>HG993127.1:10000000-10460000 GCA_905231855.2 Eristalis tenax
CCGCGCATCGTGAACGACATCTTCAATCACATCTACACAATGGAGGTGAACCTCGAGTTTCACATCAAAGTTTCATACTACGAAATTTACATGGACAAAATTCGAGATCTGCTCGATGTTTCAAAGGTGAACCTTAGCGTGCACGAGGATAAGAATCGCGTGCCGTACGTTAAGGGAGCCACCGAGAGGTTCGTTTCCAGCCCCGAAGATGTCTTCGAAGTGATCGAGGAGGGCAAGTCCAACCGGCACATAGCTGTGACAAGTAAGTTGAAAATAGGGCTTCTGCATACGGTTTTAATCTCATTATCTGCACTTTACAGACATGAATGAGCACTCGTCGCGTTCCCATTCAGTGTTTCTGATCAATGTGAAGCAGGAGAATTTGGAGAATCAGAAGAAGCTTTCGGGCAAATTGTACTTGGTCGATTTGGCCGGTTCCGAAAAGGTCTCGAAAACTGGTGCTGAGGGAACGGTCCTGGACGAAGCGAAGAACATTAATAAATCGCTGTCGGCTCTTGGTAACGTTATATCGGCCCTGGCCGATGGTAACAAGACGCATATTCCGTATCGTGACTCCAAATTGACTAGGATCTTGCAAGAGTCTCTTGGAGGTAATGCAAGGACTACAATTGTGATATGTTGTTCTCCAGCTAGTTTCAACGAATCTGAGACAAAATCAACGCTGGACTTTGGTCGACGTGCGAAGACTGTGAAGAATGTTGTCTGCGTCAATGAGGAGCTTACGGCTGAAGAGTGGAAGAGGCGTTACGAAAAGGAGAAGGAGAAGAATGCTCGTCTCAAGGGCAAGGTGGAGAAACTGGAGCTCGAATTAGCAAGATGGCGTTCTGGGGAGACAGTCAACGCGGAGGAACAAATCAATATTGAGGACATCATGGAGGCAAGCACGCCCAATTTGGAAGCAGAAACCGTTGAAATCACCCCTGTGCCTGCAACTCCGGCGGCGAATCTTACTGCTATGATTGGATCAATCAGCAACGATGAACGGGCTCGCCTTGAAGCCGAGCGCGAACGTCTGTATCAGCAGTTGGATGAGAAGGACGAGGAGATCAACCAACAAAGTCAGTACGTTGAGAATCTTAAGGATCAGATCCTTGAGCAGGAGGATTTGATTGCAAATGCTCGTCGTGAATATGAAGCATTGCAGTCTGAAATGGCCAGAATACAACAAGAAAACGAGAGCGCTAAGGAAGAAGTCAAAGAAGTGCTCCAGGCATTGGAGGAACTTGCCGTTAACTATGACCAGAAATCCCAAGAAATCGAGAACAAGAACAAAGAGTTTGACGCTCTCAACGAAGAGCTGCAGACCAAGCAGACCCTACTCAACACCACATCCTCTGAATTGCAACAACTGAAAGATATGTCAGCGCACCAAAAGAAGCGTATTAACGAAATGTTGACAAATCTCTTACGCGACCTGGCTGAGGTAGGACAGGCTTTGTCTACAGACAATTCCATCGACATGAAACTAAACACCGTCGACTCCGCAGGAAAGGTAGAGGAGGAGTTCACCATGGCTCGCCTGTATATCAGCAAAATGAAGACCGAAGCCAAGAACATGGCTCTCAGGTGCGCCAATATGGAAACGCAACAAGTTGACTCCAACAAGAAGCTGTCGGAATATGAAAAAGATCTTAGCGAGTATAGACTACTTATCTCTCAGCATGAGGCTCGCATGAAGTCATTGCAGGAGTCCATGCGCGAAGCAGAAAA
This sequence comes from Eristalis tenax, assembly GCA_905231855.2. Taxonomy (NCBI): domain Eukaryota; kingdom Metazoa; phylum Arthropoda; class Insecta; order Diptera; family Syrphidae; genus Eristalis; species Eristalis tenax. The sequence goes on from HG993127.1 coordinate 10,001,732, forward strand.
CAAGAAGCGCACCCTGGAGGAACAGATTGACTCACTCCGCGAGGAATGTGCCAAACTGAAGGCCGCCGAACATGTGTCTGCCGTCAATGCAGAAGAAAAGCAAAAGGCCGAGCAATTGCGTTCGATGTTTGATAGTCAGATGGACGAATTACGTGATGCACATACGAAGCAGGTGGCCGAGCTTCGAGATGAAATTCTGTCCAAGCAACACGAGATGAATGAGATGAAGGACGTCTACCAGAAACTCATCCTTGCCCATCAGCAAATGACAGCTGACTACGAGAAATTGAAGCAAGAGGAAGCGGAGAAGTCGTCTCGTCTGCAAGACATCATTCTTACAAATGAACGCCGCGAGCAAGCACGCAAAGATCTTAAGGGTCTCGAGGACACCGTCGCCAAGGAACTGCAGACCCTGCATAATTTGAGGAAACTCTTTGTGCAGGACTTGCAGGCACGCATAAAAAAGTCCATAACTAACGAGGACAGCGAGGAAGATGGTGGCTCGCTGGCACAGAAGCAGAAGATTTCATTCCTAGAGAACAATCTTGATCAATTGACCAAAGTCCACAAGCAATTGGTGCGCGACAATGCCGACCTGCGTTGCGAGCTGCCCAAATTGGAGAAACGCCTACGCACCACCATGGAACGAGTAAAGGCGCTGGAAACTGCGCTCAAAGAGGCTAAAGAAGGAGCGATGCGTGATCGCAAACGTTACCAATACGAAGTGGATCGCATCAAGGAGGCCGTCCGACAGAAGCACCTTGGTCGACGAGGGCCACAAGCGCAAATCGCCAAACCTATCCGTGCTGGACAGGGAAACATGGCAGTACGAGGTGGAATGCCCGCACTTATACCCTCAAACCCAGTTAGTTCGTAAATACAATTAAAAACACATACAAATATTATATATACATAAAAAATATTTATTTACAAAGAAAATACAAAAAAAAAGAAAGCAACAACAATAGAAAATAATTTCGAAAATATGACAAAAAGAAAATTAAGAAAAGACCTTCACATCAAGCAAAACGAAAGAGTTTACACACGCTAATCCAGTGATGCTAGAAAACTAGAGAGAGGCGAAAACAAGCGAGTTAAAGAAAGCCGGGTGTGTATTGTATCGCGAAAATGAATGAACAGGTTAAGAGAGGTGGAAGGAGGAACGGGGAAAAATTCGTCACAGCTCATTGCACTCCACTTTGCTTTTGTATTTGATTTTTTTTTTATTTTATTGAAACGGCAGGTGTACTTCGTGAAATGGAAGACGACGACGACGACGAGAGGTTTATGGGTGTTCTGTTGTGCATAGCATCCATATATTTGTAATGAGGGTTTTATCTTTGTTTTGCATAGCTTCATCTTTTGGGCTTTGAAAGCGCAAGCGCGTTGTGCTGGGGTCTGTGTATTTTGTTGTACCTACTAGCCGTGAAATAAACAAACTGAAGAGATCTATATCTCAATCAAGAACAAATGAACAAAGATGGCTTGATCATTTTCGTCCGAACTATAAGTGGGGGGGGGCTTCATGAGCAAGGTTTGATTTGAAGATCAGGAGCAACGAGCTAGCAGACATTGCAGAGGCACATTGGAGAAAAGAATTAATTTGTGCGTCATACAATGCGGATGAGTGGCGGAGTTTTTACAAATTGCCCCTTGCTTGTTGACATAAATTACTTCTGAAATGCACGCGATAATGTAGACGCTTTTATTTAAACATAGAGTAGAGCTTCAGGAAATGTGCATGATTTGAAGATGTGTCAGAAATGTAATTGCGACTTCTCCAGGAGGTACTTTAGACAAAGCAGAGAATGTGTGACAGATTAGGCTTTCGTTAGATGCTCTGAACATGTTGACAATGTGGGATTTGTTTTACTTCAGTTCAGTTAAGGGCCTCCTTAGTCCTTCTAATCTGAAAAAAAAAACAGCAAAATTGACCAAAAAAGGCACCACATGAACCTGATTTGATAGGGAAGCGGTAAAAATACTAAATCAACAAAACGGGGACATACACATCCCACTCGTTAAAAAAACGCTGTCGACTGAGTCCCACTCAAGGGCGAAAATCAGTCAAGAAGATTAACTCGATTAACCTCATCCTAAGCTAGAGTCTTTTCAATCGCACCCATAGTAGATCCAGTCTTGTGCAATAGTGTCTAAAGCATTGCTCGCCCAAAATTGAGGAGTTAATTGGGACATTTGTGCGCATTCAATTACGCGTATGGCAAACAAATTACGAAAAGCATGGATTGAAAGCAGCAACTGTGTGAATCATGTAATATTGGAAAGAGAGTTGGAGTTGGAGTTGTATTGTTAGCAAGCAAAGCACAAGTGTAATAGGATCTCAGCCCACACCATTTTACGTTCTAGAGACAATTATACTGATTCGTAGTGACACCACACTGTACCGCCGCTGTTCATTGACTGGTTCCGGTGCTCCTCGTATGCCCCTTGGACTTAGGTTGGCTTGAATTAGGAGCTTCTCAAACATAGAATCTACCTAAGTTGGATAAAACTGACGTAAAGAACGAACATTTTGATGTCGTTCATATTCATTTATAAGAAATCTGTATTGACCCTTTGTTTAAAAACTGCTACTGCTTCGCTTCTGTAGTTTCGTCGAACTTCTAGTCCGGTCATATGTTCAATGCTTCGCTTCTGTAGTTTCGTCGAACTTCTAGTCTGGTCATATGTTCAAGTTCCTCATTCTCTTTTATTTTTCAATGGAAAGTAGTGGGCACCTGCGCTTTCGAAAAATTAAGGGATTTCAATTAGAATGAAACCTACGAATAACATAAGCTCCAAAGACACTGACTTTACATGCGAACGCCTAAGAAGAACTTCGCGTCCGTGCAATGATGATGTTCGATGTTCGTTCCTGTGAGCGATTCATGACTTTGTATTATTGCTCTCCTTTTTGGCATCAGACGGTGATAGACGACAGATTCACAAAGTGTTGCGATCTCATACAGACGAAACTTACCAAATACGTGACTCCAGTGTCCGTCGATCTATGGAGCGAGCCGTGTGTTTACAGGTCGGAGCGTCCTTTCCTCTCTATATAATTGTATAGAGAGAAGGTCTCGACTGTGAGAAAGCACGCGATGGCCTTTGTAAATCTTCCAAAACCATTTCTGTCAACAACAACATTTCGGTTCGCTCTGCCCACATAAAAAATAAGAAAAAAAGTGTATATTTGTCTTTGAAAACACTTACTATGTATCGTCGTGAGTCTTACCTGCTCAACCAATGAAAAAAATAAGTCATACACAAAAAGGACTAAATTTGTAGTGAATTTTTGTAAATAAACATCTTTGCTTGAATTCATCAGTAGCGAAACATATTTCAAGAGAATTGAAAACAAAAAATATAGCTTTTATCGAAACAATTACTTGAAACCAAAACATTCAAATAACAAAAAATACGTATAAATATAGTGAAAATGAAATTAAATCTCTAAGAGTTTCAGCAGCAGTTGGATTGCTTAAGATTGATCATTGCATTTGAAATCTAATGGTTTTCTCTTTTCCTGTAAACAAGCATTTGCCTCAAAAAACAAAACAAAACAAAACAAATACACAACATTTATGTAGATTAAATCAAACCGCAAAAATAGTGCTTTTGAAAGAAAAACAAAACAAACAAACAAAAACAACAATATTCAAGAATTTTCTTTTTTGTATACTATGTAGGTGCAATTATAATTAACAAGAGCTAATTTAAAGAAGCATAATAATACACTTACAGCAATCGGGAGCATTCTGACGGGAGGGAGTGAAATTTAGTTAATAAGTCGAATTTGGAGCCTTTTTATACATTTGAACAAATAGAACGAGTTTTAAATGTTAAATTTTTGTGTAATTTTAAAATGAAATGGAAATTATTTTTTTATTCTAAGAGATCTTCGCTTAATTCTATTTATGTATTTATTTGAAGTATCAAGAAGATATAGAAATTTAACGAATGCTCCCCTGTAGCTTTACATTTTGTGTTTGCTAGGGTGATACATAAGAACTTAATTAAACAAAAAAAAGAAACAATTAACTGACATTGAAGCGATCATCACATCGTACATCAAGCTCACTGAAAGGAATTGAATTGAACAGAACATACGTGAATTCCATTTTTTAATGTCTTTTTCTCAATTAATGTTTGATTTTGATTATCTTCTTCAATGTCCCTCTCTCGCTTGGAGGATCAGACGGAGGATCAATCAGTAATCCTTCCCATTCAGTGGGACAGCAGGACCTTTGCTTCAATTCAGTGTTGCTTTTTCAATGTCAACTAAAGTGAAAAAAAAAATATTTTCATATAATTTATAATATAACAAACAAATATTTACACAACACCATAAATAAGAAAATAAATTAATAAAGAAACAAACAAACTTCTTGCTTATTACACACACACACACTTTGAGAAACATTCAAACAAAATGAAAAATTAATAAAAAATGGAAAAAATGTTAATTGACGTGTTTTATTTTATTCAATCGATTTTACTTGCAGTTGTTGTGTTTCAGTTGGGTTATAAACGGACGCTCGGTGGATTAGGGTATCCACTTCCCCTTAATTGAAATCTAATACCGTGAGTGGCACTTGTATTCGCTGTCGTGGGCATTTGTTTTGTCTGGAGATTAACCTTGAGGCAGTCAGTCGAGAATAACATGCAAGACTTATCGATCCGATTTACAAAGGCCCAAGCGGGCGTCTTCAGTGAAGAGGAAGAGGACAGTGGCACGCTTGGTGATACACTCTTGCTGAGTGGGTTTTACAAAATATTTTACGGTGTTCGGGTTTTGACGAGAGTTAGTTCGTATACCTTCGCACCACTTCACTCTTTCAACAACTTCAGTAACATTGTGGAAGCTAATTACTGCGAGGATGGAGCTAATTTTGGGATCATTGAGATCTGTTTAACTGTATTGAATGTTTAGTCATATCCCTTAACTGTATTCGCCTCTCCAACATAATCATCTCATGGCAGTAGCTTTCTATATTTTCTTGACTCCTTCGTACTCGCTTTACCAGTTGTTGATGGATCTATAATCTCTTTGTGTTGCTGTGGAAAATCCATCATCAAGCCCTTAGCTAACTCAATCCATGACGACGATAGTTCTTGCGTTGTATCCCACCAACACCATGCCGGTGCCTTCAATTTGAAAGCTGCAACCATATACAGCTCGCTCGTCCCACGCATAGATTTTCATTAAATTGTCAACTGGCTTAACCCAAACTTCCTCTGTGATTGAACTTATCTCCCCGGAAGAATGCGTTGGCAAAGCTTCACCTTTGTTCTAGCAGGATTCTAATTAAGGCCTAGCATTTTCCCCAGTATCTTAATTTGCTCGAGTTCCTTTTCTTGGCGCATCATTTCCCGCTCTTTTTCTGGTATCGGCTTTTCCCTGCGAATAATATCCCATTCCCTAGGCCACACTTGGCTGTCGTCATTAATACCTGAATCCGTTTCCGCATCGCGTATTTCAGAATTATGCAGTCTTTGTGTCCCCATTGTAGACTTGCAACGCTGTTTTGGAGATCGTTGCCTTTCAGTCTGCTGACCAAACCCCTCTTCGTTCCGCTGATGGGTAAATTTCTTCGTTTGAGTTCGCCCTGGACTTGTTTCAGAGTGAGATCTTCCATTCTGAAATATGAGAAGTGTTTGTTCAATATGAGTGAACTATTCGGGATGCAGGGTTTAATCATAACTGTTGCTATTTTAATAAATTCGTATCATAATTTTTACCATCATTGGATCAATGGGAAAAATCGTACAGTTCCTATTTACTATTGACTTTAGGCTGTTCCCAAAAATGACGCGCACATAAACTTCTATGTAAACCACAGACCCTCATGTCACAATCTTACATCGTTCTCTGAAACAGTTTCTGCGTAAAACACAGGAAAAAGAAACCCAACACTAATCTATGGAAAGATCGTCCTGGCGCTTTTTCCTAGAAGTGTTTGCTGTTTCCCAAGAGCAATGCGCACATAAACTCCTGTGTAAACCACTGAAGCTCATGCCGCAATTTCACAGCGTTCTCATTTATGTCACACATAAATAACATGATCAAGGCCTGTGTATTCGCCGCATGCACTTATTTCACTTATCCCACTCAAAAGTTCAAGGTTACATTTACCGTAATTCCAAGTCCCACTAAGCCACGCGGTGCCTGGCCTTGGTACACTTCTGCAAACCAGAACCACTGTAGCAACCCATAGCGTACACGATCTCTGATTTAACTTTATCCTGTCCTGGGTACAAATGAACACACAACCACTCTACACAACTCATGCAATTTAAAACAAAACTTACAAACCTATTTGTTTGCCTCACTTCCTTCAAATCATTCACTTTATTTAACTGTCTTCTATCGATGTATACTCGTATGTTCATACGTTATTTATCGGTTTTTGGGTTATCCCACTTCTTATTATTATAAAACCAAAAAACCCAGTTTCCTGCGTTACATCAACTACAATTGCCTTTATTAAAGTTTAAATCAAGCATATCTTCTCTCAGAGATAACGGAGGACATCCATTATATCCTCCATTATCTCTGTCTTCTCCACTCTACTGCTTACACGAGAAAGTCATGATTCTCGCACTCTCACCGTTGAGCCGTTCTTCATTCAGTGTTATCGTGATGTCACTTCTTGAGAGATACTGGCTTTTCTACGTTGGCCCAAATACCCTCTCCCCTCTACTCTTCCGTCATCAGTTCTTGACCCATCTGTATACCATTTTACCGTATTGCTGCTCAGTGTGTGGACTATAGATTGCTCCAGTCCTTTTTTGGTGGTCTGTTGAATTGTAAATTGAACTTGTTGAGGGTTTCCTTCGCGCTAATCAGGTTACATATGTAGTTCTAATAGTCTCTAATAACACGTATTACTCCGTAGGTAATTGTTGGTCTAACAATAGCTATGTACATCCATTTTAGGATGCTTTGACTGCATCCCCAGGATTTGCTCGCCAAGCTTCGACAAATCATTAGAGCACGCGTCGCTTTCCTGATTATTTCTTCTGTGTGTCTTCCCCGGATGAGTTTGCTGAATATTCAACTTCGTTTGCTAGAGCCAGTCTTGTGCGCCGACTAACTTATTGGTTTTCGCCAGTCGTCTAATCGAGATAACACCTTCTTTGGGTCGTTTAACGAAAGGCTCATAAAGATCTCAACGTTGAGTGATGTCGGTATATGTCCGCTAACTCATGCCAACCGATATGACGCTTTCTTGGCGAATGTTTACGGGAGAAAGCCCGTCTCGACTCCATAAACATTTCGTTTCTCAAATAACAACCGCTTCTAAAACCACCTGTCTGCCCACAAATCAAATGAGAAACGCAATTCTGAAGATTTTTTTATTTTATTTTACCATACTAACAAAATATAAGACATACAAATAACGTCGAGAGCAATTTCAGTTATAGTAAGCTGATCTAAAGGATCTCTCCGAGTCGCGTTTGAAGGACTCGTGCATTTTGGTAATATCCTCCAGCTTATTACATATGGCCGACGAAGAAGACTCAATCCACTGCAGAGAGCTCATGTGCGCGTTTAGAATCTTTCCAATTTGAATGATGGGATCAGTGTTGTCTTGACCCTTATTTGATTCATTCAAATTGTCGATGATCTCCTTCAGGTCTTCAGACATCTGTTTCAGTTGAGTGTCCAAATTCTCAACCAACAAATAAGTCTGCGAACGCTCAACATCAACTTGTGGGATCTGCATGAATTCTTTCTGAAGGGGAACGATGCTATCTTCTAATTCCGTGTGCTGAGTTGCGATGAATTCTAGTTCTTGCTCTAGGGTATGTTGATCTGTCTTGACCTTCTGGACCGCATCATTTAATTCGAGAATCTTTTGATTGTTACTTATAAGAATTTTGTCCCAAGCATTGATCTGAGTCGCTTGATCGGTGAAAACTTTTTCCTGCTCCTCCAGCTCAAGAGTCCATTTGTTGATGTGCTCTTCCAGCTGATTATAGGTGATTTGCGTCGATTGTGTGGCAATAGACGAATCGGTGGTTTTGGTGGCGGTTGTCAGTGTTGTGAGGCCAGTAGCTGTTGTCTTTGGGAGCGCTAACGAAATAGCTGGCGCTGCTGTTGTTGCGGGCACAGCAGTTGCCGCAGGTGCAGCTGATACGAAATTCAATGTTGGAGCACTAGTTGCGGTAGCATTTGAAGCCGGCGTGCTAAAGAAACCGCCACCAATAGCAGTTGTTGAGAGACCTAGTGCAGGTTTGTTTCCCCCTGCATCACCACCTCCTGATGAACCAAATGTTATCGGTGCTTGCGAAGTCTGTGCTGGCAAATTAAATGTTAAACCCGAACTGGGCGCAGTTGTATTTGGTTGTCCGAAATTCATGTTCAATTATTTAATTTGTACTGGGAATTATTCAAATTACTCGATTTTGTAAAATACCGCCGATTGATGTGAATTTCGCGACTTGTGAACTGTCACAATGTGACATGCTTGTGACATGAGTCTCTTAGATCGAAGTGCTGCCAAGTCTTGTGTGCTAAGCTGGTAAAGGTAAAAGGGAACAAAGAAAATCATCATGTAGACTAAGAAGAGCGTGTTAATAAAATAAACAAGCGAATTCGTAGGACTCTTTGTTAATCACGTTATGCCAACAAATTCACCTTTAATCTGCGATTGTGACAAAAAATGTGTTATTTTAACAAATTCGCAAACATGAACGGTGCAAGTAGACACATAGATAACATGGATTAATGGCTGGGCATAACTGTTATCGATATCGATTGAGGCACATGTCAAAACTGCCGGCATCGATAGTACATGTCAAAACAACTAACTTGGTTAGAATTAACTGAGTTCTTTCTGTCTGCAAGATTTCTAAGTAATACACTTAGTTTGAGCGCGTTTTCCCCAGTCCCAACAAAAAAAGGCAAAACAAAAATGCCTTACCTTTGTTTGTTGCAACATAGTGTTGACAGTTTATCGAAATTCTTAGAAAAAGCCGAAGCTAACAGATATACGGTGATTGCCGCTCCAATAAATATCACTGATGTGCCCCTTGAATTTGAACACGAACCATTGAAATCAACACAAATTGATTGCTCCTATTCGGATCTAGTACTCTCTGCAGATGCTTGGAATGGTAAGGTAATCACTATACTCACTGATACCATCGACTGCGATTCGAAAAACGCAAAAATTCGCAAAAATAGCGAGGAAATACTTAAAAAGGATCTATCATGGACCGAGCACCTTCACTATGGAGGTTACACTATGATCCGTTTGAAATCAGCTAATAATATGAATCTGGCAAGAGTTATAAGCCGACAAATCAAAGGTAAATTCCATCATGTGGATGAATGATTGAGTAACAAATCATGTGACATTGCAGGTGTTCTTCTTGTACAAGTTCCTCTGTCCTCGCCGAAGGTGGCAGCTGCAGCTTGGCGTTCGGATATTTCATTGGACGAAGTTGCTCGCTTCGAGGAGGACGACACGTGGAAGTGGTGGAATCGTTTTCGCTGGGCTGCAGATTTCAATTCGAAAATGCGAGTCGTACTTGAATTGGGTGAAGATAGACCGTCAAAAGAATGCATTCGACGGTGGTTAGGAGAGCCACTCGAAGCAGTGATCATTCCATCTTCCTTGTTTATAAGGAATCTACATAATTTTCCAGTTTTACCAAAGGCATGGCAGGAGCTTTTAGTTCCACTCATACGTAGCCATGTCAGCTTTATTTTAAGTGCTCCACAGGATGATAATAATCTCAAATTTTACGCTGAGTATTTGCTCAACTTCAGAGAAGCCCATAAAGATGCCTACGAGTTGCAGTCGTAAGTTAATCCCACTTGATTTGAACTTAAGGGATTTTCCTGCAAAACTTGTGTCCCGTTTCAGATTTGAGGATGTACTGGAGATACCCCTTCAGCCATTGTATGATAATTTGGATTGCTATACTTACGAAACTTTCGAAAAGGACCCGGTGAAGTATAGACTGTATCAGGATGCCATTGAGGCAGCTCTCGTTGACAGAGTTCCTGAGGAAGAAATTGAGAACAAGAAGGTAAATGCTTTACGATCTGATCATAGGAATAAGTTTCCATTCGCCTTTTGACTTTTGTCAGACTATTGTCATGGTGTTAGGAGCCGGGCGGGGCCCTCTTGTTCGCTCTGCATTGAATGCTGCCGAGAACACAAAGCGAAAAATAAGCGTCTACATTATCGAAAAGAATCCAAATGCCGTGCGCACTCTGACCGCAATTGCCAGGAAACTGTGGGCCGGGAAGGGTAAACAAAATTGACAGCTTTTTCGTACGAACAATGACTTCATTGTATGCATACCATTTAACTCCATTGTAGATGTTCAAATATTCTCGAAGGACATGCGCGAATTCACTCCACCAGAGAAGGGCGACATTCTTGTTTCGGAGCTCCTCGGGTCATTCGGTGACAATGAACTCTCCCCCGAGTGTCTGGACTGCGCTCAAACCCTGCTGAAAGACGACGGCATTAGCATACCATGCAAGTCGACGTCTTACATCAACCCGGTCATGTCATCAAAGCTGTACAATTCCGTGCGTTCCATAGTTAGTCACAAAACATACGGACGCGACAAGGTTACCACTTATAACAACCACTCCGAGAGTGGGTTTGTCGTCTTGTTGAAGAATGTCTACAACATCGGGCTGCCACAGGCGCTTTTCGAGTTCCACCATCCGAATAAGGAAGAGATCATCGATAACTCACGCTACAAATCGCTCAAATTTGACGTTGATCAGGATTGCGTTTTGAACGGAATTGCAGGATACTTCGACACCTTACTGTATAAGGACATAATTTTAAGTATAAACCCCCCAACTCACACCCCTGGAATGCTCTCATGGTTCCCCATGTACTTCCCATTCACTGTAAGTTGTGCATCATCTCACAGAAGTTTGTTTATTCATGTTCTCATTGGTTTCGATTCGCAGGAACCCATTGATCTAAAAGCAGGCGATGTTGTCGAAATCCACTTCTGGCGCTGTGTTACCAAGCAGAAGATATGGTACGAATGGAGTCTGTCATCGCCACGCATTACGCACGTGCACAACCACGATGGCCGGTCGTGTCCCATCTACTGCACATAAGGTCTAGCAACGTGCTGCAAACGAGACATCCCAGCCAAAGTGATTTTTTTTCTATACAGTAACAATTAAGGAAATATACATTTGGACACTCGTGTGTGTGTTCATAAAGTAGATTTAATTAAAATACAAACAAAAAGATACAATTTTTTTTAGTAATTAGTGTAGTGCTTCAGCCTGTAGAGAGGCGCCTCTTTTACACTGTTGCCCATCGCCAGGAACCCGCTGGATGGCGAGAACTCCAACGTCTGTATGCTTTTCAGATTGCTCTGATTTCCAGGGTAGTTTGCGAATACCGTACCGGTTGGGAAGTGCACAAGTTTCACAGCTGAAGGGACGACGTTGGAACACATCGCCAACAGCTCCGACGTGTGGTTAAACTTGATGTCAGTGATGGCTGTGGTCAGGTTCAAGATTGTCTTCTCCGGCAATGGACTCTGCGATGCAAACACCTTTTCGTAGTCGTATATGTTGACGGCACCCTCACGACTGCCGGTGGCCAGCATCTTGCCGTCTGGACTCAGGGCCAGGCATTTTCCAACAACGCAGCCGTCGTCAAAGAACTTGTGCAACTGGCGTTGTTGTTTGACGTCAAATATAGTCACTGTGCTTTGCGTCGACGAAGAAAATATCTTATTCGAGTCTAAGGAGAATTGAAAAGCTGAAACGGGCTCGTTTTGCTTGAATGTCTTGATGACTTCCTTTGTTTTCGTGTCGAATAGATGCACTTCAGTGCTCAGTCCCTTGACAGCGAAATACTTGCCGCACGGGGAGACCTCAAACTTCGATACTTTAGCGACGGATCTCGGTGGAACGTGTCGCATTTCCTTTGCCTTCATTAAATCGTACGAATAGTAGTATTTGGACTTGCCCCCGAATAAAGCCTGCGTGCCGCATGGCAGAATCTTGGCACAGACAATCGGGAAATCTTTGAATCGCATGTTATGAAGTTTTTCATTCTCCTGACCATTCACCGAGTAAAGAGTCGCTATGCCATGCAACCCACTGACCATTGCGACTGTGCTGGTGGGGTGAAAGTTCACACTGCTCACTGGCCCCTCGGCGTATGTGGCTCGATTAAGATCCTTAAGTTTCTTAAAGCTGATAGTTCGGGGTTGAAGTGCTACTGATTTTGATGAATCAATGAAGCCAACAGTCTGGAGGATTTCTTCGTCCGAATCGGGCTGTTCTACACGGTCAAGATCCGCCCACTTCGGAGCTGTAACTACACGTGCGAATCGAGATTTCAGATACTCTTTGTATGATTTATCTTTCTGCAAGTAGTCCAGTGATCCAGTCTTCTTAGTTTCTCGCTTTATTTCTCCCACCTGTATTTCTTCATCGTCAACATCCTCCCACGCCGGTTTCCGCTTTTTGGCAGATAACTCTTCATCGTCGGCGTGTCTCTTCGATTTGTTTGCACTCTTGAGATTTTCAATCAAACCTTCTTTGTCTCCAAATATCAACTTCTCCAGTTGAATTTCTTTATCGGTCCTTGTCCATTCTTGGGGCTGATGTGACGGACCCGAATCTTTGCCCTCGTCGGCTGCTTGTGCATCACTTTTGTCGAGTTCATCAATTGGTTTTGTTGTGTCTGTCGTTTCAGCGGCGAAGTCACGTAGAATATCTTCCAATTCATCGATATCATCACCTACCACAGACATTTTCAATTAATTTGTCAACTGATTCGCAAAAAAAATATTACACTCACGATATGTTAAAACAACTTTTAACTAAATTGACATTTCTCAACATGTGCGGGATGATGCGGTGTGAAGTTGGATGACATTTATTTGTACACACAATGACTCAATTCAGCGAGCAACGCAGTTAGGAGGAGAGATCATTTATTAGTTGTTAAGTAAATAGTTGGCCGTTAATTAAATGGAATTTTATTTGTTTATTAAACATACAAATGTTTCATAGCAAATAGTTAAGTACCAAAATGGTGTAACACATGGTTGGTTGAATGACCCGAGAGGCAAGACTGTTTAACAACGCATACAAAGCAGTTGCAATTGTAAAAACTCATTTTCAAATCGCATTTACTAACGGGAGCAGGTCCTTGAAATGGGCTAAAAGAATCGGACACCTACCTTCTCTACGTCCATTACGGGGCTAGTTGTAGTGTACTTTCTCTTGATTCTTACCAGTAAATGGGACACACACTTTTATACTGACTCCGAGGAGCCGGTTTGAGAAGATTGCTCTAGACAGCTCTACCCTCTAACCATTGGTTGAGGGTTCTAAGATTCGGCCTACTTGCACTAATCAGGTCGCCTGAGCATTTTGGATCGAGAGTATTCCATAATTGTTTTGTCTACGTTTGATAAGACTAAACGTTTCGAACTTTAGTAGAGTGTAGAGTAGCTTTGCAGTAGCGAAGGCCATCCGGAAAGAGTGTTGATGTAGTACGCTTTCGAGAGAGTTCTACTTCGCATTTCCCTGGGATATCACTGTGTCCCGGCATCCACACAGGTAGGATGTTGAAATACTTAGCCATCACGTTCAGAATTTGGCGACAATTAAGGAACGTCTTGGAGTTATATTTGACTGCACACATAGATTTGATTGCTGGCAGACTGTCCGAATAGATGGCAATATCTGTGCCTAATATTACATTGTTATTTTAGCCAAGACAGAGCTTCCTTTGTCGATATAGTTTCTGATGAAAGACGCTTCAGTGATTTCGTAGTCGGCCTGACAGTTGAAAAGTCAGTTTCTTGTAGTAGACTCTCCCACTCTCTTCCGTCATCTTCGATTCATCTGTGAAGATTCGCAAAGGACCGTCCAGCGTCTGATGTTCGGACGCCCAGTAGGATATGGACGTGGGGGAGGTTATGATGAGCATCGGCATAGGTAATGACCCTGCAACCTTTTCTTCCCAGTGTCACCAGAAGTTCATTCAGCACAACATTTTATAAGAAAGGAGAGAGCACTAAGGGTAAATTCCTGGAACTCGAGGGAGTTTTTTTTGAATGCCAACAAGCAAGAGAATGGCTGTTTCTACAGATCTGCCCTTGTCCTACAACAAGTCGCTAAGTGTTCGACATTTTGGCATGCTACTGTGTTCCTTACAATCAGTTTTTTTTCAGAGTAGTTTGGTATAAAAGCGACGTTGGTCAACCTCGGATTAACTAGATTAACACATCTCTGGAAGATGGTGACCAGCCAGGAGGCCAATGATCGGTTGAAGTTCCACAGGGAAGATGCGATCGGGTCGCTCTATGCTTTGAAGGGTTATTTCCCAAATAACACTATTGGTCGCCACTGTGAGGGACCTGCATGGTATTTAGTGGTGATTGCTCCCAGTGGATGTGAGTATCTCTAGCCTAGTCCATGCTGGAGCCTGTGCAGATTTCGTCTGCCGTTTTAATTAGTCAGAGCATATGATGCCAGTACTTTCCTGAGTCTAGAGGTCTCGGCGACTTCCTCGCTCTTTCCACAGAAGAGTCTCCAAGATGACCACTTTGCTTGTTTTTCCAATCCCAGCTCGACTTTGAAGGCGTTGAGAGCTTTTTCGTACGAGTTCCAATCGGCATTACAGCGGCTGCTTTTGGCTTTGTCAGAGGCTTCACCCAACCCTTTCGGAGGTTCTCTGAGTCGATTTCATACTCACGAGATTTAACATTCGAAAATAATTAAAAAGGCCAACTGCATACTAAAACATAACCTTAAATTTATTTATTTTCTCTTAATCGAATTCTTTAAAATAATACAAAACAGAACACTGTACAATTTTCTTATTTTTCACCTTCTCTTCACAAAAACAAGAATAAAAATAAAATAAAAAAAATATCTTTATAAACAAAACGAATATTTACAATAAATTCCAGCAGGTCGCCGCAAGCACAGAACGACGTTCCTGTGAGTGTGTACCTCGAGCGTGCGTTCCTCTGTTTTCAAACGTGCCTTATTTTTTGCTCTTTTTTTTGCATCGATGGTAGAGAGGGGGAGTGTTGTTTATTATTATTATTATTAAGTGACAATGTGAACAAAATAATTTATATTTTATGAATTTCTAACATGAATGAGACAAGGGGAAACAATAAGTCAAATAAAAATAAGAAATAATTACAATAATAACAACAACAGGGATCGAGGATCAGTGGAAGGAAGGGGAGTTCCAGGATGGTACAATGGAAGCAGTTAAATAAAGTTTACGTGTTTCGTATGAATAGTAACAGTAGGAGCCTCAAAACAAAGTTCGGTTTTGCCAAACTTTTGGGACGGATGCACACGCATACGCGCTCGCGCTTTTTCGTGCGCTTTATGATGCGTATCAATTGTATGTATATTGTCACAGATCCGGCGCAAGTATGTGTATGTGAAAAATATATGCATAAGAAACAACAGAACAACGTGTGTTTTCCTATAAAAATAATTTTCTAAAACTTATGATTTACGATTAAAAAAAAAAAAAAAGAAATAAGTTAATTGGTAAGAATTTCCTTTGCTTTTGTTTAACAGTAATTGGCTAAAAGAGAGAAAAGAGAAAATTCCACCCGAATCCGAATTATGCGGTGATGTAAGCGGATCTCTCGCAAAACATTCTTTCGAAAATTTGATTTTGATGAAACTAACGAAACGCGTTGTTTTGTGTTTGTTTTTGTTTTTGAAATGTGATTTGTCTTGTCGAGATGAATGCATGGGCGAAAAATTAATCCAAAAATTATAGAGAATACTTTCTAAAGATGAATTTGTAAAGATCATCATTTACAAATAGGTTTACGACGTCGTCACCGTGCTCATCAGTTGTGGGCCGCGAGGCTTGATCATCATGGTTGCCTTTTTGAGGGTGTAGTCCCATCCGCGCCAGCGGAACCATACAATGCCTTGTCGCGCAGTTAAATCTTGTGGGTCGTGTAAGTAGAGACCATTGAGTCCGCGTCCACATGACTTCCACCACCAGCCGCCCTAAAAAACAAACAAATTGACTCCATTTAGAAACGTCTTTAGAGCGCAACTTGAAATGGTTACCTTAAGCATACTGGCGCAATTTAGAGAGCTGCGATCGTTGTCCCTGTTGTATGTAGAGAACGGACTGTTGTTTGAGCCGTACCATGGATCATTTAGAGAGTCGCCCGCATTGCCTTCGTAGCCATCAATCTCAAGCTTGTAGTAATCCGCTTCGGAGTGTATCTTGAAGTGAGAATACTGAGCATATCTGAAAAAGAAAATCGCGTTCATCAGTCATGGCATGCGTCACTTTCAAAGTTGACGATGACTCACCTTTTATTGCCTTCAAAATCTTCCAGTTCAACACGCAAAGCATAGTCCTCGTTATTCGTCAGCATGTAGATATTTTCGTTTCCTAGCCAGAATTCCTTTGCCGGATCACCGAAGCCATTCTTGTAGTCTGCCCAGTCTCGGTTGAAGTTTTCACGGGGCTCGCCAAATTCATCGCGGCGTTGAATAACCTTTGATAACATTTGATGATACAATATTCATGAAGTACAATTTGCAAAAAGAAGAGTAAATGAATGGTGAACATTTCCAAGCGAAGTGATGGTATGATATTTTTTATATTTACCGTCCAACCGCCATCGGCCACTTCCTGTTCGCAAAAGACTTTCAAAAACCAATATGTCGTTCCACGGATTTGCAAGTAAAATACTCCTGATTGTCGCATACCAGCGTTAAGGAGATCCGAACACGAGAAACCCTATAAAATGTTAAAAATAAATTAAGCCACACATGGATTGAAGAAAAATCCACTCAAACATCTCTTTCCCATTCGCACCACACGCCCTTACAAATTGAGTGGGTCCCGCTTATCAACAAGGCACGTATTTGTTTACGACCACCAAATGTCAACGACTTTTCAAATCTGACAATTTTGCAAACGCAGAAAGTAAAAAAAAATCAAGCCATCACCAAAAGCCCGGCTTTGTTGCGTCCTGGTTTCTTGGAATTCTTTTCTAAATCCAATAAGTTGTTCTGTTTATGAGAAATGATTAGATCAGTGGTGGTATTGCTCTTTTTCACTTTTGTTCGATGTGAAATTCCGCTGGTCGATCCAGAGAAAAGCCTTGTTTGGGGTCCTGGCTTGAAACCCGATCAAATTGTCCTGCCGGCACGTTACTTCTTTATTCACGCAATTGATAAAAATGGAAAACAGTAAGGTTAAGGCTAAATGATATTCAGGAAAAAAGTTTTAATGCCCGTTCGATGTTTTCTAGTTTTGATCACTCCCCACCGCAGCCATTCGTGGTGAGGGTGAAGGGCAATTCACCGCATGGAAAGTGCCGCAGCAATGTGGACATCATTGATCGTGGGGATGGTTCATCAATCGTGCGCTACACCATCGCCGATTGGTGTGACAACATGGAAATCGAGATCAAGTACAATGGCTCTCAGGTGGCGGAGTCACCATACTACACGAGGGGAACTGCATACTCTGAGAAATGTAACTGCCCGCAGGATCTAAATCTGTGGTTAATCAACAATGATTGCCCACGAAGTGATTCACAAATCGAATGGGATTTGCACTCGTTCAAGAGAGTCAACTTCAGTGCCATACGCGACAACCTTTTGAAAAGGTACAATATGCCAGAAAGTGTTTCACTGTGCCATTACGTGGTCAAGAATCAGGAGATCCACAGACAGTGTTATGGAAAGTATACAGGTTTTAAAATGTTCATGGACGCTACCCTATTGTCACTAGGACGGGTGGCAGCCTTACCCGATATGGAATTCTATCTGAATCTCGGAGATTGGCCGCTGTCCAAGAAGGGTGGTCAACAGAGAACATCCGGACCGTATCCGATATTCTCATGGTGTGGGAGCGATGATTCGTACGATATTGTCCTGCCGACATACGACTTGACAGAGTCGACTCTGGAGAACATGGGGCGAGTCACTCTCGACATGCTGTCAGTTCAAAGGGGCAACTATCTGTGGGAGAACAAGGAGGAAAAGGCGTTTTGGCGTGGCAGAGATGCCAGGAGGGAACGACTCGATTTGATCGACTTGGCAAGAGAACATCCAGACCTCATTAACGCGTCCATAACGAATTTCTTCTTCTTCCGTGACGAGGAGGACAAGTATGGTCCAACAGTGGCGCATATTTCATTTCTGGATTTTTTCAGGGTAAGTCTTGCACACCAGCTGGCGGTGGTGTGAAGTTGTTTTTTATTGTTTTGTATGCGCACCCACAGTATAAATATCAGCTCAACATTGATGGTAGTGTCGCAGCGTACCGCTTTCCCTATCTTCTTGCCGGGAATTCGGTTGTTTTGAAGCAAACCTCTCCCTTCTACGAGCACTTCTACAGCAAGCTGTCAGCCTACAAGCACTACGTCCCATTCAAGCGGGACCTCAGCAATCTCATAGAGCAAATCCAGTGGGCAAAAGACAACGACGATCGAGTGAGGGAAATAGCCGCAGCTGGTAGGACCTTCGCCGAGGAAAACCTGATGCCACAGAACATTTACTGCTATCATCTCACGTTGTTTAAGGTTGGTCTTCACGTATACTTTTGCTGTTCTCGTACATGAACGTGTGTGTTTTTCATCTTTTAGGAATGGAGCACTCGACTGGTGTCACCGATTGTAGTTCTCCCAGGGATGGAGAAACTAGAACAAAGCAGCAAATGCACGTGCAAGTCCTCTCATCGCAAGGACGAGCTCTAAACGGCGGCCATCGTCTCTCTAAATTCTTCATGGATCTCCAGATATAGCATGACTCTTGTAGTATTATGTTGTGTGTGTGATATTTTTTTCTGTTCAGTGCAAAAAAAAGTGACAACAAAAAACTTGGAAACTGTCCGTCTGTCTGTGTGCCCTCAAGTTGAGGAATCTCGATTTTTTTTTTGGTCTGATTTTGTTTTCATACGTATATTTAGAAAACGTTTGTACACCTGTATTTAGATAAATGTTTACTAGCTGGCACTCATATTGAAATTATTTTTTGATTGCTCTCCCTTTTGGAGCGCACGTATTTGTTTATCGATTATGTATGCGTACTCTTGTTCACCACAAAGTTGTAGGGTTTATCTGAGCTCGCAAGGTTTTACACGAAGGGTTTACAAATAAATATATATTTGGGTTCACAAAGTTCACTTTGTCTCTTCAGTGTTTAGCTGAATACATATGTTTTGTGTGTGCGTTTTTTTAAGAGTAGGTCAAGAACTGGGAGTCTATCGGCGATACGCGTAAGTTCACATGGAACAACACCACAGAAGATATGCAAGAATGTGAAGCTAACCGGTAGCTCGGCCGTGCTTCCATTGGAAGTTATTTGAGCAAGCAAACTGTAGAGCCTGCGCGATTTCTTCGTGTTCAGTATGGACTGTTGCAGCGCAGACAACGAGAGGAATGCTTCGAATTGGGAGAATTAGGGGTGAGTCATCTTCTTTTCGCAGATGATTCAGATATCCACACACCCTCCCAGACGGATCTCCTGCGTGCATTCGATAGGTTTTTTGGCCACACATACGCCGATGATGGGAGTTAGGAGTAATGGTGAGCATTCCTGCATCCCTGACTGGGTCAATTTTGGAACTTGGTGTCGAAGCCATGTTAGGACGTTCAGTATTCATTCCAACTCTCAAATATGCGTAATTACAGAAGGAAGAGTATGCGGTGTACTGCTGAGATGTGCTGTCGCTTCGTGCTGTTGCTGGAGTTGCTTGCCGGGATGCTAGAACGCGAGGAAATCAATCTTGAGCAGCTGCTTCTTCTAACGGAGAGGGCTATGCTTCGATGGTTTCGTCACACGGCGCCAATATTTCCATTACTACTTCCGAGGCGTGTCTTGAATGCGATTTCATCCGGTTGGCGATCGCTTTGCAGACCTATGACGACGGACCAAGTCAAGAAACTCGCAAGATTACGCTTGGGCATAACTCCTAATGAGTTAGAGTCGATGGCGGAGGATCAACTGACCCGGAGATTACTCGTACGTGATTGGGGGATCACTTTAATACACCATGCAAGTAAGAAGATGAAATGAGAATGGAATCTATGGAAGCGACGCGCTATCGTGACTTCTTTCATATCATCCTTGAGAAGATCGTGCGAAACAAGAGGTACGAAGGCCAACACAAGAGGACTGATCGTCCAAAAGTTTGAACAATTGCTGAACATAACGAGCCGTCAATGAGGCGTTTGTTAGCATTGAAACGGAAGCGGCTGAAAAGGGTCTGGCCGTAAACGAGGGCAAAATGAAGTGTATACTGTCATCAAGAAAGGACGCACAACATCGATGACACGGCCAGAACTTCGAGGTAGTGAACGGCTTCGCCGACCTCGGCTCGGCGGTAAACAGTGCATACAACATCAGTACGGACATCAAACGCACACTTGCCAACCGATGTTTTTTATCGGAAAGGCAATTGAGTAACAGAGCCCTCTCTCCGAAGACTAAGTTGACCCTGTAGAAGATCTTGATCACGAAGATCATTCTCAGAGTAGTCCACGCCCTGGCACAGAGGCATGGGAAACATCCAAAGCGGATGCGTTGTTTATGTCGCCTGGGGTGTTGTCACTGATAATATTTGGTGTTTTCCCTTTTGCTCCAGAAGCAGACAATCAGCCGTGTTTAAGGCCCCTACTTCGACAACGAACAAACATCTTTACCTGAGTGTTGTCTGTGAGCAGTGGGTATGTGGAGATGGGAATTGATTTTGCAGCAAGCACGAGTTTAGGAGACCTTCGGTTTTAAGTTGGTTCAGAGGGGCTAAGTTCGACATGTATTTTTTTCTAGACATGTGTGCTCCTTGATCATTGTCAGTGGCTCCTAACAATATACCACTAGTCTCTACTAACTCTGCCAGTCCACAAAACTTGCCGACACTCCGATCTGACGAACTTTCCTGGTTCATAGCCGGGCTTCAATAGAGAACCAATTTTCGAAAAATATTCGAAAACAGCAGCAAATCGGTTTCCGTATAAACCAAATGCAGCCATTTTAGAGCACTTACCTTGACATCCTTCAGCGTGAGTATGTCTGTAGAGAATGTCGAGTTAACCACAGATGGCTTGTTCTTGACACTTGGGAATATTATGCCTCCCTTTCGGGACAGAGGCTTCACGGAAGTCTGATTCTGAGGGGTTACCGAAGATGTCGTAGGATTCGCTGTTGTTGTCGTGCTAGTGATGGGAGTGGTAGTCGTTGAAGAGGCGGCAAGTGGCGTTGTTGGAATTGGTTCCGTGAATTCTTCAATCACTGAGTACCTGGACAAAACGAAAAGGATCACAATTAATTTGAATTGAAATTTTTTCAAATTTGAACTCTCAAACCTGTTGGGGTCATATTCCACTAGCCTATCAATAGTTGGATCCATCAGTAGCTCGGCAGGAACTGGCCTTTGCGCCAGCAATGACACGTCGTCTTCTTGTTTCTTCAGCCTCTTCTCGACCATGTCAAGGTTGTTGATTATCAAATTCGTCTTTGTCTTCAGATCGTGGTGGATATCGCTGATGGCCCGCTCCTGGCGTTGGGTTTGTGTCAACAGCTCGTCGGATTTGGGCAGCAAGTGGTCCACTGAACTCTTTGTGCCCACAACCACATCCCACACCTCGTCCATCTTCTCTGACACCGAGACCATTGGTCGAATTTGCTTAACCAGAGCATCAATCTTGCTGGACTTAATCAAGGGCAGGGCTGTCGTCGTCGCATTCAACGTGTTGAACTGCTCATTGTGATCGACAACTGCTTCATGCACATCACTGACCATGCGCAACATCCGACCAACGTTTTCCGACACGATGTTTATGTGGAATTGCAGTTTCTTATCGATGTTGTCCGTGGTGGTGCGTAGTGCACCCAGTTCCGTTGTCACATGGTTCATTACCTCAGCGTTCATCGCCTTCGTGATCTCAATTACATTCATGCTAACCGGTTTCTTTTCGCTAGCCTCTGCATTGATATCGTCCACTTGAAGGAAGTTGTTGTCGATTTGATTCTTCAGACCTTCCAGCTTGGAATCAATATCACTGACTTTTTGATCGAGCAGCACCAGTCGACTGTCGAGATTTGTTGAAGTTCGAGGGCTTCGTGTTCCAGTGCCATCGTTGTCCGACGGAAGTGTTGTCATTTGAAAGTCATATGAAATCTTATTGTCAAGGCTTAGTAGTTTTGTAATCACTGAGTCGGTCTTGACGATGTTGTCGCCAACACGATTGTCAAGTGCTTCTACGCGACGCATAAGATGTTCGACTGCTTTGTCCAGGTTATCGATACGTTTTAGTTTACCCTCCAATGTGGATATTATTACTTCGAAGATGTTGAGGAGTTGTTGTTCTCTGAATAAAGAGAAGAGATGAGATGGCATATGTTAGAAATGTAGAATGTATGGAAGCACTGCAGTCGACAGATTGTCTGCAAGTTTTTTTGTAACACAAACAGTGTGGGTCGGTGTGGCATGAGCTTCTGTTAAAGCGTTGTTGTTGCCTCATTGGGACTCTGTGTTTGACCAATGCAGGTGCTAGAAGACTGTTACGGCATCCCCAGCGGCCTTCATAAAGCACTATTGGGCAAAGGATCCAGTCAAACATCCCAGATTCTAGCAGTGCTCGGATTATCTTAGACCAGTCAATGTCTAGGTTTAACCAAACACTGCTAGAATCAGGTAGCAATACAGACTGCAATATTCGCAATCTAAGACAATTGGATAACTTAGGGTTTACTGTCCAACACTTGGTTCAAGCGGTTCCAGATTGCCGATGAGTAGTTGGAAGTAAAGAAGCAAGTAACTCCCCTCTTCTTCAAAGAAGATTCAAGGTTGAACAAAGGAATTGCTGCGACTTATCAACTGGTGGCAGAACTATCCTCACTCGTGGGCTAATAGGGTACGACAACCTCGTTCTCTCCAATGTCATTCGACAGGACACATCCATCTAAATGTTCCTACACGAGGTACAACTTCCAGTTTCTCATTAAAAATCGACCAGTGTTATTCAACTACTCGGCAGGATACATTTCAGCTCCCACAAGAAGTCGCACATCCCAGTATCCAGTTAAGAACAGATAAGAACAAGCAATAAGTGGACAGATATACCGATCATCAAGATAAATGTATCACAACAGCCGCATCTTGGTCAAATCCTGAAGAACTTGTATCGCTTGGCTTCATCGATGCTGTGTTGTACTTGAGAAGAGGAACAGAAATAATCGATTGCACTAATTAAACTATCTCTTGCAAGGATAGCAACGAGTTCATGGCTGCAGGCGAGGAGTGTAAACGGAAATAGATTATCTTCATCATCAGCGTCCACTTAGAAATGTATAAACAACCAATGTCTATATTTAATCGAAGCGAACAATCCTCTCGCGGAGTGCTATCACCTTGAACTCACCGCGGTTCTTGATAAAATATGAGAAGATTAAAGGAACAAGTATCGAAGTCAACTGTTCCTTTTAGAAGATAAATGCCACACACACGATGCCAACAGCCAAATGGAAAAACTAAAACTTACAAATTATAAATTCCACACAATTGATGGGACAATTTCCGATGAAATATATTGGCAATCACTTCTCGCATTAGTGCAATCGACATTTCAAAATATTGTAGTCATTAAAGGTATACTTAGTTCCAATTACTTTCGTTCAGCAACGAACTGGGTTAGTGCACACAGCATGAATGACTGGCGAGCATTAATTACCTCGGAAGGAAGGCTGTGCAAAAACAAAAAGGAAAAAACGTCCGCATTAATTGCAGCGACATTAACGTTCACGACTGAAATCTAATTTTCACACCGATTGCAATTAAAAACAAGTTGCAACGGATTAACAATACGTGTGTTGCGTAGAATGTGCATTTGAGACAACCGTTTATTTCAAAATTGTAACATATTTTTGAAAGGCAACCAGTTGGATGGCGGATAACGAAAAACGGTTAGTTGCTCTGAAATGTGTGTGACTTGTAGTCATGTTTAGTTTGACATCAGAGATCAGTGTCAGTTTGATTGGTCTCAGTGCTGCTGTTGGTTGGTTAGTCGTAGTATGGTCAGTCTTATTCAGATGCTATTGTGTTTTTTATACTCACTGGACGGGAACATCTGTTAACCTAGAAGAGAAGAAATGTCCTTGTATAGTAGAGAATATTGGTTTAGACGTGTAATACACTTATTGGTTAATAAAGCCTCTTCTCCAAGCACACACGCAACGCTTTTAAGTTGAACATTCCACGAATGATTTGTTAATGCGGTTAGTAGTGTTATGGTGTATGGACGTTATTGCTCTGAACGAGTTAAGCGATATGAATTGGTAGTTTGACATGGGTTAGGTTACAACTATGAACTATACAATTAGGAACTCTGTACTCTCTTGTACGGGAAAAGGAGTTCTATGCATTTATCCCATTTTAATTCTATCAAGACAGTGTACTTGAGAAACTCCAATCGTTTCTACAGAAAATGGCACAATCCGTCATCTTATGTAGCTCTAAATGAAAGAATTTCTTTCTTTCCTCTGCGTACGATTTGCGAATGTTTGTAATCTCTCTCTCTCTCTCTGCCAAAATTCCTTTATGAAACTTGTGCGCTGCACTCTGAAATCCATGAAAGGAGACATTCCACAAAATTAAACCAACACTCCATTTCGCGTATCGCGAAAAAATATCCCATGTACATACTAAGTATTCACATTTATTTCTTATCCAAGGAAATGCCTATGACATCTAAAACATATACATTTTTACAGGTTGTCTCTTTGCCAGGACGAGGAGACAACTTACACATTCATTATACTTCAAGGGACTTCTTCAATTTTTTACTCTGCCGTCCCAGATCATGATCATCTATGTCCGAACTGTCCGATCCTTCGGCGGTTTTCAAATGTAAGTCGCCAATATTTAAGGCATATTCATCGCGAGTTTTCTCCAAGAGACGTACTAAAAATATATTCCAATGCCAATGAAATAGAATAACCTCGTTTTCAAATAGAATTACTCTGTGCGTCGAGCAGTGCATTTTGTCGCTGCATATCTTCAACGTCTTTCTTGTGAGATTGTATTTTGCACATGAGCATCTGTATGCACTCGGCGGTTTTTCGAAGAATTTGAGCTCGACTGGCCTAGAATTCATCCAATGCGTTGAGATCTCAAAAAGCCTTTGTTAATTACAGTGAATACCTTTTCACCTTTAAGGGAGGGAACAGCCTCTCGCAGAGAGGTGAAACTGTCTTTTATGTGATCTCGGCGCTTTCTTTCCAGCGCATTGTGGTGTGCCCTCTTTTGTGCCTGCATGAGAGCAAATATCTGTAGTTTACGCATTCCAACTGTGTCCCAGCACATACCTGAGTAAATCCCTGCGTGTTGTATAGTTTGTTCGGCCCAGATCTGCTATTTGTGTCTGAATCATTGTCTTCCTGTAAACAATTGTTGAATCTCCTCCTTGGACAGCTCTATTTTTCATTACTTACATCACTTTCAATGTCAATGTCTCGATCGTCGTCACTCATCATTGTTTTTTAGAACACAACGATCCCTCTTATGCTCTTGCCAATGTTCAACGAAGTGTTTATTTTTATTTTTCACCCAGCGAGACGCAAATACAACGCATATCAAACCACGAAATTCGCATATAAAATCTGTCAAGTCAACTGACAATTGCGACGTCTAATAATAAATGTGGCACTGCCAGCTTCGAAAAATGTTGCAAGTAAATGTTAACCTTGATAACTTGATTCTATGTTCTGCCTTGCGTATACTTGTTGCACACAAGCGTTTCGAAGAGTATTCACGAGTTATAAACTGTTTTTTATTCGATTTGTAAATTTTAACGGCTATGTCGATTTCGTGGACACGCATAGAAAATGATTGGTGGTTTTTTTTTATTGTAACAAATTGTTTGTGTGTATTGATCGTTAAACTTTGAATCATAAACAGGTCGTAAATTAAGCCATTAACTAGCATTTAAGTACCTACCCACTAAGCTCGCCCGGGCACTGGTGGTCATGGAGAGAATACACCAAGACGGTGGACATGAAAATGGAAGTCGTAAAGAGCTTCTTCGCAATTTCTTGTGGGATTCCTTGGCAGGTTTGCTAATGTAAATTGTTTCGTAGTGGTCCACATTTAATTGGACAAGTTTCACAGAAATGAGTGAGACAAACAGCGTCAAGGTCGCAAAGCGGAAAGGAAATCATTTACAACAGCTCACAACGAGTAGGGTTTGGTGCTGAAGTGGGAAGCATTAATGAAGGTAAATGCTTGTTCCGAAGCATGCACTTACTTTCTGTGAATGATATTATTTAATTTTTTGCTACTGACCGTCGCTGATTAATGTAGATCAACGCACAGACTCGACTGTCCAACATACAAATCTACAGAGACGACATTTCACTCGCTGGTGGGAACAAGTGAAAAATTACACGTACACAGCGAATTCACTTGGGTACCTTTCCAAGATATCCAGAAAGGAGTTTTTGAGAACATCGCGTAATCAAGGGCAAGCATTGGTGCGCTTAACGAACTCGGGATTGAAAAATCTGAAAAATCTGAAGATTGGTTAATTAAAACAATGGCTAGAAGAATATCTAGCTCCTCGTCTTCATAATTATCTATTTAATAGTGTTGGTGGCGCTGTGGTCGGAAGTGGGTCTGCATCTAGCTTCTGCAGCCCAGACCGTCTTGTACATTTTATGCCAACTCAAAACATCGAAGTTTTCCTAGACATGTGTACTATTTATTTATTTATTATTATTATTAGTTACTTCTCTAGGAGTCTGAGCTAAGAATTCCAAGCTGAGGAGTTACTCTGTAGGAACGTCTCTGTGCTGGTACAAATGGCCATTGGTTGTAAAGGAGACATTTTACCCTTTTGGGGGTCTATATCCATGCATTGGGCACCGGCTCCTCATACTGATCAGTTAGATTCCTACTGCAGTAAAATGTTGGAATATGAGGAAAAGCATTTCGTAAAGCTGTCAACTTCTTAACCGAGGCCAAAGATCAGAAACCTCTGCTGATCTAAACACAGTATTCCAACTCTTGATATATTCACACTAAAGGCGTTAACCTGCACAGCGGTTAGACTTATAAATCTTTAGATGTTTGTGGTGTCTCTGGGAACTCAGTGACGATACATTTTGATTCCTTCCTCGGGACACCGAAGTCCTATTTTATCTCTCTTGCTCTTCTAGAAAAACTTCTCAGCCAGCATTCCTCCCAGATCTTCATTAGCCGCTGGTTGTTGCTTACGGGATTTTGTAACGGCTAGTCGAAGACAGGCGAGGGTGTGATTAAAGGCGTTTAATCCAAGGAGCTGGCTAGGTCAAAAACACAAATCCTCTCGATTATCTAATGAGTCTAGCTTTTTTTTTAGCAACATCTATGTTTTGGCTCAAGAACCACGTGGTATCTGAGAAGGTTATAGGCATCAAATCCGTGTATGTAGTCACTTTGCACACAAAGACTTCCCTTAACTTCCGCGGCATTCATTTCAAAATAAGCATATAAACGATAATGAGCATGCTTGTTATTCATGTTAATGTGAATTTTGTTAGAGGTCAACATGAAAGGACGAGAACATGCATTTACTCACTCTGATTAGCATAAGAAAAGTGTTAATTAAACGTACCTGCAATGAAAGAAAAATAATAATTTAGTTAACTCGAACATGCTGCGATTGATTAAAGTGTAATTTGTTGTTAGGCTACTTAGCTCTGTCTAATATGAGTCCGTGCAGCTACCATAATAGCCACTGCAGTGGGTTTCGTTAAGTTTCGTTCACTAAACGAGTGCAGAAGTGGATTTGTCCCATGGTGAAATCAACGCTCTCAAGTACAAATGGCGACATATTGGAATCTGGCAGTGTTGAGCTAGCTGCAAAATGAGCCGCAAGAAGATTCGCTTTGTCTAAAGAGCTGACAGCTGGGATGTCATTGTAAATGAGCGTGGGAATTGAAGAGGAGGCGGAATTCTTTACGTTTTTTACAAATGACCAAACGTTTTTGCTACCCTTGGGACATTGTAGCACTTTTTGTCTCAACTTTTGCTCATACGAGAATTTCACACGTCTTATAATTGCATTTCTGGCCCGTTTAAACTGATTCCAGTTTTCCTCAGTAGGGTTTGCTTTGTATTTATATCCGGAAATTCAATTCTCTCAACCTGATAGCCTCTTTACAGCTCGAGTCGTAGCATGCGTTTGCTTTGGGCTTGATGCACTTCACTCTATGAGGAATGAAGGATCTCATGCCCAGCAGAAGAATGTTTGTGATCATATCAGCAGCGGCATCCACGTCGCTATCGAGGAAGCATAGTGACCAGTTAAAATTCCTAAAGAAGTTGTTTAGACAGCTTCAATCGGCTTTCTCGTTTAGCCATACTGTTCCTTTAGGAATTTGTTCTCTAACTGCTTGTGGCGATAACGAGAAATGAGCTGATACGACACAATGGTCAGACGAGCCTAGAGGTGACAGAACGTCAATAGAATATTTGTCAGGATGAGAGGTGAGAAACAGGTCCGGGGTGTTGGCGGAATGATCTGCAATGTCAGGTATTCGTGTGGGCTCATTTACTAGCTGGGTCAGATTATTTACGTCAGCAAAGATTTCAACATATCTTCTTTCGGATGTTGTCTGGCCCGAGTGTCGAAGCCAATTAGAATTGTGTACATTGAAATCGGCCGCAATGGCAATTTCAGTGCGAGGATACAGGGATACAATTCTTGAGATGGAGTCGGATAGCGTATCAAATTCGTTACAAGTTGAATTGCCATCCATGTTTGGACTTCTATCAATAAAGCAGTAGTGGATTAAATGCTTACGGACATGGAGTTTTAACCACAGAAAATTAAATTCCGGATTCGAACAGAGGCCGTATTGAGGTTGAAGTTGGTAAGCTACATCACTACGCACGTAGAGGGCGAGACCGCGGTGTAAAAAGAAAAGCGGCACCAAGCACCAAGGTTTAAATCCGATAAATCGGTATTCTCCCCTACCTGTGTTTCACTCAGCGCCAAGGCAGCTGGTTTATAGCGGGATAGGTGGACATACACAGCGAAGAGATACACTCTAAGCCCACGCACATTGCTCACGTCAACCCTAAAACTTCCCATAGAATACCAAACGGAGATATTGGAAAGAAACCAACTCTGACTGCGAGTGGTAAAGCAGAGATGTAAATGGGAGCACAATCCATTTTGCCTAGGTTCCTTTGAAATTTTGATGGTGTTTCTGGCTACGCTTCGTCCGGTTTAAGGTAACCTAAATTTGACTTAACTCAATTATGTCTGTTAAGTTGACGATAAATCAGGATGGAGTTCAATCTCACATCACAAAGCTGAGGTTGGAGCAATTCGCAGTGGAAAGTCAAATTTCTTCTTTGCCCGAAGATGTTGGCATACTATTCTCTTGGTACTAGGTTGGCATACTCACGAAAGAAATTGAATGAAAGCGACAACTAACGAATGAACTTGTATCTGAACTATATGCTTCTGCTGTTGCAAGACACATGTTGATACTGATCGCTCGCTGAATTTGGAAATATCTGCAACAGGAGCACAGCCCCGCTGTTCTGATCCAAAAGGCAGCACAGTTGGTATTCAAACACAAGCCATAAGCTGCTGTTTCTCCCAGTTATTTAAGCACCACCATTAGCTGGGAAATTCGTTGCAACCATAAACAGCTGTAACTAGGATTTATTGCAATTCATTATGTCTCTTAATAGCTGCTGTCCATTATCGTCTATACTTCAAGCTTGCGTTTCAAGATCATTCGAATCATGGACAAAAATTCATAGGCTTTCCTGATTTTCAGTTCATTTCGGTTGAGCTTCACGACTTCTTTGACACCGTGGAGAACACGCCCCAAAAGCAGATCAAAACACCTGTTCAGTGAATCAGCAACAACCAGTCACCGTCATTTGAAAACACATTTGATTGACTTCTAAACGTGTGCCATACTTTCAACTCTTCAAATTAGACAGATTAAATAGCTTTTATCTTCTTCCAGTAAAGTATCACTTCCAATTGGACGTATGACGTAGAACGTAGACGACTAAATTTAAAGACAAAATGCATATGCATACATTATTCGAACGTCAGACGCACACATTAGCACAGTTTATGTTGAAATTTATTAACGATTCTCAATCGTAAAGCTTGTTTTATGTTCGCAGCCTGTCTGGGCCAATTAAAACGAATTCGCCCCCAAACGAAGGCGAAAAGCATTTGCGATAGACACAATCTTCAGCTCGACTGGCGACTATAATCAATTTTCGAACAAACTATTTCCAAGGTGTGAAGTATTCAAATTAACAAATTGATCCCATTCGTTGATAATTCCACTTACCCCAGCGATGGGCGAATTTACGATCCAATTTGCGTTGGGAGCCATTTTCAATAAATCAACACCTTTGCTTGCCGGCGAGTTTGCACCGCACCGCACGGCATATGCGCGCACTCTACAGGCACTGCCTGTACAGACAATTCAGAACGCTGCTGCGCTGCTGTCCAAATCAAGGTCCCTCCAGAATTTCCAAGACATGCTTGTACAAACAGACTAATTGGTGGCGAGTCTTGTTGTGGCATAGGCAAGGCCTTGTCTCGGTCACATAATCAATTTTCAAGTCAAGAGGTGACGCAAAAATATTCACGTGCAGTCCCAGCAAAGGAATTTCACAAACTCGCCGTGTTCTGGGAAACCTCGAGTCATTGTTATGCGACCGGGCGCTTTTGGCGTTAAATGAATTATTTGCATTGCAAATACCCGATTGATACAATCGCTAAATCTTTGAAAATTGATACTGTATCTCTTGGGGAATTAATTGCTACGGGTGCAACTTTCCAAAAAAACAAAAAAAAAAAAACATAATAAAACATTTCGTTGTTCTGGTTGTCGTGGATTACTTCAAGCGCATGCACCGGTTGTGAACAGACCTTGGAGTAATTCTATGCCACCTCGACTAGACACAATGCTTGGAGGCCACTGTGACATGCATCAGACAATGTGGAACAATAGCGAGTAATTAAATAGGATCCACCTGCGTGCGTTCCTAAGCGTGAGCAGCATGACTTGCGGATAGCCGCTGGCAAATTACGCACTTAAGTAGGTGAACATTGAGCATGATTGATGATCTTTATGTATTTTATTTTGTTTGTCAAACAGCAGCTGTTCGGCGACTGTGAGAAGGTGTTGTTCCTTCAAGATTTATTTCATAACTTGGAATTGGGATTGGTTTGTTATTTGATGTGGTGCCTGCGCAGCAAGGAGATGGGTACCATTGATTTGTTTTATTTTATTTACGGTTTGAGTTGACAATGGAGATTCGTACACAGTAGAAGTTATGCATTTCAAAGCTTTGATATGGCGTCTCATGCAGGCACAGTTTTGCCTGTTAATAAATCACAGTTGTGCCCTGAAATAAATCTTGAAAGAACAACACCTTCTCACTGTCACCGAACAGATGTGCCTCTGTCTACTAACCGGTAAGTGGAGAGATCTGAGTACCGTTCGCTGACGATCGAAGATGGGTATCTAGCCCAAGTGGGACGTCGGCTACAAACGAGAGAAGGAAGCTAATATCTCTTTATTGTCAAAGGAGCTGGAGAACTGTTTGACCAACGGTTGCATCTCAAAATCAAGTCAACAGGTGCGCTCTCCACTTAGAGTTACTTCAACATATTCGGAGGGGTCAGGTCTAACAGATCCAAGCCTATGAGTCAATGGGCGGTGGCGCTAAGAGCTCAGCTAGATTACAATCTCGACCGAGATTTAAAGAAAAGGAACTGGTCTCCCAGCTGCAAATTGTGCGTGAGACTAACTAAAGAACAACTGCCTTGGATATGGATTCATGTTAATGACCCCAGCCACCCTCTTTGTGGATCGCGTTTTCCGTTTGACAAGTCGCCAATGAAATGATTAATTGGCTAAGAAAAAGATTAAAGGCAGTAAGAGCAGGTCTTCCACGTGGGTTTTCAATACACATCGCCCAATAACTCGGCCATAAAATAGCGAATAATCATTGACGTTTGGAACGTCAAGAGCATGCGAACTGTCTGATAAACGAGTTGCTGCCAAAATGAATTCATACGATCTTGATGGCAAATATAAAATAATCATAAATTGGGTTAACATTCGATTACACGATGAGAATTGACGCTTCCTGAATTTTAAAATAGCACCACCGCACCAGCTTGCACACCATTCGAGGTCTTCCTGTGGTTTTTCACCCAATTTGGTCATCCAAACGCTGACGTTCAAGCACTCAATCGACATATATTCTTCTCACTCCACGGCCAAGTGGATCACATCTTGGAGTACTTCAAAAGGGTCTTGATGAAAATCCAAATGCGAAATACGTCCAAATGTGCTGCAAGACAAGCACAAATGCTGTGATCTCAATGAAAATGGTTGATTTGGATCTCCCACAACACTTTCATTCAGGCAGTAGTCTCCCCTGGACATGAACCATGCCCGGTTCATCAACATGATGTGAAAAAATCTAGTGAAGACACAAAAATCCATCCCCGAGCCTATCGTGTACGCATGAGCTCTGTTAAAAAATTGGAAATACGATTTGACGTTCTCCCATATATGCACGATGTTGTTTGAAGGGAGTGGTAAGTAATGAGAGTAAAATTAGAAGTGTAATTTTTGACACTACTTTTAGTAGACTCTTACCTCTCTTGCCCCTCCAAATTTTTGACAACCATATTGATACAGGTTTCTAAAGCCTAATTGACCAATCAGAGAACGGCATTTACGTTATTTCTTGAACAACAGTCAAAAATGCATAAATAACTGTCAAAAAGTGTATCAAATTCGTGGATGGACTAGAGGGCAATCAGCTGTGAAGTTGGGCATCTCTATAGTACTTCATTTCTGGTTAAGTGACATGGCATATCTTGCGTCAGTATCGAGCGCGGTAGGCTATTCAGATTGTGGTTGTGATGTTGGCAGAAATATGTCCAGTGGGGACGGTAGGCAATTGTAATAGAGTCAGGCTCTTCGAATGCTTTTCGACCCTCTTATAGTACGTTCAACGGTTGTTATGTAATCCACATTGTAAAATAGCAAACCTTATGTCAAAGAGGATGTGTTGCGCGAAATATTGCTATGTTTGTTGAAAAATGAGACACGTAATAAAATATATATAAATATAATGTGAAAAAAAAAATAATATAAAAATAAAATGTGAAAAAGGAAACGCACGCAATCGTTTACGTTTAAACTCGAAGTCGGCTTTAACAACACTGCACTGTGTTTCAGCTATATGGGAACAAAATTTGACAGTCTCAGTGAAAGTTTGAAACCATGTATGTCGGGTATGTTGAACCATGTGAATCCCCCTATAAACTCAACCGTCGGCTGTGTTGAACCATGTGAACCAACCAATAAACTAAACAAATACCACCAGGGATGACAGTTTGGTTGGACGCAAGTGATTGAAAGAGGGATGTCAAAACCGGACAACGAGAATACGTGGATATTAGGTACTGACACACATTTTGCAAGCACATGGATTCTTCTATCACGTAGATCTCAAGACCAGATCTCAATCATCGTGCAAATGTTAAAGCAGCTAATAATAGATCGATCGGCAAAGGGAAGGGCGGAAAGAGCTCACATCTAATATGTACTAGAGTGATAAATTAAGTTGATGATCGAATCCTCTCAGCCAAATGAAGCATTGGGGTAAATGGAACAGAAGAATGAAGTCTCCTCGCAATCAAACTCTGTTTGACTACAGGAAAGTCCTTGCTCAGTTGTAATGTGTGAGAAAATTACAAAATTCATTGTTTACTTTTGACATGGGTATGAACCAGAACAAAAGCATGGAGATTCTAAGCTATTCATAGACCGTTGGGAGTTGACGGTGATCGTTATAGCTTCCTAGAATGACAGCACAAGAGAAAATTGCGTCCAATGATATCCAAGTTGTGTTTTTTTTTATGAACAAATTTTTATTGAAAATATCCCTGTTACAAATGTCAGAAAACAAAACATTCACTATCATCGACTATCCATCCACGGTGTTTTGTAATCCATAGATCATGGAAGTCCTTGGGATAAAACCTAGCGGTTTCGATGCACAATACTGATCGAACCTCTTTTGGACGTCTTCAAGTGTCGAGATCAGCTGGTCTTTTGAATATGACGAAATCGGGTTGTTTAACTTGAGTCAAGTCTGAAGAATACGCCACAGTCAGGAGAACTTTCAAAAGCAGCGTGCGTTAGTGGGTTGGTACTGCTGTATGCGGCCGACCACTGCCATATGTTTTTGACGCACCCAAAACGGATGACGGGGCCAACTTACACAGAACCAGATTTTACCGAACTTCACGAAACTTCACGACTTAGAATTTGGGCTGTAATGTTTCATCGCCATGCGGTGGTTTCGCCGCTTTTTTTTGTTATAATAAAGTGAATTAATTTAATAAGTTGTTCTTACTGGAAACACGTCAGTTTTCCTCGATCACTTGAGTTGCAACCTTAATGGCTGTCAGCATTGACACTCACTGTCAACAGGCTTCACAAGATTTTCTAAACTTTATCATAGCCTTTCATTAAATGAAGCTTGAAGTTCTTCGTTTTCAGCACTTGCACGTGGTTCGTCCTCAACAGACACATTTTAACAAACTTAAGTCACTTCCATGTTGTAAGCACTGCTTAGTTAAATGAGAAGAACTGTTTTGAAACCTCTTGAATGTATGATAGCTTGCAAGTGTCTGACATTTTTGTTAAATGAACCCCAATGACTCTGAGCAAGCACTCTGAACAATTGGACGCGTTCAAGATAATGTACTTCAAGCAGCCGACTTGAGTAACTTTACTTGGCTTAGCTGACTTTTGCTTGGTTAAGTCAAGTAGTGTGACATGACCTTTCCTAGAAATGTTTCTAACAATCCGTTCATACTTCTTTCAGCAATGATCTGTAATCCAAGCAAACACGTATAATTGTGGTCGGTCTTAACCGCTCGAACGAATCTTGCAACTTACAGTCCAATTAATCAATCGAACTTTAAAATATCTTCGGGTCAGATGAAAACAAGTTTATTGCGTCTTTTTTGCCTTCTTGGTTCCCGCTACAAGCCCCTGTAGAGATGTAATGAAGCACTAAAGGATTTCCGCCACCACAATCTTGTCGTATCATGGGTGTCATCAGGTTTCGCATAAATCAATGGCAAGGTTAATTTTGATTGCCTTTTAGCGACATTCCATCTTAATTAATCAATACAGTGATTAGTGAAGATACTTAAGGCATTGGCTAGTTAAAGGAAAAAAGGTCTTCGATAGGAAATGACAGAAAATTTTGCCGATTCAATCGAACGGTTAACTTGATCACTTTTTTGGCCTTTGGAACGTTGGAACGCGTAACGATACAGATTCCTTCTTTCATGAAGAATCTAATGAGCAACCAGTTAGAGGCCCAGAGGAGTATGTTCGGAAAGTAAATAAAGACAACATCATCACCGAGTGGACGAATGTAAGCAAGAAGATCATCAAGTTGATACTTGAGTGAGAGTTGCAATAATCTCGATCAAACCGATGCCGCAGACATAATGGCCGTTAGGAATCTTAAGGCAATTGAAACCGAGTGAATAAATAGAAATAATATACTGTGACCATAATAACCACTTCGTTTAGTTTCGTTAAGTTTCGTTAAGTTTCGTTAAGTTTCGTTAAAATTTGCCTGCTTAAATTGGAGGAGAAGTTAATCGGTCTCTATGTACATAAATTGCCCTTGAGGCTAGAATTTCTCGTAAGTTCCATGAGAACTTCAATATATGACCAACTGCTTGCAGCTTTTTGTTCGACTCTCACAGAAGCTTAGGTTTGCTTTACGTTCATGGGGTAAGCCATGAGATTCGAATACCGGATGGATACGAAATCGAATGAAAATTGAACGAAAAGACATCTAACGGGACACAATACAGCGATCACGGTACACGATCCAAGATCGGCAAGAAAATATATCCGAAACAATGATTACTTTCTAATTTTAATTATTTGCAAAGTCGAATGATTCGTAATGAAACACGCCTGCAACAATGCAACCAAACGACTTTCTTCTTTTCAGAAAACATTGCGTGAAGCGTCGTGCGGTCATTTGTTAATCCAAAAATGCACATTCACATTCACTCCATAATGCCAGCGCTTCCTCATTACACATCACCAAGCAATGCCAAGCTGAGTCGAATCTCGGTTGCTAAGGATGCGCCAACCAGAGCCACTCGGCTGCACAAGGATTGACAAACTACTTCCTCGTAAATTATAAAAATATCTTGTTCCCGTGGACATCTTCTTCTCACTTCCTTGTCAAGTGACCGTTCCGCCATAACTCACTGTGCGGTGAAATATAAATTACCGTCAAACGTAGCCGCGCGGCACACTGCACGCGAATAAAGCAACAAAACTCCGGCTAAACTCATCATCATCGTCGTGTTTATGGCATGGACGGCCTCTGGTCGGGCAGATGTATTACACCGTTCTCGGTTGGAATTTGAAGAGCATTTGCAGCGCGAATGAAAACATCGCCGCGCCGAGCCACACAAGGAAAGCAGCAATCTCTGTACCATCGGCCAGCTTGCAGCCCGTATCATCAAGCCAACAAAACCAGAGAGGGAGAGGGGAGAACATGTGCGGTCCATCTTCGTCGACCATTAACCAAGAGATCTGGGCAAGCCAGTAGCCGATGGCGATGGGGCATGCCATCACGGAGAAGATTAGCCGGCATTTGGCAGTAAATGTGTACACACGTGATGCCCTCTGCGAATTTCAATGGCTGCAGGTTGATCGCTCGAAATTGACAAGTGATCGATTCGCCGTGTGGGGAAACTCTTCCGACGCTTGCAGAGTTTCGTGTCTTTTAGTTTCCTTCGCCCCGACCACCAGTAGCTGC
Organism: Eristalis tenax; assembly: GCA_905231855.2. Lineage (NCBI taxonomy): Eukaryota > Metazoa > Arthropoda > Insecta > Diptera > Syrphidae > Eristalis > Eristalis tenax. The sequence continues at coordinate 10,038,634 of HG993127.1, forward strand.
AGCCTTGAGCGGAGCACACGTAACCAGCGCGGTGGTTTGCCGAAAGGAATGAATGAATTCCAGATCGCGTTAGGTCTCGTTAGTTGGTATTGACCCAGTTCACGAATAATTATCTCGCTCGCTCGGCTCGGGGCCTTATGCTTGGTTACATGATTGGATGCCGATGCCAGAGGAAGATACATTGATGAGGCTTATTTTGTGGTTTAAGTAGTTTTCAGAAATGGTAAGGAGTTTGATCGGACGAGATTATTGGGATGTAACGACATTTGTGGCATTTGCAAAGGGAACCAGGTCAAGTTGGTGTGCGGTACTGGCGGTGATTGCTAAATTGACAAAATGAGGAGATTTGATGACGAAGAGTGTTGTGGGGGTTCGATCGATTGATTCTTAGTGTGTTGGGACAGGGTGTTTGAGATATGCGGTGAAGTGAAGCTGTTTGTTTTTGGTTTTTAGCTTAAGCAGGTTTATGGGGCCATTTAGTTCTGTCGTGGATGAGTTGAGCGCCAAACCCGACATCATTTGTCCGCGATTTTCACAATTCAATGGTCTGTTGCACGTTACGAGCTAGCTACTCGTATGTCGTCCACACAGGCAGTTGACTTACTTCCGGCATACCTTAGTTGCTAGTAGGGGGAAATGCCTTTGAGAACTACTTCTTGCCAGTGGTGAATGCATGAGCCTATTCCATAAGCCGTACATTATAGGATTGTGTTGTTTATGTCGAACCTGCTTAGAGCGTTGTTAATCGCCTTGAATTTGGCATTCATCCGTGCCAAGCATAGCGACCGTTGTGAGAGCATTTTCTTTATGCGCTGACTGAAGCGCAGCTTGCACTGAATAACCATTGCCGCAGAATTGCCTTTGGCGACCCGGATCTTCAATTGTGTCAAAACACCTGTCTACCTCAAAACCGAAACTCATATTTGATGTATGAGCGATGAAGCTAATTCTAGTTGCATTCGAAGGTAACATGCTGCTTCGGACTTCGAAACTTTGTGAGAGGGAGGAAAAGCGTAGCCACACGAAAGACAAAGATCCCGTGACTAAATTGACTTGACCTCACGTGTTGACCACGTACGAATTCCAAACCTGCCGGCCTGTGCCGAGTGCTTTCGAATCAAATCGGAGTTCCTTGACTCCGTATGGAGACGATCACAGTTTCGGAACTAACTACAGCGGATAGAAGACGGCCGGGGAGGAGCTCTGATCGGATGTACGTCAACCAGGAATGCAGTTCGTAACCGTCAAGGACATTCCATGGCAAGACCTGCATCCCAGCTCTAAACGGTATATGCAAGGTCTTATTAGGAAGGAGGGATATAGGGAAGTCATGGTTTGCAGTGTACACCTGCAGGAAAACTCTTGGGCCTAGATGGAGACTTCAACCATGTGTGATCCATCGGGTGTATGTAGCTTAGAATGTAGGTAGCTGGCACAAGAGCAAAGAATGTCTTAAGGCGATTAACAAAACCTCTAAATTTTCAGTTAATTTAAATCAGTTCCGTCGGTAGGTGGACGGGCTGTGTTTATGTGTCACAGGAGCTTTCCGATCGACACCTTCAACCTGGAGGCAAGTCTTTGTTCAATAAACACTTTTGGAAGTGTCATAAAAATACCGCTGCTCTGGAGATCTGCATAGACGGACGCAAGACGAAGGCACAGGGATGGGTCTGTCCTTTCGATTGTTTAACACTGGGAGTATATTCCAGGCGGAGGAATATACTCCAGTCAACGTATCTTCTCTGGATTGAGACACGGTGGCACAAAGAAACGAACTTCTACTCCCTCATCCAGGTGGCGAGATCTGGAACTCTAGCACCTTCTACCGGAAGCTGGGTACTCACACGTCGTAGAAGGATGAAAGTCTGTGCGAGTCCATCTGTGAGTCTCTCATTAGGTTGGATGGCGGTTAAGTTTAAGACTAACGAGACCCTTCGCCCGATCGTCAAAGATGCTGCGAATTTGTCTGTTGCATGACACAGAAACAGCCTGAACGTCACCACGCTCTATAACGGACTCATGCTAGTGGCCGTTGTCACCGAGCGGAACCTTTCTTTTCTTCACATCCCAACATCAACGAAAGGATTTGCCTGGCCCCTGATTTATCCTCGGCGATCAACGTCAGGCACTCTTATCTTCCAAGGAGTCAAAACTGCCTTGGATCATATACTCACTGTAGCCAAGATAGACCACGTTTGACATCAGGAACTGATTGGATCCCCGTCGATCGAGCCTGAAAAGTTTACTGTGCCATGCTTGGTCCAGTTAGCCTTAAAGTCGATTGGAAAAACATTGAATACCAAACCGAGGCGTCCACGGATCTTGTGCCTACGTTCGCTAGGCTTAGCAGGGACATTTTTGACCTCTCTCTCTGTGCGACAGATGAAGACGTCCGCAAGAAATGTGACACACACACGTGGAACAGGAAGTCAACCATCTGGTCGCCCTCGGACTGTCAAACACTCCCATCCATCAATCCAATAGATTACGAACTCAATCAAATATTCGACATCATCGATTCGATCACAAACTTGTCCTTCTCGAACAAGACTTTGCACTAAGTGAACCCTAACCTACGAGCATCTTTGAGTGTCGAAGCAAATATTGACAAGCCGCCACCACATTGACGTCACGACTTAATTGAATGATCAACAGGAGATATTCTTGCGATTGAACCTCACTCAATACCGTCGAGAGATGCCATCACGATAAGGCATACCTTTCACTTGCTGACCCACTAACCCGCAGCAGCAGTTCGTAAGTGCCTAATGTTGTCAGCCGTGTGCGCACCTGCCTCGGTCAAGAGGCAGAGAAATAGAAATAGAAGCAGATCATAATCTGCCGCAACCTGCACCCTGACACGCGTACACCAGGCGGGAGCCACGCCTTATTCGAGCCCCGGAGTTGTCCCATTAAGAGTCGTTTAACGCAAAAAACTTTGACAGTGAATAGTTCAAATTCACCACAATCCACTGCACCCCAGAGGAACGTCAGTCCAGTCGGTTCGGCCACAGAATCCACATCACTGTCTTGTTTGGACAATGACCAGGCTTTGTCGCTGCCCTGCGGATCTGGCGCGTTCCCATGTGTGGCTTATGCGTAAAATTCGTCCACACTCGGCGGGGCATTGCTTGAAATTAATTGCTGAGGGCTTGTCTGCGAGTGGCTTTATTAACTGACTGACTCTGCTGTCGAAATGTCAACTGGCGACGTATGAATGGCTCTATTTTACTTCCAAACATCGCGCTCCTAAATCAGTTTTCGAGACATTCTCAACTTGTATCGCTGACAGCTGTTGTTATCCATAAATCACCTAATCACCTAAGTGGTTTGAGGTCAACTGATTGCTTGGGGTTTGCTGTGCGTTGGTTGTATTTGGTCAGTATGTCTGTGTGTGGGTTTTCTCATGCATTCTCGTGTGTTATTTGGCGAAAGGTTGGACGACACGTCAGAGGTTGCGCGTGTAAAAAGTGAAATGCGGAAGGAAACCAGTAGAAAGGCTCTGGCTGGTGTAAGGGCTGCCGCGCTCGTCTTTCGTACTTTCGTCGGTCAATTGGGGTTATGTTCGACCGAAGGCGTCATTAACGTGTGTGATTAGTGTTACTCTGGATAGTCAAACAACATTCACTTGAGTGTCAAAGTGTTGCGTCACAGAGTCATTGAACTGCAAAAGTTGTTTGCCATGATTGTCATTTGTCTTGCCTTATAACCACGACACAGGCAGGCAGGCATGGTTTACCGCTGCCATTAATCCGCCAAATGCAAGATGTAGTGCTGCTGTTACTGTTGCTGTTGCTATTGCCGCCGCTGCAGCAACTTTCCGAATTGTATACATATTTAATTCTATCCAGCAGCAGCACCAGCCTCAGACTGAGAGAAGCTGGACGCAATGGTCACACAATAACAGGAAAGGCAATTAAAAATCGATCAAAGCGTATGTCTATGCCACTTACTTGTCCATTCGAAGAACTTGTCGTTGTGCGTTGTTTTTATGGCAGTTTTTAGTTTTTTGGCTTGTTTCTGTAACATATGGCTATGCGCCGCTGCGGCCGCCGCGCCGCTGCGGCCGCCGCGCCGCCGTTCAGTTGGAGAAAATCGGCAATTCAAATAAATTGTCCGATGGTTGTGCGGCTTAATTGGAGCAATTTTAATCTCTTAAAAATGAAATAATTTATCCAAGAGACTGCGGTTTCGATTCTGACAGCGGTCAGGTACCCAGCATTCCGTCAGCGTCAGAAGCGGAGAGTTTAACTGTCTCGAATAATTAGTGGAAATTGATTTGGACTAAGACGGAATGATATACTGTTTCCTGTGCTCGGTCTGTTGACGTTTGAATTATTGATTTTGATTAGTGCGTTTCGCATCGAACTGGAGTGCAGTGGAGTGCTGTGCGGTGAATGTGGATCAAGTATCCCTCGCAGCGGTAACAATTTGGCATGCAGTAGATCGTTTTACGAGACGCGGATTAGATTTCGAAATTATCATGAAATTATTCATGCTGCCTTCAACGCAGTCGGCGCACTCATTTATGTTTAAAATGTGTGTTCGGCTCAGAATCAAATTATCGAACTAATCGCGATAGAATTCCCTTGTTCTTGGTTCCAGCGAGAGAATATTTAGCTGGCAATGAGGGGCAGAGACGGGGGTGGATGTCCTCTCTGTGAGAGAGCACAGGTCCTAGCGAGCAGTGTTGGGACGTAACATTTGCAATGCGTGGTAGGTAGTGTAGGTTTGGAAGAAGCGTGGCCGATCTGGATGTCACAGATTTCACATTCTAAGTCAACGCTACTCTCAGAAACGAAGCGAACAGTTCCTCACTCTTCTCTGTGCTGACATTTTTGCAATACAGTCGTCAGTTATAACACTTCTCCACAAGGTGGTAGATGTGGTGGATTTGAAAATTTCGCTAAACAGGAGTACAAAGATCAACCACAATTTTGGTAGAGTCCCAACCCTGCTCGAAGGTTCATCTGTTTTGCAATTACCCATCATGTCCCGTCACATGAAGTGGACATGCAAATGTTCAGCCAGCTCGGCAACAGGCAGCCAACAGTTAAGACAACAGGTCTTTAAATGAGAAGTGAGCACCAATTTTAACGACTGGATGCCGCAATTGGTCAAGTGCCTGCCCTTCATTAGAGGGGTCCTCGCGCTTCGAATCCCAGTGAAAGCACAGTCGAAACGCTTTTATTGGGTTTTCAAATTAGGTCCAGTCCCCATTTGCTGTTGGGATCACTGTCTACACACTCTGTTAGCACTGGAGCACCCAAACTCAAAAACTATCAGGCAGCTGCGGTCGATGAGTGGTAGTAGTCTGAACGGGGGTAGCTGGCTGGCAGTACAGTGGACACAGTCGTTATGTCTGAGTGCTTCAGTGGGGTGTTTAATAACCTCTGACGAAAAGCACTAATTTCGGAGATCATTTTCTGCAACTTTTTTTGTCGGAGTTAAAAATCTCCATCCACACGGGAGGAGGCGGAACAGAAGCAAAGTAGGTGCTCTGCAGTGTCATCGTCTTCTCAACAGGAGTCGCTTTTTGTGATGGCAACTAAAGCACTTTCAACCACATAATTGGTTGGTTTGAGGGTTAGTGAGGACAAAACGAGGCTGTGTCCTCAATTAGGGCAGAGCGACACGATGGGCAGATATACCTTCGAGGTAGTCAAAGACTTACTCTATCTCGGCTCCGCAGTGAACAGTACGCCCAACATCAGTACCGAGAACAAACGCAGAGTACTGCTTGTCAACCACAGTTTTTCAATTGAGGAATTGAGCTGTCTCTCTCGAAGGACCAAGCTGACTCTTTATAAGATCCTGATCATTGATCTTCAGTGATCAACCCAGTCCTGCTGTATGTCGCCGAGGCATGGGCAATCTCAAAAGCGGATGAAGAACTGCGAAAGAAAATATCTGTATGCGTTGACGGCGTTTGGAGGAGATGATTCACCCACGAATTGTACAGTGACATGAGCTTAGCCAGGAGTCTACGGACAACTCAGCTCCGGAGAAGGCCCTCAACCAACTGGGAGTGCAAAACTGGAGACAGCTAGATAGAGATCGCACCGGTTCAGTGCATCAGCATCTGCATCAGCGGAACAATGCGAACTACCTCTTCCCTAGCATTAAATACAATCCTCAACCTTTCGTCGATCCATCTCTTGGGGAGACAGGTCGCGATTAGATTGAAATCGCTGAGTGTTTGCAAGGAGCTTAGGCTTGCCACTCTCATATGGAATTCTCTTCCCAGCCCACTTACTGCAATCCACGTTTAAGGTCAATGTACCCAGCCCACTACACCCCCTGCCAAGTGCTGGAACTTGACTTCGGACACCTAAAGGTACTAAAGGTAGCCCCCTTTGGCGCCACAAGTTATGCACCAACAAGAACAAAATTAAGTCTAAGGAACGTAATTCAGATTGTAGCCTCAGTGCTCCAAAAAGTGAACCAAAAGTGAGCAATAAAACACAGTTTCCAAATAACGATGGAACGGTTTAGCTGTCAAACTAAGTCAACCCACATGCAGGCCAAGTGCTGCCAAATCAATGAATTTAATACCAGTCAATGTAATTATTTTCCAAGCAAAAAAACGACAATTTGCATTTGAATTTATTTTAATGCCGTTACCATACCATACATCATACCGAAAACGATATCGATAAACATAAAGGAAAGTGTATGTGTATCCCTTGTCAAATATTACATTTATTTCCAATAAAAAATGGTTTGTCATCGAATCAAGATCCCATCGTGGGATAATCGCTGTACGCCCAGTTCGACGCTGTGTATCTCAAACTTTCCACAACTTACCGACAATTATAAAATCTCATAAATTTCCATTAATTATCCTCGACCATGCCTCAAAGCTCTTGAGGAGTGCACGGTGGTGTGTGCAGACAGGCTCACGACACGGCTCACGGCGATTGAATGGATGTGAGTGAGTGAGTGAATGAATGAGTGTGAGTGGGGCCGTGCTGTCAATGGGATTCAATTGAAGTGTATCTCAAGCTGAGATCCCAATCCTCAGCTCCCCATTGCCCATTCAACCGTTCAACAGAAAATCGTAAAAAAAAGAAGTGAAATGGATTGAAAAAGTCAAACAAAAAAAAAAAAGGAAAGACTGACAGTTATCGAGAAAAACATCAAAAAAGCACAAAATAACCGAACCAATCACAATTTTTATGTAATTCTCCTTTTGCCGGAGATTGAACGACGAAAACAAACAGAAAAGGATTACGTGTCAGTGAATGGGGCTCGCGCTGGGGCAGGGGCTGGGGCTGTGGCTGTGACTGGGCGCATGCGCATGCGCTCGTGTATTTTGACGCGGATTCCTTTTTGTCGTATAATGCGATGCCGTAAATCGCATTCTAATGCAATAATTATTCAAAGAGAAAATGAAGGAAACCGCATGTCGTCGAAAGTAGTGGGCTGTCGAAGCGATCACTCTCAGATTGCCGTTTGGCGGTGGTGGCGGTGCGGCTCGGCGGCGGTGTGTATGTCGTACACTCGCACTTTGGGGGCATATCGCATGGTTAATGTGTCGGTCTAGAGCTCCAGAGCACCCAACCGGTCTCCACATCATATCTGTCAGCATGGTTAAATGAATGAAATTATTGTCATGGCAGGGTCCACGTCCAACCGCTCGTTGTCGCCGCGTCATCATCGCATGCATGATACGCTCTCTCTCCCTTGTTCGATCTGAGCTAAGTGGTCCATGTGGGCATCAGATTTATGTTACGATCTTGTTTGGATATAAAACGATTGCCATGCTTTTGTGGAAATGTCTAAGCTTCCTTTTGAGCCAGGCTCTTATGCTCCTTTCTGTATCTGGGCCTGCGTCTCAGGTATCTCTGGGAACATTGCAATTCATTTCCACTGCTGCCTCTTTGAGGGATATGTTCGCTGGGTTATGTAAGCGTCTGTGTCTGGGCCTGGCTGTAAATCAAATGCAATGAAAAACCGATACAAATACCAAGCGGGCAACACTTTTCCTCGAACATCCCAAACATAGAGCGGACGGGTTCATACGCATTTGAAATTCATATCACACACGTAACACGCCTGAACGCCGGCGTGGTGCGGCGTCTTGCGTTTTCCACACTCCTTGGGTCGTTTCGTAATTTTTCATATTTATCTAATCAAGGCGCAAATAAATAAATATTTGACGGGGCTTTGGCAGTCGTGGCTTCGTTTAGAATCTGTGAATGAAATTCGCCTTGGGTCGTGACGGAACTCGGCAGCGTTGTCATCGGTTGCTGCTGGGTGATTGAGATGTAACTGATAGAACGATGAGCTAATCCCACGATTTATTAAAATCATAATCATTCCTCGGCGGGACGCCCAATCGACGGTAGTTAGTCACAGAGGTTTCGACTAGATTCGATTTCGTAAGTCGCCGTGCTGCGCAGCTGTGTGACTTTGGAAGAATGAGGACAGTTCTTTTCTTTTCTCCCCTCCTTCCGTCCAATCTCCATTGCGATTGTGTTGAGACGCCTGGGAGGCTTTTGCTGCGACTGCTTTGTTTTCCACGACGCAGCAGCGACACAATTAAGAGAACAATTTTAGAATACCTTAAGTCACATTGATTTCCATTGAGGTGACCTTCATTCAAATAATTATTATTGAATCGCAGTTCGCAGTGAGAATCGTGTGTCAGACAAATGGAGTCTGACCCTAATTGTTGCATCATCTGCGATTTGTCAGTTGCCTGCTGAAAGTGAAATTGATTTGATCCACTTCGTGATGCTGTGTCATTGGAGGCCTCTGATTGCGTGTCGATTAAATGTTTGTGTGACAAAGTTGTTACTTTTTTTTTTCAGGTGTTTCAGAGTCACCTGGAAAGACACATCTCATCAATGTTTTGTCCCTGACGAGAGAATGTCGGCTCGGGTGATGCCAGTCGCAGTTAAGACTACACAGCCGATTGCCCCCTTGTCCATTGACGAATTTGAACCACTTTTTGACAGTTATTCATTTATTTTGGACAGATGGTCACGAACAAATGTGAATGGCATTGTCTGATTCTTGATTTCTGAATGAAGCCAAGCCAGGACCAATGGTCGTCCAATTCGTGGCCTGAATTCGGCACACCTGCTTCAATGGGATACGTCAAACCGAACTGTAATCCGAGACAGTTTTTGTTTATTTCAACAGAAATGAAATATGATAGAGATGCCCAACTTCACAGCTGATAGACCCCTAGTCCATCAACGAATTTCAGAGGCTTTTGACAGTTATTTATGAATTTGTCACAGTTATTCACGTAATAATGTGAATGCCGTTCTCTGATTGGTCAATTTGGCTTTCGAAAACGAGATAAAAAATGGCTGTCAATAATTTTAAAGGGCAAGAGAGATAGAAGTTGTGCGTGGAGAGAGATAGAAGTTGTGTGTGGTGGTATAAGGTACATATACCATTTTACAATATAAAGGGTGACTAGATGGCAATTGCAATTTTTCAGCAACTGTCAAAGTTTTCGAAATTAAGATGGAGACGTGTAGAGTAATGTCAAACGTGTTTCTGTAGACAGATCTGATGACTCAGTGATGTGAAGGAAAAATTTGGCAACTGGATCATCTTCATCGTTTATCAGTTTGATTGATGATTTTCTCTGGATGCACGTTAACCAACCAACCACTCTGGCAGGGCTCGAGATAATGCTCCACATTTAATCTAGGCATCGACAATTGGTCTGACTTTCAGCAAAGGCAAGGCGGATATTTTAATTTCACACATAATGGCAGTCGAATAATGCTTCATATTTAAGGCAACAAAAATTGATATGAATTCCATCGAAGGCGAGTTGAATTTCACACATAATGGCACAAATCTCGCTTCAAAATAATGTCAGAATCCAGTTTATATCTCACATTGTTGTTGGTTTGTTTATATTCCTTTTCGTATCGTTCCTGTCTGGTCACCAAGTACATAGATCTGATAGATATAATCGTCCATTTGATGGAAGGTGTAACGATCACCATCAATTCTCATCTCTACAGCCGAGTGCTTGACGTCATGTGGTATATGGAGCCACATCACCAGCAACGACCCATTTCAGCTTTGTTGCAAGACATTATTTGCCAACGAAGCTTATAAATATGCGACCAAGCAATGATTCCGCACCTTTTGAAAACCACAATAGTCCGGCCGATACACAAAAGCGGAAAAAGAACGAAATTTTGAACTACAGACCCATTTCAATTCTATCGTCTGTTAACAAGGTTATGCACGAAGCCTCTTTGTCAAGGCTTCACGAATATGTTGAAAAATTCACAACTCTGAATATCAATCATCTACATCAATTATCTGCTGGCTAATTTTGTGAATAAACCAAAGCCTGGATCAACATCAAAGTACAGTGGTTCTATTCATAGACTTCAAAAAAGCATTCGATACATTAAGCCACACACAATTGCAGAGGCAGTTAGAAAGGGTAGGATTTCGGGGCAATACACTGGCATGGTTTGGCATGGATTGGTGAATTCTTAAGTAAGGACGAGCATGTTGTGTATGGTGTCCCACAGGGATCAAAACTGGGCACTCTCCTATTAATTATCCACGTCAACGATTTGATGTCAGTGCTGAAGTATGGTGCGGGGTACGCCTACGCGGACCACGGATCAGTCACACATGTATCAGTCATCAGAAAGGCTGAGCCAAGTTAGCGGTTTTCAACTCAGTATTTGTTCCGACTCTCACCGATGGTCACGAATTGTTTGAAGATTATTTCATGCAAATGTTGACCTTGACTGCGCCTCGAATGGTCCATCCGCTTAGTCCAATTTTGGCATACTCTTTCCAACATTTCGGCCGGTATCTCACGAATAAATGCTTCAATGTTGTCTTCCAATGCGTCAATTGAAGGCATGAGCTTTAACATAGCCCCACAAAAAATAGTCTAAAGGCGTTAAATCGCACGATCTAGGCGGCCAATTGAACGGTCCCGAACGTGAATTAAAATGTTCACCGAACTCGCCTCTCAATAAGTCCATTGTTGCGCGTGCTGTGTGGCATGTGGCACCGTCTTGTTGAAACCACATGTCATGCAAGTCAAGCTCTTGCATTTTGGGCAAAAAAAGTTGGATATCATCTCACGGTAGCGCTCACCATTCACAGTTACGTTACGATTCGCATCATCTTTGAAGAAGTACGGTCCAATGATGCCACCAGCCCACAAACCGCACCAGACTGTGACTTTTTCTGGATGCATTGGTAGCTCTTGCAATGCTTCTGGCTGATATTCACTCCAAAATCGACATTTCTGCTTATTTACGTACCCATTGAGCCAAAAATAAGCTTCGTCCAAACTGACCATAAAATGGAAGAAGCGCGAGATGAACTTTCTTAACAGAGCACGCATTTTGATTAAAATTCAATAATTTGCAAGCGTTGTTCGTTTGTAAGACGATTCATGGTTAAATTATAGACCAAACTGAAGATGTTTGACAGTGAAACAAAACACGAAACGTGCGTCAGCTGTTTAAACCAATGTTGCCAAAAGGATAATAGCTAAAAAATCATCCTTTATCAACTTGACGCATTGAGAACGAGCATTCATCAACTCGGTCATTGTCAATATGTTTCGAAGAGTCACCGAATTCAAAATTCACGATCTCCCGTGAGGATCATTTGAATATTGCATGTTTCAGACCACGTATACAAAGGAAAATTGTATCCAATTCGATATCATTAATGTGTTATATTTGCATGTAATTTTGGAACCACCAAGGTTGCCGTAGAATGATGCTCCTAGAGGTGATCTTCTGCAGAACGAGACGGCACTTCACGATGAGTCAAATTCCTTCAAAATGATCGTCTCCAAGTCTGTGGGACAAGTGTTAGGCACTTACCACGAATATTGGACAACGATTGGAATGTGGCCCTCGAAGTGGAATGGAAGAACACTCTTCACATCGGGGGCCACTCACCAACTAGACATCAGCCTCATATGTGCTCACACCCATACCGACGAGGCTGAAGACTCTGTCAAAAGGGACTACTTGGACTGTGCCTACGGAGCCTCTCGGAGAAAATCGGGAAGGACGGCATCTTTGGCGCTCCACGACACGACGAGAATTTACAGCATCCGACTCACCAACAGCACGCGCAAAAAGATACATACAACAACCCGTCGATCTACGGGCAGTTTACGGCATCCGACTCACTAACAGCACGAGTTTCCCTCGCAAAAATATCCATACAACAACCAGGTGATCTCCGGATGGATTTGGACTGTCGAAACGACAGTCCAAATCGCCCATGTGCCCATTGAAGCAAGGCATGCGTCAAGCATTCTGGCAGTGCTAAAATTGAGGGGAACAAGTAATACTGTCCGATGTCGGAAAGGTAGGCTAGCCAACAGAGAGGAGTTTGGGCAGTTGGACGCCTGATCACACGGCACTGACAATGCCTACAAAGAGTAATTAAGTGAGAGACTGTCTGGTCAAACATAAACTTCAACGAGATGTGGCTGCATTGTGGCGCGGCCATCATAGAGGGCGCGGATATAACCTTAGGCTACCTACCCCCTCCAAGAAAAGTTGATGGCGAGTGTTAGCTGGAGAGACGTGCGAGGCATACAAGAGCGTTACTGCCGAAATACAGGGTGATGTGCTGCGAAGAGTATGTGCATGGTCTCATATCCAGCATATTCACACATTAATGCCATAAAATTATCTGTCAGATAAAATCAATCAATTTAAGTCGATTTTAAGACGTCCTTCATAAGTCAAAAGCCGATGAAATATACCTTTACAGGTATTCTGCTATGAAACGAGAGGACACTGCACGACGATCCCTTTGAGAATCTTCTTCTCCATGTCAACAGAGTGTGAACAGACCCTCTAAATACGACGCACACAATTGGAGAAGTACCTCAACCAACTGGATGAGAACGCTTCGGGGTAACTAGCAAAAGATCGTGCTTCCTGAAGAACTCAACGTTCAGAACTCGGCTCGTTATTTCCAATCACCACTGCAGTTGCAGTCGTCTTCCATTGCAACGAACAACTGTCATCGAAATCGTGTCTATCAGTTGCCGCGGTTGATTGGATATTCCCCTACCGACTTGAAAACAAGAACTCTTCTTTTTTTCCAATTCGTACAAAATAATACCGGATTTCATCTGAATAACAGGCACAATCATCACCGCCACGCATACACTCAGCTCCTTAACGAGAAAATGTCAAAGTGACATCCCCAGTCTGACGTACATGACACTTGCTGCACCGTGCAGTGGTTGCATCCAGAGCACCGCGCAACTGATTAGATATGTACCGCACACTTTTATGTTAATTTGATAAAGAAGCAGTATAAACGACGCGCTTACCAGAAACGCCGCCGCGCCGAAGAGACAACACAACTGGTTGGTCGGTTGGTCGGTCGCGGTCCAGTGTAAGAACATCACGACATTCACAGCGAGCGAGCACAGCCAAGCCAGAGGCAAGCAACGCCGGAGTGCACCTTTATTGGCATCAAAGTGTAGTGGCTATATCACGACTCATCGGTGAAGCAGACTTATTTCCACAGATCGTTAATTAAAGCAAACTGATGAGTTAATGGCCTCAGTTGACTGCCGCATTTTCCGGTTGAGATTATGTTTTGTGATTCTGGCACGTAACCGTGGCCATCTCGAATGCTGAAACTGGAAACTGGATCAACAGCGGCAACCACAGCAGCAGCAACAGCAGCAATAGCAACATCGGCAGCGGCTGCTCCCTGTGAAGTTGCATCTTGTCAGCGATGATTTGTTTCTGTAATTAATTTCTTTAATTTACTTAGAGACCGACACATAACGTCCGTCCTATCGGAGTTACTGCCTCAATGAAGATTACTTCGTTTCATCTTTGTCGATGCATTTTGGATTTTTATTTGAAGTGGATCTTGTTGTCCGAGGAGGGTGAGTAGTGTGTACACAGCAGGAGCCAGGGGGGGAGTGCTCATAAATTTTGCAAACACGCTAATAGAGTGGAGAGCTTCGCTGCGCCGCAGCGGTACCGGAAGACACGGCGCACTTTGCTAGCCAACTGCCCAACAGTGAGCCAGGCCTGGTCTGGATCTGGATCTCATTCACAGGCATTAGGGTGCGTTTTTTTAATTAATGAGCTCTGCTCAGGCCATAAAGCGGTTGGGTTTGGTGTCCGAAAATACCATAATCGACTGGACAAGTAGCTGCTCCAGTTTGCCAGTTGTCAGATGGTCTTGCCGATGGACGGCAGCCAGGCGGACGATGGGGCCTGATTAAGACGTGTGTGTCAGGCCCTCAAGTTGCGGAGCATTTGACAGAATGTTCGCTTGTAAGCAGCAAGGATTGCACACGCACACAGGAAATGCTGACGGTGATGGGTTTATTTGTGAGTCCGATCCGGTGGGGCTGTGCGGCTGTGCTATCAGTGCGTGTCGAATGTTGCATGCGTGTCGGGTTGTAAGAAAAAGCCAACAACAACAACCAACTAAAATCATGTTTAGTTCATTATTTCTTCGAGTTTATCGCTTTGACATTTTTATTAATTGACATAACATGTGCGATTCATAGAGCTGACGAGTCTTGTCTTCCTGGCGAATCGAGCTCGAGACTCGGGCAAAATGTATAAACTAGCGGTGTTTATGATCACAAGTTTGATCGGGGATGTAATGGAAATGTAAATGATGACTACAACTGTAGGAATCAGATGTAGCACTGTAGGAAACGATGGCGGCCTGACATCACACTGGGAAATGTTGTGACTTTCGAATGGATGCTTGTTTGGACAGCACTTTGTAGGTGGTTAACTGTCGTCGATCAAGTACAATGTATGCTGGACTATTTTTTCGTGAAATTTTATTTATTTGTCAGTTCAGCTACAGTTGGTGAGACTGTCTGGTTTGACAGTTCAGAATATTCGCCGAATTATGTACGTCTGGTGAAGTCATTTACGAAACAAGGGAGTCTTATTTTCTCATGAAACTAGTTGGCCGACAGCCGCGGCTCACTCAGTGGCGCATGGATGCATAGTGCTCTTGAAGGGTGGTATGCCTTCAACTGAATCTATTTTCACTTCCAGTTTTACGCCGACTCCGAACGGCCAAGTTAGAGAAGCTTTTCGCATATACTCAGCTTCTTAACGAGGAACTGTCAAAGTGACATCCTCTGTCTGACGTACATGACACTTGCTGCACCGTGCAGTGGTTGCATCCAGAGCACCGAGCAACTGAATGGACATGTACCGCAGATATTCATCTTAATTTGATAAAGAAGCAGTATAAACGACGCGCCTACCAGAACGTCTAGTTAGACAGTTATTACACTTTGAGCATTGTCAGTGACTGGACAGGGGTGGAGCCAGAATTTGTCTGTTTTACCGGGGAATCGAACCCTGACAGCGAGTTTCAGTTGCGAACTGGTCGACGCACATACACACAGCGCCTCTTCGTGAAGAATTGTGACCATAAATACCACTTCGTTCAGTTTCGTTAAATGTCATTCGCACTTAAGTGCGATAGAAGTCAGTCGCCACATTGCCTTACACTTTTGCGTAAGCTCCCAGAAACTCTTGAGATTTGACAGTGGGGAGGTGTGAATAAAAATTGAGTGTGCGTGTGCCCTCACCATTTTGGAGGGAACACTCCATCTGTAGTGAATAAACATTTATTTCGTTAAGTTTAACGAAACCCCTCCACGTATTTTGACAGCTAGGTCTGTCTCCATTTTGATGTGTGTGACTAGGAGGTGACTTCAAGAGGTTCGGAAGAGCAATATTTGGACCAGATATGAAGCACTTTAGAGATGATTGGTCAATTTCGCTTAGGGAAACGATAAAAAAGTGGTTTTCAAACGACTCGCCTGTTTTCAAACTTGTTGTTGAGTGTGCCTTTAGTGTCCTGAATCTGTAAAGTTTCTACTGCCCCGCAGGCTGTATTGTAACAGGCGAGAGTTCCATTTCGGTGTCTTTCTTGCATCCAGTTGCATTCCAAATGAAATATTCTGTTTTCACTCTCCATTCATTGCTTGGAGGTTTTTTCCCCCCTCTTTGACTTTTATTCAACAACATTTGATGATAGCCGCGTTGATGTTACAGGCTCCATTCTGAATACCCTCAAACAGGACCTCTAGCTATGACTGTGACCAACAAGAACTCGTGTTCTTAGCTGCCGCTTAACTAAATCACTGGTTGCCAATGCATATAGCACTGAATGAGGGATGAATCACAGAACAGAGTTATTCTGTCTACAATCGCTTGCATCACACTTTTAGTGGGTCACGACTCATCTCCGTGACAAACGTTGAACCTAACCTTAAACACGTCGGCAAGTTAGAATAATTTAACGCGCCACCTTCTGTCAAAATGCCGCCTCCAGACTTCACGACATTAATATGAGAGCGGGTCAGGGTGTTACAAGAGTGATTAATTACACTTAAGCCCCGGCGATTATGTCAGAAGGATGGATCACAATAGAGGTCAGGATTTCCAAGGGATTCAAGTGTCTATCACCACGACTGCGATGCATACGGTGAAAGCACCATAAATGTTCGCCAAGGTAGTGCATAGATGAAGGAGCACCGCACAGGAGTCATAACCAACGTTGCTGGTGGCACAAAATTCGTCTGCGCTCAAGGAGAAGATGTCTCTTGTGAAGTTCCCCTCCGTCCTTTATGCAACAACAAGTGGAATGGTGTGCATCGTCTTCTACTTCGACGGCTGTTCGATCTCCCGTCACGAACATCTTCCATAAATCACTGATCCATCTCACTCCAGTCACTGAAAATGCCTGTAAAACAAGAAGTTTCTCAAACTTGACACGCACAGCATGCGCTGCTGTAGAAGCTAGACCCAGGTCCACGTCGGACTGCCACCTACATTCTTCCCCTTATGTGGGATGTCACTGCCGAGCTACACATCTTGATAAATGCGTCGAACGATCAGTAAGCTCAGCTCATCGGTCTCCGATTTCAAGGGAACCACTTGCCAAGGTCCGAAGGCATCTTCGGTCGCATCAGCCAAAGCCTCGACTCCAGCTGCGATAATGATATGCTCAATCGGACTTAGTCTCCAAAACACATTCACTTTTACCAAACCTACTCGTAAGCCTGTCCAAAATGTCGCTCCTCCAAATTCGAGTCCGATCCGCTGCAGGCCGTCATTCGGCGCCTCTAAGGTCTCATGCTGAAATCAGATCTTGATTAATATGCCCGCAGCTCGTACAATGTATGAGACCAGCCGGATCACTCTTAAATACGCATAAAACCATCCATCAGATATCGCCCATCACCCGGCGAGCTCCGTTCGCCAGCAGTGATTAGGAAAACGTTTCAATCTCCCCGCGTCCACGAGCACAATCCAACAATCCGGGCACAAAACGCGCGCTGTCCTCTCGCACTGGCACTCGGACTTGCACTCACACTGGTCGGGGCTGTGTGCGAAATGTTTACTTAATCCGAATAAATTAATGTAATCCAGTTTCTAACCGACACATAACCGAGTCCCCGGAGCCAACCTCTAATCCCCGACTTAGAAGATCACTTGTATTAAAATGAAGTGCCTTAATGCGCGCGCATTAATGCTTAACATTTGATACTGCGCTGCATTCGGCCGGTGGCGGCTTGACTTTTATATCGGCCACTAATTGTGGAAAGAAATAGTTTTATGGGCGATGTTAAGAGTCGATCGGCTCAACTTCCTCAACACTGTATCACTCGGCGAACCTGACAAAACGGCCGAACGAATGAACGAGCGATCGAAGCTTAAATCACACCCAGTCACCGGAGTCACGAGAATGAGGTCTTAAGTTACCGGCTGGGAGTTGGAGCCTGGAGCTTGGAATTGGAACAGATGGACATGCGATGGTTGTGTCTGTCAATACTCATTCCGCGGTCACCGCCGCCGCCGAACCAAGTCGAAGTACATTGCAGTTTGCAATTAAAAGACCGTACATCTGGGACCGGCGGCAGCGCGCGGGGCTGTGGGCTATTTAATGTGAAAATTCGTAGATCTTAAGATGGAAGATTTATGCTCACCACCGAAGGCGCTAGTGAATGGACAAGCGACATATTCGCGGGGCGGCCAATGTGGATCAGCTGCCTTTCGAATGGATCCGCGATTGAGATTTCCTCCGACGACGACCGACGTAGTTTTTCTTCGCTGCGCCCGAATTGAGCGGCTACCTCAACAAGCGACACAATGTCCGTGTCCTAGTGCCTGCGCCAGCAGCAGACACGGCTGCCAACACACAAAACAGTGACAGATCGGTGTATGCTAATGAAGAAAAGTGGCACGAGTGAACGTGTGTGGACACAGTCGGTTGACATCTGGGGAGAGGTGTTGCCACACATGTCGCAATTGACCGACTTTTCCTTTCCCGCCCTCCGCCCGTTCTGCTGAGATTCGTCGGAGTCCTCGATGATGACTTTTCTCAGGCAATCAAACGAATGAAACGGGATCTGCAATTGCGTTGAATTCGCATGGCGAATTGGTCAAGCCAACTGTCAGGCAGTTGACGTTTAAGTGTCAGATAATTGGCACTGACTCAGAAGAGGATTGGGCAACAAACTAGGACGAAGCTTCAAGACTTCCTGGGTAATGACTGATTTATACATCGTCTTGCACTTATGATTGGAGAGATTCCACTGCAGAGCGTTGGTCGGGGTACCGGTAACCGGTGGGCACCTGGGTCGGATGAGGTGGTTCTTGACAGCGGGAGAGGACCGTCTTAGGTCAGATATGCGATAGACTAACTCATCTCGCGCAGAACCGACCGATGGAGATTGCTGACTCTATGTTTGGACTCTCTTCCCAAGAATGAGGACGAAATTATGGTGGCTATTGATCGCCTGTTTGCTAATGTGCTGTATATGACTATCGATGGTGTCGCTCAGCGCGTAAAGATGAACGAACAGTGTTCGAGGCGTTTTCAGGCTGTCAAGGAGTCAGTTGTTAAGCACTTGGGAATTTAACGAGTGCGAAGTGAACTTCTCGCAAGAGTTGAGTTTCACCTCCAAAAAAGCCTAAGGAGGAGCATTTCAATCGGGTCTCTTTCCCTCTACATCCACGAACGATTGAACAACAATCCGACATCAAAGTCATCCTCTCCAACGCCATTGTTCCCGGTGAGTGTGAGCACAAGATCATGGATACGCAAGCAACGTGCCCAGCCCGACCACGATCCAAACACTCAGCACGTCCTGTGTGGAGCTGACGCCGATTTCATGTCATGTCAGGATTGGCTACACTTGAGCCGAATTTCACAATCATCCGAGAAGAGTTCCTTCCGAACAAGCCGCGTCCTTGCCACATGTGCGGACGACGAGATAGACAAGTGCTAGGGTCTAAATGCCACCAACACGGGCGCTGTTTTTAAACCGGATGTGGTCATCGGGCAAAAGGTGAAATTCACATTCGTCCGCTTGAGTGCGCTGCGGGAATATTTGAAGAGAAAGCTGCAAATACCAGGCTTGTCGTTTAAGTACGACATCGAGCGGGCTCTTGATGATTGGGAAAATTTCTTACCGCACTTGCCAAGTTTAGAGATAAGAGAAGGCGCCGAGGACAGCTTGGTGGAGCTGTAAAAGAAGTGTGTGCACAAAATTGGTGGCTACGTCACCGACTCTGGAGAAGTGAATCTCGATCATGAACGAGAGTTTTCCCGGAAATCCTGCACATATTCTTGGAAGCAAATATCATAACTTTTGAAAACTGTGAGTGAATTGTGGGTTTCTGGGAACAAAAAGCACTCAGTTTTGTGACAGGGTTGTAGGGTTGCCATTTTGTTTGAGCTAGAGTAGGACAAACAGCTTTAAGATCCCGGACTTTGGAGGGTATCGTCTACCCTAAAAAAGGGGACAGTGCAGGAACTCAAACAGAAAAGCAGTTTGACATTTAGAGGGTTAACACCAGAAACGAAGTATAATAAAGATGCCCAACTTCACTGCTGATTCACCCCTAGTCCATCGACGAATTTGACGGATAATCATGAACATTTTGACGGTTATTCATGAATTTTTGACGAAATAACGTAAATGCCGTTCTCTGATTGTCGATTTGGCTTTAGAAAACGATATTAAAAAAAATGGTTGTCAAAAATCTTAAGGGGCAAGAGAGTCAGAAGTTGGGCTTCTCTAGAATACTTAATTTCTGGTGTTAACCAGTATTCCAGTGATGCCCTACTTCTACCCCTCTCCACATTTTTGACAACCATTTTTTTTATCGTTTTCTAAAGCCAAACTGACCAATCAGAGAACGGAATTTACGTTACATTCAAAGTCAAAAACTTATGAATAACTGTCAAAAAACTCTGACATTCGTCGATGCCTGTGAAGTTGGCATCTCTATCATACTTCATTTCTGGTTGACACATTGGAGTCGACATAAGATCTGTTTCCTTTTAGGTTTCAAATTCCTATTGGCTCTGTTTTTCTTTTAAATTCAGAGTTTGATGATTTTTTGTATTTTCAAAATTGCAATTACTTGTTAGAGCCCGGGTTACAGAAACGACTTGTCATCCAAAAAGAGGACGCATGGCAACCCTGCAGAGATTTGACTAGGAACATTTTAAAACTTTTTGTCTTGTTGGGAATTTTTTCTCTCTCATTAAAACATTGGAAATAAATGAATGTAACAAGCCCTTAATGACAAATGGGAGACCTCAACGCCATCTGTTAGCAAATCTGTGGAAGACTGAGTGGCAAAATGAGTGTTTTTCTCGCCTGCAATTTTCAACCAAACTAGCTTTTTTAATGCACATGAGTACGGGGCAAAGGTGATAGGCATTAAATAATTATGGACCCCATAGGTGGCGCTGTCTTTGCTGATTTTTTTCTTAAAGCCTGACTAAGCGCGACTTTCGTATATAGTCTGACTCAATTTTGTTCTAGTAAAAAAAAAAAAAACAAATAAGAAGCGTGGGGCTGAAATGACACTTCGGATGTAGTGACCAGAGTAATGGAGGATAGAGACATCCGACTTCGGCCATTTGAACCCCTTGTCCATTTCGTCATTGAGCCGTAAAGTATAAGAGTGTAGTGGGATTCCCTTTGCATTTCACGCATACTCTTACAAAACTCCCGGCTCCACGACTCATCGCAACACCGTATAAAAAAAGATGTCAAATGAAATCAAGGGCAAGGGAGGTAGAAGTTGGATATCTCTATCCTCCATTATCTGTGGCAGTGACCAAGGAGAAACGGCGCGATTCATGCGAAATGTTCAGAAAAACAACCAAAACATCCAGAAACAGAATCCGAAGCTGCTGTTTTACAAGACACTAATCTAGCTTACATAAGAATCCGAGACTTGGGTGCTTAGCCAGAGACACTCTGACACCTCAGACGCGTTCGAGAGGAGAATGGTTGACACCATACTAGAGGAATGACGATTCCTGTTTGGACTCTACTTAGAAGCAGATATAATGACAACAAATAAAGCTCGGAGATGTTGGGCACCTAGCTCGTATGGGCGAAGAGGATCCCGCTCGGAAATTTCTTTGCGGCACACTTCACTGTAGAAGGCAACGTCGCAGACCACGCCTGAGCTGCAACATGGCGAAGACCAGGATGCCCGAAACCTTGGAGTGCAATCCGGGTAGGTGGAAATACTTGCTGGCCCGGACCTGACCCCGTTGTTCAGAAAAACGAAGACTTTAAGCTAATTAGTTCGAGTGATATTTGGGTTAAGCGTAGTCTCGACTGTCGTCTCAAATGCCGTCCTCTCACCAATGGAGACTTTTGCCGTTCTTACGTCAAGTCTCGGGGAAAAAGTTTGGAAATTAGACGGGGACCCAAACACTAAAGATGAGATGTGAGTGAAGCGATCAAAGAATGTAACGATCCCTAGTAAAGTCTCAAATTTTGAGCGTGCATTTAATTACACGTGATCACGTGCAACGGAGGTACGTAATCACATAGTACACAGGTACGTGTCGCCCAACAACTAATTCACGTTATGACTTGTGCTCCAAGCACACGTGAAATTAAGTCATGCCTAGTGCTCTTGATCTTACCCGGGTAGTAAATATTTAGACAATTACCCGTGTATTTTTCGACAACGCGTACGCGGGTACCCGGGTACCCGCTTATTGCCCAATTTGGCGGGTACCCGGCATTGTTCGGTAGCAGCCGCGGTTTACCTACGCACTTGAACCTATGGTGTCTAGGTTCGATTCCCGGTACGTCAAAATAATTTTCAAGGCCCCACATTTTCGAGTCACTGACAATGCTCAATGAGTAAAAGTGGCAGTTCATAGTCGGCATTAAACTGTAGGTCCCTTCCCCTTGTGAGAGACCCTCAACACGAGGGGTTTGCTGCTGAGGCTAGACCCTGGCACTGTACGTCACAAGAAACTGCCGATGAGTCAGTGCTATGAATCAGCCGCCTGACCGGGATACTGGAAGGAGTTCAAGTCAAAGGAGGCCGAACGAAGAATAAGGCACTCCTTGTGCTCTACAAGACGAGCACTCACAAGGAATCCCCAAAAAAGGTGCAAAATCGGCAACTCCCTTGTGGCACAAAAACAGGAAGCAGTTGAAAAGAGAAAGAAAAAAAATGTTATGCTGGACAGCGAGTTGTCAAAATTCTTTCAACATTTTAATTCGACTACCAACCGCGCCGATCTTGTATCGGCCATCCATCAACACGGCTCTTCCGCCACTCAACTCAATCAGGGGCATCGAATTTCTCCAAGGTAAGACGCGAAGATATTTAAATGCTCAGACCGCATATCCATCATTCGGACCACCGCGCCGATAAGATGAGCGTCGCCACAGTGTCCAGGCGGCAAGCGTGGCTCCAGCAGACGAACGACTATCATTGAAAGCTTCGACTTAAAGTGAAACCCGGGGCTTTGCGGCGTATTCATCAACTACTTGATTGACAGGAAGGTCCATTAAGAAAGCCCATTAAGAGAGTGTTTTCCTCCGAGGCGGCGGAAATAAATCACTCGCGAACTGGCCGACTGTCCAACAGCATCGACATGCGTTGCTTTGCATTCGCTTACATAAGCCGCGCGGCCGCCTCGAGCTGATGACAGTTTCTCTGCGTCAGATGCGCCTTGCTCTCTTTATGGATCCGCCATCGGGTGGGGTGGATGGTGTTGAAAGGAAGACATTTTCAGCCGAGGAAGTGCATGCTTAAGCCCCGGCGCGTCGGCCGTTCTGTCAATATTGCATTACTTGTCAACCCAAATGGATAGCCGCCGGTAATGAGGCAATGTTTTGAATGAGATATGCTCGTTGCTGTCTCCCCCGACCGACTTTTTGTGGTGTGAACTCAGAGCCGCGCAGCCACCACAACGAGTGAGCGTACGAGTGGCGGTGGCACAAATAGAAAGACCGTTTAGACGCCACGACTGAAGTAGTGTTCAGTTTTGAATTTCATGTGAAATTGCAGCAAAAGTTGCATACACACTGCCTCCGATGTTTCACCACATCCAGACGGTGTAGGCTTTCAAACCCAACAGCGCGTCTGTACGGCCGCGGCCGCGAGTATTGAAATGGTTTTACTTAAATACTTGGCTTGTGGTATGAGATGCTGAAATCGAAATACTACTCGAATTGATTGAGCGAGCCGAAAGCTGAGGTCGCCGCCGTGGCAGCAAGACAAGACAGGGCGACAGGCTACACACTCGTATGATTTGATACAAGCGAGAGTGTAATCTAAGAGTGTTTGGATTGCCTCAGGCCCACCGGGACCGCCTGAAGTGGTGGTAATTAGAAACCGCAAACATATTCGTTTCGCAATGAACTTGACTTGTGGCTGCTGGCTGCTGAGTCTCATGGGGCTTACAATTCTGAAACGGGTTAGCTCGAACTATAGGGTTGCACTAGATTGAAATGGAGTGCAATCGGCGTGGGTTCGAGTGGTGAGAAGTGCCGCAGATGCAACCGATCGAAGTGAAGTGGTCAGTGATTGGGAGAGCAGAGGTCTTGTTACTGGCAATGGTGGCAGGCGAGACGAGGAAGGCAGAATGCAGTGTGAACTGGGTTCATACCCGGGCTAGGTTCAAGGGGATGACTGAAGAGAGAGTAGTCACACTTAAGTCAAATGTAGGGTAATCCTCCAGAATTTTGGGCGGATGGCGTGGGTGCTGCAAGAGCAATCGAAGTGGTGTATGTGTGTCGGGGTGTGTGAACCTCATCTTAAAGGCATGTGTGCTGATTGTTGCCGATGAGTGTCCTCAGTTCAGACCACTTAGTCTGAGTAGGCAGATCAAACGAATTTGTTTTTTGCGCTGCCTTCCGTTGAATCATGATTGGCAATAAGGCGATCCTACCTCTCGCAACAACTGTAGAGATGCATCCCTGCTCCACGTCGCGTTGCCTATAAGATCTAGTCCAGCGTAATGTGTGAACGGCGTTTTGCACCGCACTAATCGGCACGTACCATAGAATTATAGACCAAGTCAAACCGATACACACCACAAATCAGATTTCGGCAAGGAGATGCACAGTACTGTGATTTCTTCAGTCTGGTACTGTGATTTCTTCAGTCTGGTACGTGCGGCGGACAGCTGTAAACACGGAAGGCACTGTAAGTCAGTCCAACTGTTGGGCAACGCAGTTGACATTGACATAGTCGCACACTTTCAGCGTGGCGTAGTGGTAGCTTTCGCGGCGATTGAAGCAATGGGCTGTGTTATGAGGAAAAGACGAAGTGCAAGAATCGCTCGGTCACACAGCACCCGTGAGAAAACATTGCGATCAGCAGCTATAACTTTGAGGTAATGAAGGCGACAAATTTGATTTCTATAAGTCACATCGTAGTGGGGACGTGGAATCGTCCTTGGTAACCGGAACTACTTCGGCTTGTCGAATCAGCTGAGCGTAAAAGTCCTGGCTCCAAAGTCAAGACCCTCAAGCTAAGAGGGTTCAAGTCCAATCATCCAGTCCAAGTCCAAGTCATCGCGGACCCAGGACAGCTTCGTCTTGACGTACGGAATCAACGTGTCCAGGACCGTCATCGATGGAAGGCAGCTATTGCTCAAGCTCAGAAACTCCAAGAGTCTTTGGACTGATTAGTGACTCTCTCTCTCCTCTCTCTCTCTCTAGCTCCTCTCTCTCCCTCTCCCTCTCTAGCCAAATAATCATCTCTGCCATCTATGGCGCGGGGACATGAATAATCCCGAGATCTGATTAACAAGCCCTCTGTTCTTTTCGAAAGACAATTCCAGTGCTTAGCCTTTGGTCCTCAGTCAACTTGACGTGCGTAACTGGAGGGAGCTGGCTAAAGATCGTATTAGCCGCATAGGTCTGTGTCGGTTGAGGGTCAGGTCCATCCCGGACTGTAGCGTCACATTCACTTCCCTGGAGTAGACACCAGTACCCAATCCCGCCTCTGTCTTCGATCCAACACTGGAAATTTGCAGAGGATCATCCGGCGTCGGAGTATCAGACTTCCTTATAGCTCGAGAGACAACGGTATCTAGATATGCCGAGGTGGTCAGTGTCGCTGGGAAGTATGTTGAACTTGCTGAGAATCGTGAAGTGACCATTACATCGTTCGGTCCCTAGTCGCAGTGTCCTCATTCTGTCAGATTTCGCCGTTGATTCTTGATTCAGTGTTGACCGCTCTGACCTGTTCGTACCCAGAAAGGGATCTGATCTGACAGGAAATGCTGGCTGTCGGGCAAAGATGATGAGTTTGCAAGAATATAGCCTGTTACCAAATGAAAAGATCCAAATGAAAAGAAGATGCAGCATCTGTGTATTACGTAAGCAGCAACACCGTGACGTCTTACAATTCGAAGACTTAGCGGGTGGATGAAACGTTGGACTAGACGCGAACTGTCTTTTCCAAGAAAGATCGCTCGACATTCCCACAGGCGGGGGGTGCAACCAAAAACCAAACCATAACCTGCTGGCAGTTCAGAATCCATGCTAGGTCACTTCTAATATCACGATTAAGCCCCCACGTTCCTCCAAATCTGTGGTTGTGACCTGCACCACTTTGAAAGTTCGCACACCAACTCCTTCGTTTGCGACATGGCCCGTCAAAACGGCTACGTTTTCTTGGCCATGGCCATCTTGCCATCTTGCCATCATGCAAAATGAAAAGTAATTTCCTTGACCTCAACACAATCCGTCAAGATGTCCAAATGCAGAACTCTTCAAGATCACTGTCACACTGCGACGCCAAGGATGCTCGGGATGACCGTGAGACTGTGATCGATCGATCAATCTTAGCCTCAGATCCATTTACTCGCAGCTGCGCTCTCTATGGGCAAATGCCGCTCAAGAACTCGCTGAGACCAACTCCCAAAGAACCCTGGCCACGTCAATTCTGCCAGCCCGACATACAGATGTTCAAGACAATCCGCAAAGCGACTTGCATAACCCTATTGACCTTTTATGCATTCGCATCGTATCTCGAGGCGAATTCGATCAATTTCTTCACTTTTGCATTCTCACTCTGGGGAGGCAATCGCGGCCCCCGATAATTGCGCAACGTCCAACGAATTGGTCTAATTTTAATCAGCATCCATGCTGCAGCGTAATTCACTGCTTGTGGTCATGATTGTCCGCCATGTCTGCCGTGTGCGATGTGACAACAAGATTTACCAAACAAACAGCTGCAAGTATTTGCCGAAAACAACGGTGTTGTTGTGGCTGCTGCCGTTGGCTAGCACGTTCAGGGAGCTCATGCGACTGCATGTCTAGTGGTGCAGATAAAACAACGTGACCGGATTGCGGTTGAGGTGATCGCTGCTAGAACGCCGCGTGTAACCCAATTCATTTTTCGTAACTTATGCCTGGAGGGCAGGCACGTATGTGCCGCGCTCCGACTACGGTTGTTTTTCTATTCTCCTTCTCCTTTTGTGCTGCTCGGGTCTTGGAACGCATATCGGCATATCGGCATATGTTGCTTGATTGTCTCAATATGCTCTCGCCACATCGCCAAGTTTGGGGGAACACAATTGATCAGCAGGTTGGTTATAAATTTAAATTGTTTCTCGGGGAATTTGATTAATTGGTCATAATTTCGTCGTGGTTAGTCTTGCGGTGGTTGCTGCTTTGCACGAAACTTTGGAAACGTGCGCGCATATGCGAGCGCACTCGCTACAGCAACAACTAATTGCGTGAGATGTCTATCTAATCGGGCATAGTTGACTGGTTAATGGTTAAGCTAAAGGGTTCAACAAGGTGCCTGAAATGCTGTTTGTTAACCGCGATACCGAGAGATAGGGGGTACAAGCTTGATGTGATTTTGTTAGAGATTGTTTTTTTTTTTCCTTTTTTTGGTGGTAGCCTGAGGCAATTGACACTTTCTTGTGTGTGTCATTAGTGAGTGCCTCGAGGCGGGCGTTTGATGTCTGATGCAGGTAACACGGCTTTGTGACAGACACTTAAGAGGGCAAAAGTTTCTCTAAATGATTCGGTTGGAGCACACAGCTCTGGCTTGAGGCCAGATGGATACAAGTCAAGACAATTTTTGTTCCAACACTCGCCTACGGTCATGAAAGGATTGGATAATGACCAAAGAATAAGATCGCGACACAAGTGGCTGAGATGAGATTTCTTCGTGCCTTTGTGGGACTTACTCGCCCGGATAGGGTGAGAAACACTGCAGTGCGCGAGGAGCTCAACGTTGAGCAGCTATGACTGGCAGACCAATGACTAGGTGGTTGGACCATGTCTTGATAACGAACTTCGGATCAGTTAGAGTCGATGGCGGAGGATCGAGTTGCCTGGGATCTCTCGTGCGTGGCTTACTCCTACCTCCGCAACCCCTTTAGAGGATCAGGCGGGTCAGAAGAGGATGATGGTGAGTCCTTGGAGTCACGAGATCACTGACTTAGATCTGATCATTTATTTGATCAGCAATCGTTGCTGTTGTGTGGTGTTGGGGCAGGTCCAGCATAGCCTCCTCCGTCTGCGGTTGGAATCGTGGCCTCCCAAACCTACGTTGCTGTGCGTCCGGTCCCTCAGCCCTCTTAGAATATAGTTTGTTTGAAATTTCTTCAGGATTGTCAGGATGTGTTCCACTTTTTGAATCAAGATACAGCATCGTTGGGAAGTTGCCAAGGTATCCTTCATGTTGCTTATTGTAATCCCTACATTTTACATAACCACACATGCAGACGCCGCTGTTAATGCATTGGTGTGCAGTCGAAATCGAAGACTCTTCTGGCCGGGACGAACTTAGAAGGCTCTTTATGGCTTAACCACATTAGTCATCGCCTTCAGACGTGGCTGAACAGCCCCATGCATATGTTAGCACAGCAAATGATTGCGGGTAAATGCTGAGCTACATCAGGTAGCCTGCCTCTGGGAGTGAACAAGAAATCAGTTTTTTAAGTTGTCCCAGTGAGGAATGATCATGTTTACACTGGTTAAAGGATTGATATTCGGAAGAGATAACTTTGTGTCATCTTTCTGGTAACTTAAGGACAGATCAGGTTAGAGTGGCTCTGCCTGGCCACACTTAAGCCAAACGTAGGCCCCTCGTGTTGCCACAAGATCTAATAGATCCCAATCCGCGAACCATTTGGAGCGATGGCGTTGACTGATGCCAACACTGCTTGGATATGTTAAGTCGTAGAAATATGGGGCGTCCGTGTGACTAAATCTGCCAGATGAGAGGGCATTGGTTTCTTCTTTCTCTTCATCCCTACAACTTCAGCAGAAGTCGTTCTAGGGGATACCTAGTCTTGAGGTGAGTTCCAATGGCACAATGCCCGGTCATAAGCCCGATGAGAGTTTTAATACTCAGTCTACTCATCCTGATCAGGAAGGGTGAGCGTTTTGGATCGACGGTGGGTCATAATTACTTCGAAGCATCCAATTCCACAAGACCATTTACGTTTGGTGTGAGCTTTAGTAGATGGTCTGTAGTAGCGATAGGCAGGGACGGCATGATGGTATGAGCTTGAGTCACTTGCCACTCAATCTTAAAGTCGTTTATACGGCGATAGCCAGTTTTAGTGCATGTCAGCACTCCAGGTGTACATTCGTTAAGTGCCTTCGAAGGGCCTCCAGAATTCGATGTCATGCTTGGTGTTGGGAGATCAGAGAGCTTTTAGCTAACTTCGTTCCCTCCCTGCATGTATCTAGCAGCTCACAGGGCTTGCATGTGTCTGTGCCAAAGTCAACATGTCAAAACTTTCCATTATGTTGACCGAAATTCGCGTATTTAGGTTCTCAATCCCAGCAGGAGAGTAGGTTTGGTCGTAGACAGATAGACTATCGCTATTTACTTGAGCGTAGCTAGGAGCAAATAGTGAAAACGGATTCTGAACGGCAACATCCAGGAGCACTTTTTAAGCCTCATCTCCCGGTGGGTACATTTTCAAAAGTCTATGCGAAGCCTAAGGCCGTCAATCCAAACCATAATTACTACCACTTGCTGAGGTCGGACAGGGTTCAAGCTTACGTAACAGATTCTTTAAATAACAGGCAACATCAGGTCACAGTCACAGGAGCACCCCGTAGACTCACATCCATCAACAAGGACCACAATACACGCAACCTTAGGCAACGCAGTCAGGCTTGAGCACACACAGTGCCCGATTCAACACCTACACTCCACTTCGATCGCTTATGCAAATAATCGATTACATTGACTGCACCTCAACTGACCGACTTGATGCAACATCCACTCGCCGTCGTCCGGCAAAAGGTCACCCCGGCTCAAGTTCACCTCGAAGGAGTCTCTGAAGTTCGACTCTGTGTCTTAATACCCAGTCACGCCGACATCGGTTCGAGTGCGGCTCTGATTTCAGCGAGTGTCCACTCCAGTGGTTCAAGTTTAAGCCACAGTAACGCATGTCATCACTAATCAGTGGGATTGGGCAAAATTAGCCCCCAAGTACCCTCCACGGATCGGCCGCTGACTCAATTATTCATCAATTTGCCTAGCTCTCGTGAGTGCGGAATATTTTTTTTTGTTTGACTTGCATTCCAAAAATTCGATCGTATTTGTGTCAATGGCGGCCCTTGATCTTCGGAGCAGCCCACGACGAAAGGTTAAGTCAACCGAGCGCACAGAGGCTCGGAGTACGGACCCAGAGCAAGCCCTAAAAATTACAAAATATCAAAACAAACCCACCGCCAGACGAATCACTTGTCGCAAGTGTATCTCCTACTCGCTGACATCGTTGAACGCGGCCCAGCGCACCGCATCCCCTATTGAGTATGCAAATTGTCCAAGCCCCGATCGCGATCCATTCGGTCGGCTAGTGCTTATTTTCCGAATGGAACGCACACACACAGCCGCACACAACGAACGAGATCAGATCTCATGGGGCATCCGAAAGGTTGGCCTTGCCAGTGCCACGGTGCTGTGGATCTCGGCTCTGGCTGTGACTGTGACTGTGTCTGATGATGATGATGATGAGGCGGTGAGACGGTGTATCCAGATGTGCTGGATGTGGATGTGATTAAGTTGTTTTATGCAAATTCGTGGGCTGTTTGTTTTCGTTTTTCGCGTAGCGCACTATTTCGTCTGCGCTAAAATAACAGAAAACAAGGTCACAGCCGCCCTTGTTGCCTTGGCGGTCGCGGTGCTGGCAACGTGAACAATTTTCGAAATTTCCACTCACGGAGCAGTGGCCGCCCATCCATCGGAAGTTAGATAAGCATCGACATCACAAATGCATCGAAGTGGCTGATTAACGAGCGATTCTGCCCGATCGCTGTCGGCTCTTGAAATATCGCTCGTTGCGTTACGAGACGCTCCGCCCAGGGGTCTCTTGGGCAATCGTGGATGCTTCGCGTGATTTACAGAAAATACATCTGGCACACGGAATGGTCTTCCCGCGTGGAGCAAGCCTCCCAGAGCTGTGTTCTAGAGACTCGAATGCATTTGCAATTAAATGGCGGCTTAGTGGCCCATTTGTGTGAAGTTTCATTTGGATTCAACGAATTTATGCTTGTGATTAGCGATTGGTTTTTAATAGATCCGGATTGCGGAGCGTCGGCGGCTGATGGCTGCCGATCCCTTGCGACGATGAATAATTGCACAAGCGAATCTCGTGAGAATCCGTCTGACAGTTGTGGCGATGCAAATGTGCGGCCATCTCGCGGACAGCTGACGCGGTGATTTGGCGTTGGTTTGCATGAAATTGTGCGTGGTATCGGCGAGAAAGGGGTTGAATTTGGTTGAGTTCAGATGTTTGATGGTGCACTTGGTTTGGATTCAGTAGGTCCTCAGCCCAGAGCTGTGGAGTGTAACCCGTTGCCAGCAATGCGGATGCTGAATGAGGCGAATGTGTGATTAGGTCACTGATTAACTCAGTAGACCAGCGAATAGACAAATCCCGACTCAGTCGTAAATCCATCAACCTTGTGCAACAATTAAAATAAGCGCGCCATTAGTGCGAACATGAAAGCGTAATGCCGCGAATTTCGCGACAATAATTCCGCTAATTTGGGGACTATTCGCTCGTGTCTTGAGTCTTGAGATAAATTCCAACAGATAATTATAATTTCATGTCACATTAATTTGCTTTTTAAGTCATGATGAACGACTTAGTGGGTAAGTGCCTTGAGCGAGCACGTGCTTCAGAGACACACGGAAAACACACGCCATCGCATTGCGTGATGTAGTTGGCATCGAACGAGTGATGCATTCAAGATAAATTGTTCTTCTTATTCTTCATTTGGCGCCACTTAATTTGACCTGAGCCCCATCCAGCAAGCCTCTACAACTTCACAACAAGCTGCCAGTCTCGCCCGCCAAGGCTTTCTCCACCTGGGCCTCCGCCATAACGTTGTCCCACAGGCTCACAGTCGAGGACTCTTCTGGCTGGAGCTGAGTCCAACGACATAAACTACTACGCTGGCTGTCTAGATTCAATTACCGATACGACTCCACCTCTCTAGAGTCATTGACAATGCTCAGAGAGTAAAGAAAAAGCCCATCAAACATCTGAATTCGGGGCGGGATACAAGAGAAGGTGTCACTTCCACATGTGAGAGAAAAGGGACCAAGTTGTAGAAGCTGGATGCAGAGAGACAGGATAAGAAAGACAGGAAAATTGGTTCAGGCTATCACGTATGGAATAACCCGTCATACATCGCCACGGCTTCCTTCAAGCGATCGGTCCAATTTGTGATTATTCCCGGCGTTATTCCGACGTTTCGAGTCTTAGCTCGAGCTCATCCAAACTGTTTGGCTTGTTGGGAGTAGAGATAAAGGACTTGACGTAGCTTCAGCGAAAGTAATTGAGTGGTGTCTAGTCATAATCGCGATCGCCTTAAGATGACAAGGTGCTTGTAAAGCTTGCAGCGTCATTTCGTTGGAACTACAGCTTGGATATATCCATGTTGTCAACCTATGTCTACAGAAAGTCGGTGATGTAGGTGATTAAGAGCCCTGACAGCAGCAAACGAACACAAGAACTGGGGCTAAAAAGCTTCACTCAAAGATGGGGACTAGTCAAAATAAAGGGAAGTGCTGTCTTGTAATGTGAACGAATATCGTTTGATTGCCTCCCTGGATTGGATTCTGTCGTTTTTCGGAGCTATTGGAATTGATGGGCTAGCACTCTTCGCTGTTCATCTGTGGTCAAGTCAGAGCATTGCTCTTACCCAAAATTCGTAAGAATCCATCATTGAAAAATGATTAAGTCTGGCAACACGTTTGCGTTTATGACAGCACAGTCCATAAAATGGCTGAGAGGGACTTCGAATCGGAGCTCTCTGGGAGAATCCACATCGTGGACTCACGGCAGCTTGGAAGGAAGTCAGCTGTTGGTCAGACCTTCCATGCGTCTCAGGTCTGACAATTATGTAAGTAAGCAACCATTTACAACTCCTCCATCTATATTTAGTACCGTGTTAAGAACTGAATTTAGTACAGCTGGTCAAATAAATGCCACTACCCACAGCTAAGAGGGACACCAAACTATCATACGACGTACGAGGGAGCAAGAATCTGTTTTATTGGGCCTCTTCATCTATATGAATTTAGTACCGTCTTTAGTACTGAATTTAGTACTTAAACAACTAGTCAAATAAGTGCCACCGCCCACAACTAGGAGGGACACCTCACTATCATACAATGTGCGAGGGAGCAAGAATCTCTTTTATTGGGCCTTTTCATCTATATGAATTTAGTACCGAATTTAGTACTTAAACAACTAGTCAAATAAATGATACCACCCACATTTAGGAGGGACTTGCATACGAAGAGAACTAAGGAGGCCTTAAAACTCAACAAGCCTCACCTAAGAATACTATGTGGCGCACTTTCTGGCCACTTCTCATACAACTATCACCTACACAGACTGGGACACAGCTACACAGACAATTTAAGACACTGTGGACAGGACTATAGCACAGCCTCTAGTTGAGTGTCGAAATCTAACATTAGGCGGATAGCTTATATGATAACCAACAGAATCTCCTTAACAGGAACAGTCTATCAGGACATTCCATCTAGAGGTTCTAGACCAAGAAAGTGGACAGGTGCACAGGCAACTTAAAGTAACTCACCCACGGAAGACGGCAGAACTCATGACGGTGAATAGAATGTTTTTTTTCTAGAACAGCCACGACCGGTCCGAGCCAAATGAGCGCCCTATGCGAGCTCTAAGTTTAGCCCCCCATTTCTAGCCCTTAAATGGCAGGCAATTGCAACGAGGAAAATGTTCAATTTAGGAAAGTTATGTTATAACTTCGAGGAATTTAGAGAAACTACGTCCTCCTGAGGATACGGTGACAGGCATTATGTTTAAAAAATCCGGCCCTGAGAACAACAGTGTAGGTACGCAATACTTGAACCTGATGCCGTGTAGGCGTAGTAGAGACCCTAAACCGCATAAGGGGAAATAGGACATGCATAGGAAGAAAAGTCCACCTGTGGCTACTGCAGCCCTTCCAAAACCAGAAACCCTAAGCTTCGCAACCGTCATGTACGTAAGACCAAGCTTTATTACATAAATCTCTGAAGGACTGCATTATCCTCCTTCTGCTGCCACCAACTAGTTTGTTGGCTGAAGTCATGGACTGATGTTATCAGAGGCGATGACGGCGAGTTGTATATTAACCATCCTTGAGTATTTATCACCCATTCGGAGGATGTGGCTGCTACCTGACCGACGCCCTTCAATTCATGACAAGGCGCCCCCAAAGTGAATGTGAGTAGCAATTTTTCACTCGATCTTAGTACCAACAGTCTGATATTTGAAAAGCGAGAATAAAGTCGTTCTCGAAAACTTCCTGGGTCACGAATAAACTGCAACCGCCATCGCGTTCAAACCAGGATTCCCATTTCGTGCAGTGGCTTCACTGATGGTTTCAAATGTCACACAGCAGTCGGTGTACCACTTGCCACATGGCTCCAACAACCATCGCTTTCACAATCGACGTCTTAATAGGATTTTATAAGAAATCGTTTCGATTTCAACATCTTCGCCGTCTCTGGCTGTGCCTTTCGGCAAGCAATATAACCTTTATCCACCAGCCTACTGACACCTCCGTGCCATCGTTGATGCCTCGCACATCGGGCTTCCCTCTCACCAAGTCCAATTACACGTTAGCTGTGAAGGTGAGTGCTTTAAAGACTTCCCCCACAACACGAGATGCACAGGTTCTCCAATTTCACACTTGGAATTCGGAAGTGTGCCTGTGCACACCACAAGCCATCCAAGACATCGCGCCAATGGGTGAATGTCCTTCACGGAGCGTCGATCACGATCGAAGCGCGACTGCGCGACGCTCTGTATGCTTATCAACGTTCGACAAGGACTTTCGGAGAAACAATGAATAAATTCGCCTTTAATTTGACGTTTTTACTGCCGCACAACGTCGTTTGATTCTGCAG
Organism: Eristalis tenax; assembly: GCA_905231855.2. Lineage (NCBI taxonomy): Eukaryota > Metazoa > Arthropoda > Insecta > Diptera > Syrphidae > Eristalis > Eristalis tenax. Next base: position 10,073,358 of record HG993127.1, read on the forward strand.
CCCAATGCATTCGAATGACATCACTCGCGGATTACTGAATGAATATCAAATGCATTTCATGGATTGTTAATTGGCTGTCATTGCGCGTTGAACACGGTCGCACACTTGACTTGACAGCTGATGCTCAGTGTGCGAACATCGCCCGTCATCTCCGAGTGGCGTGTGTGCTCGCACTCAACGGGTTTCGGGGCGTCCATCGAAAGTCTCTTAAATGGCTTATAATTTGTTTCGTATTCTAGTTCGGTGTGTGTGATCGATTCTCAATTGATGTGTATGGCTTGGGCATCGGTGGAGATTCAATGACAGTCGAGTTGGGAGAGAGGGAGAGAGAGAGAGGGCATTTCTGAGAAACGTCAGACGAAGTGGCTGCGTTCGCAGACGTTTGCTACTCAATTAACGTCCGATTGTGAGTGGCTGTCGGTTTGAGATGGCTGATTGATTGACGGTAGGATATCGGGTGAGTTATGCTTGGCTTGTCATCGATTAGCGATCGTAAAAGCCGTTTTGTTTGATTCATTCTGTGAACCCGCCGTCGGCGGAGATGGATGTAGAAGGATTTTGATGTTGATTTGGGGTTTGGGCCGCTGCGCCGCGGACTGGGTGAGATTGTTGAATCCTGCCTGCTTCCTATCGAACTGGGTGTGGACTTGGGGCGGCTGACTGACTGGGACGATAAGTGAGACTCGTTTAAGGAATACTTTTTTTAGGTGCTTGTTATTGATCCAATCGCTCACAATGGCTATCTTCTTTCGAAAAAGGAACAAGTTCACACCTCATTTACATCAGTTCTTCAGTCCTTCAACACTCAATTCCCATCTGTCATGCGGCAGCGCCCAAAGCCTTCAACCAACATCTGGCGCCCAATTCGAGTCTCATTGTTTCGCCGTTGTTCCACTCTACTGGCTGCCTTGCCCTATATCCATCCCATCATCGTTCATCGCCTTGATGTGTCAATATCGAGTGACAAGAAATCGGGTGTTCCCTGTTCAACAAGAGTGCCCATGAAGCGATCCAAATCGACTCCCATATCACGTTGTTCTGTCAAATCGATATCACCGACAGTAAATTCACATTTCCACAGCTGTACCCTATGACAGAACTCATGTGTATACCACACGCACGGGCTGTCGCCGTGTCATGCCTCTGTGTTCATGGTCAGTTTCTCAGTCATTAGAGAAATCAATTAAACATTTTTACATTCCCCGAATGTAATCGAATGTTTAGAACTTGATCGACTGGGCGTATGCGCGACTGCGCGTGTGCGTGCGTGCGTACGGTTGTCATATGCGTTTCAGTTCGAGCGAGTGCACTTTGTGCTGTGGTTTCACTTGACATTGCACTTTGAATGGTATTGATGCGAATATGGGACTTGACATATACGGCTTTGATATGACATGGGGTTCATATGCTTGATTGCTTGTCATCTGGTTCTTGCCATTCGACCGGAGTAACTGGGTGGATTGTGCACAAATGGGAACTGACGCAGCACGGGCACGTCATTTTCAATCCAGCGCCTTTGTTGAACTGTCAGCATGCATCATTGTCGACTAGTGTAAACTAGGAGGGTTCTCAGCATCAGAAGGGAAATCTCTAAAGGATAGCAGAGAGAGAAGTGGTTACAGTCGCAATCATGGGGAAACATGTCAGACCGTGTATTCCCACCTTTGGAAGAGAAGACAGACTAAAATGACTAAAATGACACCTCTCGTTGGATCAACCGATATTTGGAGTGAATCCACCGATATTGGAAGGCTATCGTCTGTCATATTGCCCCAGGGCAGGCTTTTAGTCTCCTGCTCTCCACTTTCAAGGAACCTACAACTCAGACCGTCTTTCTGCATGGCGCTCAAAGCTGAGTCTTGGTCCATTCATAAGGACGATTCTGCTGATTTTTAAAATGAAAAATGTGTGGAAGAAAGTGACGTTTTTCCCCCTCACGAGCTGCCTCGTCACGGAGCTGCCCCATCATAGAGCTACCTCTTCACGTTGGGAAAGTTCACAGCCCTCTCCCAGCCCTCTTTTGACTCGAATAAATACTGAAACCATCAAGAGTGCTAACATTGTTGCCTGAACTCCACGGATCAAGTGTTCAAGTACTAACTGCTAAACAGAAAGCACGCTCGTTGTCACCGCATTCAACGCCTGAGGATGCTTAAGGCAATTTGTGAAAAAGTCTTCTCATTTGAGCGCCTAATTCATCTTGCTTCAGACACAGGAATTCCTCACTCATCGCTGCGACATTTCCCTTCACAATGACTCACATTCCGCCGCGTTCAGTCGTCCAGTACTCGAAGCTGCGAACATCAAAAGACTTGCTTCCTCAATCAAACTCTCCGCACCCATTCGGTAGCACTTAATCAGATCCAGATCCAGAGTGCCGCTTTCGACTTTCACCCAGCTTGACACAAACATTCAACAAATCAACTCGTCTCAAGTGAACCACTGGTCTCTCTCGGGCCAAAGCACAACAAACCGTTCCCTCCGCCAACACTGACATAACTCCCTATCGGATCGCCTCGAACAGAATTGTCGCGACCATGCATTCCCAGCATAGACCATAGAATGCAATGCGATCCAATGAACCGTGTGTCTCGGCGCGGATCGCAAAATGTTGCGTGGTCGCTAACACACAGTTTCCTACGCACATTCTACGAAGTATCAACCTCATCACTTCCCTCTGGTGTGTGCGCCTCCATAATGGCTGCGCGGGCCTCCTAAATCACACATTCAATGCAATAAAACACTCGCTCTGCCGCCGCCAACTTTAGCCCTGAATCGGTGTCGCCTTTGGCTTGAAAGCCTGCCAGTCGGTCGATCTTTTTTGGCGAACATCGCGTGCATGCATCCAGAAGGCGCACAACAACTGAACAAAACATGGCTGCGAACGCTGCTGCTGCTGAACGTCGATACCGCCACCGCCGCGCCGCGACGATATGAGCTGCGCGACAAAATATTGACTCTGCTCCAGTTGTTGTCGAGCGTCGTGTAGTTTCAAATAACTACACGAAAATATTTCTGTTCCAATTTTCAATGAGCGCGCGCGGCTTAATTGAGATAGAACGAAAATGTACGACGGACACCGCGACAGCCGTACAGGCGCAGGTACAAGACAACACGCCAGTCTTGGATTCTTGATAAAATTATAAACAAAATGCAGCAAAAAAATGCCTTAATGCATTGCAGACAAAAACAGAAATTAGACCAAGTCGAGACAAAACCGTCAGAGATACAATCGCGCAACGCAAAGACACAATAACGCTGGGCCATAAATCTTCGGGGCTTGCATTCGTTTGGTGCGCCAAACATTTTTGCATCGGCATCGGTGCAGTGGACGCATGGCGGCATGGCGCGATGTTGTATCGGAATGATGTGATTGACAGACAGACACTTTATGGGGCTGCAGGTTGCTGGTTGACAGATAGAGAGGAAGTACATGAGTGTAAACAGACGATTGGAGAGATGTGTGAGGAGACTTAGGCAAGAGGTGAACCAAGGCTGTTCAGTTCCAAAAAAAGAAGGACATTAATGGGTCAGTCGTGCCGTTTATTGGGGAGACAAGACCGTCCAAGGGAGGAGTAGGCCGAATGCGCAACAGTTTGACATCAAATTTAGAGATTTGAGACCTGTGGAGACTTAGGCAACTCGTGTCTCTAGTGACGCTTCTTGAAAACGAAGTCATGTCGAACTGACAATTGCGTTTAGTTTCAACGACGTTCCCAACTCCGAAGTCCCCCCAAAGCGTGTGGAAAGTCTTGTGAACTCACCCACCACCAGACAGAAGCGACAGAACATGTGCCTCTTGTGACCCTTCTTGAGAACAAAGTTCAGTCAACGTGACAATCGTGTTTAGTTGCAACGACGTTCCAATCTCTGATGTTCCTCCAAAGCGTGTGGAAAGGTGTCTGAACTCACCCGCCACCAGGCAGAAGTGACAGAACATGTGCCTCTTGTGACCCTGCTTGAGAACAAAGTTCTGTCAAATTGACAATCGTGTCTAGTTTCAACGTGTGGAAAACTCTCTGAACTCACCCGCCACCAGGCAGAAGCGACAGAACATGTGCCTCTCGTGACGTTTTTTGAAAACGAAGTTCTCTCGAACTGACAATGGTATTTAGTTTCAACGACGTTCCAATCCCCGATGTTCCACCAAAGCGTGTCAAAAGGTCTCTGAACTCACGACCACCCGATTTGAATGCATCCCGTGAGCTGTCAAAAGCCGGCATCAAGGTCCACGTCGAGTCAAGAAAAGAGAAGAAAAAGTCCATAAAAACCGTAAGCAACCATAAATCAAGAGATGCAGTACCCAAGCAGTGCATATTCATTCAAGCATCAATCTTCAGCAAGGGAGCCGGCTTCGCCGGCTAATGTCTACACGATACCATCTTCCGGCCATTATATGCAGCGCAGACGTTCGCCAATATTTGCATACGCTCCGGGCCCCCATCTCGCGCTGCGGTTTATTTATGCACGATAGACAAACAATTATTCTAGCGAATACCTCTCATGACTTTGCATCTGACAAGCATCGTTTCCTTTGCTTGCTGTACGGCCGGCACCGCTTTCGGACGTGCACTACCTTCGCACTGTATCGTTTGTATCGTGGGCAGAGCGTCATTAACGCGAACTATCTCCACGCATTAATCATATTTTCCTATAATTAAGACGCAACCAGACCACGCTCAACGGGGCCAGTGATTGCTTTTAATTGTTGTACGTGCTGAGCGCGGAGTGAAAGCGAAAACGTCTGCTGAAAAGGCTGCGCCGGATTTATGTCAGGCCATTTTCATATGTCACCTGTGGTGACGTAACGCACCTCATGCACATGACGGAAGGTGCCCATGATAATTTTGCTACCGGACAGCGACGCACAGTGGTGGCTGCCCATTACACCATGCGTGCCTGTTTAGTCGTCGCGTCGGCGAGTGTGTCCGCAAAGGTTGATGACTTGCCAGGTTGGCGGCAACAGGTCACACGCTTGAAATGTGTCGCAATCGTTTTCTTCTTCCGCCGACAATATTATGCATGCAGCTTGAACGGCCAAAATGTAGCGAACTGTTTGTAAACACGATAATCTGCGCGCGGCTTCTCGTTGGCTGGCCTTAAATATGATAATGCGATGAGTGCTTCACTAATTTGACGTCGCTTTTATCGTTCCCAATCAGCTAGGGGACGCGATTAATCAGACTGCTTCTAATTTGAGTGGATACATATTCAATGTGTCGGATTTTGTTTTCTTTTTTCTTCGGCTACTTCGAACGACTGGTTTGCCATTTGGCTAACCTGTGATTTTGGGTACAGATTGATGGTTTCTAGCTGGATTCTCATGCCGTTGGCAGCTACTGTGTATGCTGTTGACTTGTTAATTAGGGGACGCAACGAATTTTTTTCCTTACATATGCAGCCTCTGCCTTCTTCGCTATCTGTCAATGTGAGAGCGGTTTTCAAGCGGTTTCATCTCACACCGACGGTGTGAACCATGTGCCATATTTTTGAGTCAGACGTCGCCAGTTTGAGAGCGCCTGGATAACTTCTACGAGCTCCTAAAATGGATGCACACCCATCTTCAACTTCGATACCAAGCCGATTGCAACGCTAAGCTGGTTAAAAAGGCATCGTTTCCAGAGTTATCGGGAAACACTGCTTGCAACTCAGGACTCTGGACAGGTGAGGGTATTTCTGCGGATGTAAACACGATATTCCCTCACCTCAGCATTCACAATAGGTCCCGGGGGGAGTGGTTCCCCTGATTGGGGGATTGCCTGACTGTCCAAAGCACGTGCCAAACGACTTCCACAGCTTAGCGCAGGCTGCTTCCAAACAAGAACATTTCAAGCTCCCATGGTTAGTTCGACATTCCTGCCGTCATCATCATCACCTTCTGAGGACCCGAATTTGGTTCGGATCATGTCCTTGTTGCAGCCAAGGAAAGAAGACAGATATCGAGAGAGAAACGAAGTCGACAAAATCACCGCAATCGCAACAATCTTCCCCGATCGGTCTTCCCAGAAAGTCCATGACGGCGCATTCAACAACAACTGAGGAAGATTGTCGGCTTAAAGAATCCCTCAGCGATGCTGCCAAGGATGCAAGAAAAAACCTCGGATGTTCTGGCAACTCTGAAAGCTGACACTTAGCTCGAAAACAAAGGGGAGCGTGAAAACCAAATGCAGGAGAAGCGTGCGATTGCGAAGATGAAGGGAAGTCCCTGTTTAGACGCCGAAAGGCCAGTAGGTAGGTTAGATTAGATTATTTTATAGTACCCGCGGAGATAGAATTAACAACTTGAACTGTTAGATATTAAGAGAAAAAAAAATTGAAGGGAAGTCCCCAAAGCTTTATCAGAATTTGAGGCAATTAGAGGCCTGTCGGGACGTAAGTGGACACTGGTAAGTAGTTCAGGCGCAGTCAAGAGGAAGTCCTACTTTTGACTGTTTAACAGGGATGAAGACCGATTTGCCCCGATAAAGACGAGGTCAAGTCTACCAAAGTGGCTGATGCAGAAGAGATATCTGTTGAGAGTCTGGAAACAGATGAGGATGACCTGGTTGGGGGCATGCATCAACTCATGATGTAGTCGGTGGACAGCGTGTCCTCGTGCAACGTGTCATTTGCCCGGTCCATACGAAAGGAGACCGCATTTGAAAGCGTGTACCGATTTATAAACCGTGTCGGGCAACCAGCGCCACCTGGTGGTGCCAAACGACTTCCGGCCATGAACATTTCAAGCTCCCATGTTTAGTTCGACATTCCTGCCGTCATCATCATCAGCTTCTGGAGAGATTTCCAGGCCACGCGCTCCTCCGCCAGCGACTCTAACTCATCAAGGCTTATGCCTAAGCGGAACTAGGCTAGTTTATAGACTTGGTTCAACCACCTTATCGTGAGTCTGCCAAGCGGTCGCCTACTTGATGTATTCGCAGTCGTTACGATAGGAAAATACGTGCAACGTGAACAAATCATCAAAGCATAGCCCAGTATTGGCCAGCTTGGGAAGCTCAGGCTTGCCGCTTACCGGGCTTACCGGGTAATTAAACTTCTCCACATGTTCTCTCACGTAACATGTCAATGCACTCATTCTGTAAATAAGCTTTGTCCACGTTAACCTTCATCCCAGCATCAGCACATGCGGCCACACACCTAACGCAAGGCCAAACACAAATCTGACATGACAAATACTTTTGCTGTCTTCAAGGAAGCACGCAAAATCGACGTCGAAAGGCGATAACAAAACCTGCCGGTAGTCAGGAGATTGTACCATTCTCTTAGCCAAAACGTCGAAATAGGTTAGCAAAGCCTTGCGGCGGTCAGGGGCTTTGCCTGGCTGTGCAGCGACATGAGTCTAACAAGTCGTCTAAGGTTCCAACGGCTGAGGCTATGAGGAGCGCCTGTATTTCATGCTAGAGCTGTGATTGGGCCGTCTGATCGTCATGTCTTATCGTATGAGAGGAGTGTACTATATTGGTGGACGTAGGTTGGCCACAATTGGACTTGACATCAGTGACAGGTTCCAACAAGACTGTCCTACATGGCCGGTTAAACTACTGATCTTCATAAGAAGGAATTAAATATTGATTGCCTCGAAGGAATGCTGTGGTATTACCGACAGGGTGGAGTTCCAACATGACTCAATATTACTCGTTGCGTTGTAGTATCGACTCGTCAGTACGCTCGGACTTGTCAGATCGCAATTGCCCTCACACAAGATGCATGTCATGAGTAGTATGACGTATGGACGAGCACGCCCCACTCTAATGTTGCCAATACACTGCACTCGTATAAACCAGTCTTCCAAGAGGCGGTCCAGGACATGGAGTTGCTTCGGAATGTGGTCAGTTCCCTCTCCAATCTCTGTGGATCTGTTGGATCTCTGTGGACATTTTAACCTTCTGTTGTCCGCATGGTTTTATTCTCACAGGACTGCATCAGTGATATCATGGTTTCCACTCTTATTCGCATCGATTTTCGCAGATTTGGAGGTTGAATGAGCACATCGTTCATGCGATGTATACCTAGCAACACAAGAGCAAGTGGCGGCCGGCTACGCAGGAGCCTACCCAGCCCAGGTTCGATTCCCATATTTTGACGGGCTCACCCCTCGAGTTGTCGAGTCACTGACAATGCTCAACGAGTACAACTGTCTAGAAAAAAGCTTCTCAAATTGACCGTTCGGAGTCGGCATAAAAACTCTAGGTCCCTTCCACTCGCGCATGATCAATGGCACGAACAACACGAGTGGTTGCTGAGAAGCTAGGCCTGGCTGACCCTCCACGGGCTGTAGCGCCATCTATATTATATATTAACACAAGAGCAATGTTCAAAATAGTGTGCCGTGCTACCTGTCTTTGCCTTTCTTAAATGCCGAGAGAAAGGAGAGCAATGTACTGCGTTACAGAGGCAAAAACGCGGCAGAATTAGTTTGCAAGGGGTTCTGCCAAGTCGTTGGTTTAGACCATCCCACCAACAGGAAGAGTGCAGCAACAATATCGAACGCGGAATTGCCCATGTAACGCTACAATGTTCTCCAAAGAATCGACAGCATGATGTTCAGTCGACTGTCTGCATACCAGTCGACACAAGTTGTGTGCCAATAAGTCCTCATCTTTTTCGTTTGCATTCACAAGCTCCGCAGACAACTGTAACATTCGTGAGCTACTGAGAGCGTCATTTTGATTTTGAAATTCCAGTTCCAGCCGTTTAAGAAGTCGACCAAACGACCATCAGAGTCATTTGTAAATTTACTTCAAGGCAGTGGTCATTCCTAGAAACTACCGCAACCACACATCTTGTCCACACCTACTGTCCTTGCACAAAACCTTGGCCAAGTCGAGATTCCAGCCCTTCACTGGCATCCACACTCTTCAAGCACTGCCTCTCATTCACAGTGGTTTCGAGAAAATCAAACTTGGTGTATCCAGTGGGTCATCAGAGTAGCATTCCACGGCACTTATGCACCATCATCATGACATCCCCAGCCCCCCTCATTCCACCCCCTATGCCAAAAGTGACCCCAAATTGAAACAAAATTAAAAAAAAAAAAACAAAAGATTTCAACGCACGTCATAAGTTCCAGTTTGTCCCAAAAATTGCCAAACACACAGCCCCCAATCTCGAGCCATTTGCAGGTCTAAACTGTTGACTCTGTTACGCTGCAACGATGCCACTTAGAGACGACAAGTGTCCAACTAATGCGCGCGTTAATTTCACCTCGAATGCCAGCACTTTGTCAGACGCCAGACGCCGTGAGTGTTTGGCCTGACTGCAATAAATCTGAAGCCGGCTGCCATCGACTAAGGCTGCTTAATTGTTGTGCGCGCACTAGTGAAAGGCACCGTATAATTTGAATTGCACATCTCCCGTCTGGCGTTGAGTCGGCGTGGAAGCCAGCCGGTCTCGTTGGCGCATCTTCAATTCGTTTCGGCGGCGCACTGCACATCGGCATTCTGTGGAAGGAAGCTTGAAGGTCTCATACCTCTCGCAGTGTCTTGTCCTGCTTTTGGAAGTGTGCCGGGATTTTGAAAGTAGAAGTGAACGGCTTGGCAGTGATGGCTTCTCCACTCGGCACCTGTGAGTGGACTTGCAGCTTCCGTTGGCAGAGACTTATTGGTAGCACTGCGCGCTTGTCACACCTGTTTGTGCCTCTCGGATTATCAAGCGCACACGCAGCATCTGGTTCAATTACCATGTCCCAGCCCATGCCGCGGCACCCATCATTATGCCATTAAATGGCAAACGCCCGACTTGACCCACAAAATCCACAAATCGCTTCCAGGGGCTAACAAGCAACTGCTCGCAGCTAACAGCTAACAGCTATCATCTGGCACTTGCGTTACGCGTTAAGTAATGATTGACAAGCCCAGTCGGCCGGCGGCGTGTGGTGGCGGCCAGGCCATTAATCCGAAGAGAGCCGAAAATATCAAAATCTCGCTGCACACAAGCGGCCCACAAGAGGGAGGCAGCAGTGTCGACGGCGCGGCGGTGCACTGTCAACTCCTCCGAGCTACGACTACACTTGGGTATTGAAAGCGTTCATGGCGGTCGGTGCTGCGAATTTGAACTTTAATTGGAGCTCAGCGCGCGTAAGCGTACGCGTACGCACCACCTCAGCCCACACAGCGGTAAGTGTAATTAACAAAGTGGAGATTAGGTAGACTCCTTCGGCTGTGCTCTGGTGTAAACTTGATAGAGAAAAGTTGTTTGAAAGGTTGGCAAAATTAGCAAAATGCCCGGGAGGAGGAGGCACGAGTGTCTAAAACAAACACCGATCGGATTCTGGTCAGAAAGTGTCCGAGTTGTTTGTTTGTTTGGCTTCTGCACTTGTGACGATAATTGCGCACAATTGGGGTGGTTTTCAGCGCACATTCACTTCGAGGGGGATTAGAGACGGAAACGGGTTTCGTCGCGTCGTCCGTTGTGCGGGAAAGCTACTAATGGCGTGCGATTATTTATGGAGCGGATCACTTCTGAGAACCAAGGCTTTACTTAATGAGTCTGTCATGGCGTGGATTATGATGACAGATTATCCCCGGTGGCAGTTTGGCCATTTATGCGAGGCGACTGTCTCCCAGCAGCCCCTCACCCTTTCTGGGATTTATTTCGAGAAAGTTGACGTCAAGGAGTTGCAGTTGGAGAGTGAACCGTAACTTGGCGTTTCAAATTGATATCCGACCGTGGCTCCGCGTGAAGATTGTGCAATCGCGCGAATGGCGGACGAGAATTTTGTGAGCAATTGAGCAGCAAAGAGATCACAGAAAACGGATGTTGAGGGATTTCATTTGTTTTTCTTGATTTGATCCATTCAGCGCTAGTTCGCGGCGAACAGCAATTGTCGCTTGTAGACCCGTCGCTCAAACGCTGTTCCATGGGACAGCTACAGCTCCAATATTACGTTGATAGAGAAGTGTTGAGCGATACTGCGCGAGGAATAAAAATGCTCCCTTACCGCAATCGACTACTGTCTTGAGTGAAAGAGAGATGGGCCAACGATCGAGTGAATCAGAGAGCACATGCATTGGCACAAGCAATCGTCCTTTGATCGCGAACGGGCACGGTCGCGGGGCTGTTCGTGGTAGGAAGCCACCCATGTTTGGAATGACATAACCTCGACATAACCTTAAACTTAACAGCTATCTAGCGAATGAACTGCAAGTGAGCTGCCTCAGTGAGGTCCTTTTACTTTCGACGAGGATAGACACCGCTCCAACTAACGCCAGGAAAGGCCTTCAACTTGGGGTTCTTTGTCACGCTGTAAGAGTACACCAAGATCACTGGAGAGAGAATCTGTAAACAAAGGACCTGTCGTCGTCACTCCAGCCAACATCTCCACGCGACCGGAACCAGATGGTTGGCATTAGCGAATAACCCAACCACCATCCACTTGCATTCTCGCTCCAACTTATTACTCGCTGTTCATGGCTCAACTATTGCCAATTCAACACTTGTTAAGATTTAATAAATTATTTCATGCACTTTACCACACACAAGCAGATCGCCGGCTTGTTCACTTCAACACCTCGCAGCCAATTGAATCAAGTCATCAAAATCCGGACTTACCTGAAAAGAAAAAAAGAAAAACACATGGCTTTAGTAAGAGCTTCCAATCGGCTTAGGCCCCCAGGCCCCCAGGCCCCCATCACTATTCATAAGAGCACCGATTTCTCTAATTAAAAAACATTCATAATGAGGATTTAATCTTTTACGGTCGCCTTCGTGACTCATGCCAAAATCACCGATTCATAGTCCGTGGCTAATTGACTGTTTTCAAAGCCATCGAGCGCACTGATCTTTGTCATAATTTTCCCCGGTCGCATGCCCGCCTTGGGCCCGTGCCGTAGCCGCAGCCGCAGTCGCAGCGGCTTAATGTCAATATTTACGCAATAAAAGTCAAATACACCAGCTCACATGGACGTTTGACAAGAAACCGAAACACCGTTGCATTGCATCGTTCTCCCCGACACTCACGCACAAAAGCGACTCGGACAAAAAAAAAAAACAAATAGCGCTTGCGTTTGAAATTCTCAACGTACACGGTCTAGCAACAGTCTAGCGGATGACAGTGGAAGTCGGGCGCCGAGCGCCTATGGCGCACCTCTGCCAGTACGTTTGGAAATTTATTTTTTTAGCCATCTTCCTCTATTTTATTATTATTCTTCTGAGCCAATGACCATCACTTGACTTGCAACACAGCACCACGCATGCCATCCGCAACACCATCCACTTGGTCGTCGGACAGGCGCACGAACTTACACGATGCGCGCACTTAACGTTTTATTAGTGCTGACTGACCAATAAATGAATGGAAGAGACCCAACGAGTGGGCACACTAGAGCACTTGCCACTTGCCACTCGCCACTTTGAGCGGCAAGATGGACAACAAATTTTGTGGGCATCTTCGCGTTGGTATTCGCTGCAAAAGGCTGGCAAATTGATTTATAAGTGGAGGCAATATTAATCGAAGTCGATTAAGATGGACGGCAGTGTGTCGAGTGGCGTTTGGGAGTGCGCTGACAAGACGCACAGCAGTGCTCAGACGGGGGACTCTTTAAGGCACGATAGCTTCCAAAAGCAGCAACGATGCTGATTACTGGCGCAGATAATTGATTAATCGACTTTGATTCATTTTTTTATATCAATTTTGCAATTGGTTGATGTTGGCAAACACGCCATCCGAGCCGGGGGACTGCGTACGTGACTGCTAAGAATTAAGCCTTTCTCCGGGGCTGCAAAAAAAACGTGTGGCTCCCAAATTGGAATATGAATCAATGCCATTTGCAACGGGAGTCAGTGTTTCGTCACGGCTTGCGAAATAAGGCGTGCAATCCATAGGCAGGCAGGGACCTTATTTACTGTTAAGCGTTTGAAAGTTGTTCTTCATTAGCGTCCATTCATAAGTCAAGTAAAAACGACCCCGACGCCTCTATCACCACGCAATGATGTAAACATTCCGAGGAGGCAGTATTGAATGGCAGATCAATGTGTTGCGCCCAGGATCAAGGAGAACACTGAGCACTGGTGACAGTCGTCAGGAAATTCTCTCAACCATCAAGTACTCCTTGGAGTTTCCTGGTTGGTTAGTGAGTTTTGCATAAGCGTTGTCGCCAAATGAGTCGTGTGAACAACAAACATGAGATATTGGTGGCTCTTGGAAGGCGAAAAGCGAACAGAACGAATTTCATTGAGATTAAAGACGATCTGTCAAACAGACAGCGTATTTTGCTTTGCTTCAAATTTTGTTTTTATTCATTCCCTCTTTGTTCTTGGCCCGGATAACCTAATAGACAACTTCCTCGTCTCTTGTCCCTGAAATTATTGTAAAAGCTCGTTGTTCTTGCAACTTACTGTGAATGAATACATGAGAGGGGTTGCGTTGTCTCCGTCATAATGAGGTGAACTAGGGCATTCATTTGAAAGTGTTCGTTATTTGAGCGTTATTTCAAAGCTTTATGTTTCAGCGCAGAAAGAAGGATAAGAAATATACAATAAATAAACAATAAAGCAACTTGTGTTCAGAAGTTATATTCACTTAACTGGAGGTGTATTTTAATGCATTTTTGGCAGCACCATTGACAGAAGAAATGGATCAACTGGCAGCACCATCGATAAGAAGAAGAGAAGCAATTGTGGCAGCACCATCCCACTGAAGAAAGAGAACACAGACACTGAGACCTACAGCTGTGTTCTATTGTTCTCGAATTTGACCTCTGTTCTGGGTGTATAGAATTAAATATATCAATTCAACTTTTATTTTCCTAGTTTCCCAAATTAATGTTCTGATTCAATAAATATTGAATTTGTTAATTGGATACTATAATGTTTTATTGGTCTTTGGTCGAAACACTAAACATTGATCATTGATACGTTACATTTGAATTTAAAGATTTGGCCGTTGAAATATTAGAAAATAGTTGAAGCAAAAAGGGATTTGACACGATTTTGTTATGAAACACAATTTTTTTGTAAGCATTTCATAATTGGTTAGCATTTCTGTGTCACACTTGACGATCGGGGATCGCAGCTAACTTCAGGCTGATCCCCGAATTTCTGAACTGTAACCATCTTCGGGCAGATCCTTAATCGTCCAATCCATTTGCCTCTGAAAGAAGCTGAAGCTGTTCGGTCGACAAGTACCATTAAAAATCAAAATTGTAATCTTTTGACATCCGTGAATTTTTCGTTTAAACATTGCGTATTTTATCAATTAATAAAACACTCCGATTTTGCTACTGAACTCGAAATAATGGTGTCATAGCAGAAGTCATTAATTGAAGGACAGTGGGCGTGTTTTATTGAGAACTCAGTACTCAGCTCAACCCTGATACTCAGTAAAACGCTCTTCTTCTCATTTTTTTTTTGTGTGTCAAAAGTTGGCGCGTGTCCATTAAATGTGGAAATACGAATAGAGCGTCTCTATATTTAATATTTTGTTAAATGTGTTTTTGTAATATTCGTACAGATATGGTTTTATTCACTAGAGAATAGACTACAAATTGGTGAAAGTTGTCCTATGTCGAACTACTTAGAACAGCGTTGACGAAAATTCTGCTGCATCTTCAAAAAGTGTTGTCAGCGGCATCTGTGATTCAGTGGTGTTATTTGAATCGTATGTGAGGCGCCACCTGTAGTGGAGGTTCTTCAACGCGCTCAGTGATGACCAGAAATGAAATATTATAGAGATGGCCAACTTCACAGCTGATTGACCCCTAGTCCATCGACGAATTTCAGAGGCTTTTTGACAGTTGTTGATGAATTTTTGGCAGATATTCACGAAATAATGTGAATGCCGCTCTCTGATTGGTCAATTTGGCATTAGAAAACGATACAAAAAATGATGTCAAAAATTTCAAGGGGCAAGAGAGGTAGAAGTTGGGCGTCTATCATACTTCATTTCTGGCGTTGACTGTCAATCATCACTGAGTGGATTCTGCTCAGTAATTTGTACGTACTGAGCTGAGTACAGATTCTCAAAAAAACAGGTCTAGTATTGCATATCAGCAACAATATTTGTAAATTGGTAACACTGCAAATAACGTAAATACGCTTGACGAACTTAACTCATGGTATGTTTCCAGATCGTGGGCAAGTAAGCCAAATTTATTTGGGGCAAAGTTGATTTGGAGGGGTGAGAGTATGCTTGAAATATAGCTTCCAAATAAAGTAGTATGCGTGATTTTCGGTGGGGCATGGTATTTTTGGCTGGAAGGACGAGTGTCTCTGTTCATGTGGTTCACGCAAACTTCTTCTCTATTTCTTCCCACGGCAGTATTTGAGAGGCACAAAACTCAAACACGATGATCATGCTGAAGGACTATTTCTGAAAATGCCCACTTTTATACCCAGTAGAGCACAAAGGAGTTATCCTGGCCTAAGTGTGACTGTTTTCTTTTCGTAGAGCAGTCCAGTAGATCTGATCCGTATGATCCGCTAATTAGGTGGCGGGGGTAAACTACGCACGAGAGATCTCCAGACAACTTGATCCTCCGCCATCGACTCTAACCCATCAGGAGTTATGCATAGGCGCATCAATGCGAATTTTTGGACTTGGTCCTAACACCTCGTCGTGGGTTTGCCAAGCGGTCGCCTGCCTGATGGAATCGCATTCAACGCCCGCGTCGGAAGACGTGATGAAGGAACATTCGTGCCACGTGATCAACCCACCGAAGTATAGTCCTTTCCGTTCGAAGAAGGAGCTGCTCAGCATTGAGTTCCTCTCGTACTGCCGTGTTTCCCACCCTATCCCGCCGGCGAGTAATTCCCACAACAGCACGCAGAAATCTCTTCTCAGCAGATTGTATTCGCGAACGCTTCACCAAAAAGGATTTTATTGCAGCGACAGTTAAAGAAAAATGTTGCTAGATTCGAAGAATTTGTTCGGTTGTGTAGGTCTGTGATGACCGGTGATTTGCTTCTGTTTAACAAAAGTCATCCTCGTCTCAACAAAATAAGGACACCTCCTCACCTAAAGACGCCTCCGTCTCCTGATTTAGTTTGACAACACGTATCCACTTCAAGTTCTGAGTTTAAGTTTGGAGTTTGAAGGACATTTAAGAGTTCTTCTGATCCAGAGGCAACAGTTGGGACTTCAAAATAAACGCGAGAACACGAATTGATCCCACATTACCGCTTGACATTGCTTCATCTAGTCTAGAGATTAAAATTGCTTCTATAAGTACAAGCTACGTGTGACACTTTAAACGTACACGCCACAGCAAGATAAATAAAACCGCTGAAAGAAACCACATCGTACAACACACGACGTCCATAACAAATACAACGGAATTCCTAGACACATTCTGCACTTTATAGCTCCAGCGGCTAGGTATTTGAGCCAGTGACCGTCAACTTTGCTCGATATCAGAAAGAGAAAGTGCTTCAAACGACGTGCGCTTCAAACGACTGCATTGCCGGCATTTCAGTAAATCAACAAAAAAAAAAAAAAAAAACCGAATCATGACAAAAACATGCACAATTCCATTGGAGACACATGGTCTCCGGCACATCGTCGTGTTGACACAATCCACTTACCGATGGTCCTTGTCTCAATATTTGCTCGTTTCGCTTGGGAAAACTGCACAGCAACCGTGTATCCATCAAATCCAACAAAATTGCATCTTTCATGATTTATCACAAACACACACACGTATGAGGAGACCGGTATCAAATGTTGCGCGCCTTTGTGCAAGCCTTCAGAGATGAAGCTCCTCTTTTCGCAACCAATCGCGATTCATCACTTAACTTAACCCAAGCCATCCAGCCATTGCCGTTGCCGATCATGGTGGCGGTGGTGGTGGTGGCAACCGTACTGGAAAGTGTTCATGAACTTAACTCGAACGGAGACCGGGTGCCCAAGACGGCGGACAACACAGTCGTTTGTATCTAGATGCTAGGCACCGCGTGCTTGTTGTCTTTGCCAGAGACACCCAAACAGAAGAAGCCACCACCGGCTTGGGCACGTAATGAGCTGAGAGGGAATTAAAAAAAAACTACTCAAAGACTGGCTGCTGGCACACTGATGCTTGCTCTGGGGATGCCATCACGATAAACGCCGGCAATAGGAACGATGATCGTGCGGATTCTCTCCTGCTTGTGTGCTTGCCTTCTTTTTTTCCAGCTGAAATATATTGGCAATGATTGTGAAGACAGTCCACTGGGTGAGCGTGTGTGTGTACTTGTGTTGACGGTATGACACAACGCAGCTGGAGACGGTCTTCCTTGAGACGAGCAGCAGAGAAGACATTCATCGCTGAATGGAGGTAAGCCACTCTGACAGGAGCCGATTGCATAAGATTCACTCTGGTGCGGTCTCTGAATTTATGCGGCATTGGTGATGAGATACGTCCGTTTGCTCGGCAGTTGCCCACGAACGATGTGCTGCTTTGAAACGCATTTGAATTGCGTTTGGTGCTTTGACAGTATGACGGAACTGTCAATTGTTGTGGATGTGCTCTGGGATTTCCCGATTTCACTGTTGTCTTCAGTTCATTTTGACTAATTTCTCTTGACCCCCCGCTTCCATTTTTATGCATCAAATATAAAAGAAAAAGGAATCTGACAGCTGTCAGTCAGAGTTGGCGTAGTATGACAGAACTGTCAAGTGTTGAGCATGTATCTTGGGGAATTTTGACCAAAAATTCGCTCCTCCTTCCATTTTCATGCGTCAAAGACTAAATAAGATATCTGACAGTTGTCAGTAAGAGGTGGCACAGTGCGACAGAACTTCTAATTCTTGTGAATGTGGTCTGTGTTGACAAAATTCTCTTGAATGACCATTCGCTCCTCCTTCTGTCACTCAGAAATGCATCAAAGATCAAGAAAGTAATCTGACAGCTGTCAGTCAGAGGTGGCGAAGTATGAGAACTGCCAATTGTTGTGAATGTTGGTCTGTGTTAACGAAATTCTTTTTAAATGAGCATACGCTCCTCCTTCTGTCAGTCAGTCATGCAGTTAAATTAAGAAAGGAATCTGACAGCTGTCAGTCAGAGGTGTCACAGTGCGACATAACAATTTCTGTAGACGTGCTCTGGTGTTTCCCGATCAGACTAGTGTCTTCGGGTAATTTTGACGATTACTCAGTATTCGCTCCCCCTTGAGTCAAGTGCCAAACTTAAGCTGACAACTGTCAGTCAGACTTGGGGCAGTGGTCAATGGGAAATTCTTAGGGTTTTCTACTAACCTCAAAACGATGTGAACAACCTATAAACCACATGACATGTAAGAACAGTTCCAAGACACTTGTCGTCAATCACCTAACCACCCAGTTCAAGCGGCTTAGTTCCGACTTACTACCAAACGTCAATTAGCAATAAAAGTAACCGACGCTTTCGGACGCCAAAGGTCCGATGACCACTGACGTGCGGCTTTTGTGCCATAAACCTATGTACGCACTCAAGTGTGTGCGAGCGTTTTTTTTCGTGTGACAAGTTTGTTGTCTTAAGAGGATTTTATGCTTGAAGTTGAGTACCAACACAGTGGTAACGACGTCTATTTAATTTACACAAAATATTACATTTCACGGGAAGCGAGGCTTACGGCTTATTGGACAGAGCCCCCCGGCATGTGGTGGGCACGGGGAGCGTGATAAGTTTATTTGACTTAAGTGCCAATGCAAACAGTTAAATGTCAAACCCAAGCGAATGCGGTGTCAGATGACTGCTGACACAGGCTTAGGCGACGCGACACTAGCACACGAAAAGTGGTGAACGAACTCGGTTGGGAAAAATTACTTTTTGCGGTTTTGATGGCAACCACTTCCGAATGAATGGAGCAGATCATGATGCAAATTTGTTGAACTCTGGCGTGTCTTGAGTTCCTTCATGGGGGCGGGTGTTAATTGAAGGTGATGATTTGCAGCAGTGACTGGGATAAGATCACTGACCCGGCAGATCTAATTTTGGTGTGAAAGTGTAACCACTGGTTGAACAACAGGAACAGCAGAGTGACGGGGTGTGCATTTTCAAAAACAATTTGCTGTGGTCTCGTTTTGTGGTGAAGTTGTTAGCTGTTGATTGAGGTCTACTTCCAGTAAAAAGGAGGTCTCCGGAAATACTGTTAGACTTGCCATGTCTGGCGTCTAATTTTGATGAACACATCCCTATGATAAATTCAAAGGCAGCCACAGTCAGTCTTTAAGTGGCACTGTAGTCCGGAGTGCACCTGGGAACCAAGTGTCAGATGCCTTCAATGACCAAGGCTCTTTCCGATCGTGCATGCTACCGGAGAGGAGGTCCCAGTTGCTTCACAGAGTCGAATCAGAAAACTATCTAATCTACACGTTCTAGCCATGGAGAGGAGCAACTTGAATTCGTGGATGCTAAAGAAAGGCTTCGCCCATCTTTGTAGCACGTGGTCACGTGCGGTTCCTTAATGGATGCACGTGAACACGAGAGTGGCGGTACATTATGCCGAAAATGAGGGCGTCAAGAAATTCGTTTCTACTTTTGTAAATAACAGTTTATGCCGGATTTGAATATTGTGAACTTTTAATACGAAGTATTGGAAATCTGATAAAACATAGAAAATTGACGTGTAATTATTTCACGCATTATTTTTGCATGACCGTGCTTTAAGAAACCCGCACCTGAATCCAATCTTTATTTGACACATGCACGGCAATTGCTTATTGCCATGGGAAATATACCAGCGGCAGGCGTTGCAAATTTGCCACTTTCACGTGCATCACGGGATTAAGGGTGCACGCTCTAGAACACGTACCCCTGGCAACCTTCGCCGTCGCCTAAAATATCACGTCTAGTGTATTGTGTGAACGTCGAAGTCCGCTCTGCATCGCACGTACCAGTGACGCTTGACTATAGACCAAATATTCGCACAAAGACAAGCCTTGGAGAAGACTAGAGAAGCGCGCCCTATTTTTCGACTTTAAAGCTATATACGACAGCATCCGTCGTAAGGAACTACTTGATGAGACGGCCGAATTCAAGATGGGAAAATTGATCCAATTGTGGCGCAACATGTGCAGTTCGGTTCAAAGTCTTCCCAAAACGTTTGAAGCCAGATGCTGCAGCATCTCCATCCGGTAACGAGGTGCGTTGTCGCGTGATTTCTTTAAGCTGGTACTGGAGAGGATTGTGCGTCTGAGAGCCGATCTACAAGACTGTCTAACTCTTGGGTTACGCAAATGACATGTGATGACAATGTGATGGAAGCTCTCGCGGCATGCGAATCGATCCGTAACTGGGACAAAACGGAAGGACTTTGTTTACCCCGAGACAAGCGCGAACTCCGCACATGATGGCCTACTTTAGATCCGACGTAGAATCGCCTTTGGAAACTGATAGCACATCGGTTTGTCAAAATGGCTCGGGTCAAAACATCCGGCTCGAAGGATCAACATCTTGCTGCACTAAACCCTTATTTGGCCAGACCAGCCATACGCAGCTAAAATCTGGACAATGAGCATCGCATAATATGGGAGGGGACAAAACAGCGAACTCTGCGATCTGTCCAAGGCTGTGGATGTAGTCCGGAAAGGGAAAACCCGCAGTGGCTTGACCACATCGAGTCCATCGTCAAAGATCAATCCGCCATGAGGGAGGATGGAAGCCCTAACCTCCATTAAAATGAAGAGCACATTCACATGGACACAAGACAGATGGGACTTGACCGTCACACAATGGAAGACAGTATAGAGGCCAGGCTCGGATCTTCCATGGGTCATTGACCATACATCAGTCGGTAATCATCACAGCTCTTTATTCAAACACATTCAACCTTGAACCCAAGTCACTCTCTATTGTCCCATTACAGACAGCAGCAAGCTATTAATGTTGGCTAGGTACTCCAGCCAAGTGCAAACATGCATAATTCCAGTGAAAATCTCTTGGGTCAATGTCACTGCACACAGAGCCATGAAGCGAGGAAAAGACATCAATTCAAGTGCCACCCACCCTCGGCTGGTGCCTTCCGATGGGACTTTCATTCCCAATGCCGCCGTCGCGCAGTTCCCAGCATTCATCTCCCACCGATGCGGCTGCGCGCCGCTCACTGACATTGTCCGTGCTGTCAAACTGGAAGCGAATCTGTGCGCGTTCACTTCGCATTCACCCATGAAACGGCTGAATTAGCATAATAAACTACTCCGTTTCGGAAACCGATTGGTTTCCTTAATCATTTTCGACGTTGTAGGTTTTCGGTAATGTATTCATAATTTCTACGTTATTTTTTCTTTGCTCGTTCAATTACACGCTGAACGACACCGTGACCGACATTTCCAAGCGCTGCGTATGTCAGCATGCTCGAGGTGCTTGATTTTCCGATACTGTTGATTGGCTCTTAATTAGAATCTTCAGATAAAGCCTACGACAAGGCTGTGAGTGCCGATGGCGGTGGTGGTGGCGGTAGTGGCTGAACCGGTTGTGCACCGTACAGACAGATCGGTTTGAACCGAAATTAAATTGTTTGACGTTTGTCATTAGTCAGCTGGAGGCGGGCGTTGTGATTTTCATCACCGCCAGAGGGAACTGCTTCGCGATTGTCTCTCGAGGCTAGACAAGACAGACGGACACAAGCACGTGCGTTTGATTCAATTAAAGGCCCGACTTAAAAGCCTCTTGTCATTATGACACATCACCTCCCATAGTTAGCACTCAAGATCGAATCAGCCGAACCGACTGACTGCAGCGGCGTAATACAATTTCAAATTGACGTTGAACAGCGACACTTAACATAAAATACCCAACGGCAACGACATACATCACACATTTCGTTTTAAATGCGCTCGTAGGCAATAAATTTCGATCGCTCCTTAATGCGAGCAACGCCATCGTTGGCGGCGTCATCAACAAGTCATCTACCTTGACCTTAAATGTGAGCGCACACAGTGCATGGGGACTTAACGTTACGCCGCTGCCGCTAGCGATGCCATATCGTCTGGTGACGTTTGCTCTGGTGTCGTGGACTCCAGCGTGCCCGCATTCAAATTCGAAATCAATTAGCGCTCGAGAGAAAATTCATCTCTAATTGAGTTTTGTGGCGTTGGTGGTGGTGGTTAAACTTTCGCTTCGATTCTACGATGCCGACGCCGAGTGACTTCCTTCTGCTCGCAGCCGGAGCCGGAGGGTACAACTTTCTTTATGTCATTGTCATAGCCAGCAATGTGGGAGGGGCCAACAATGAATTCTGTTCCGGAAAATATGTTAAACAAATCAAATTTTGTGATCACAGCTCGCAGGGGTCTCCTCAGCTATTAATCTTTGCTTCCAGCTGTTAGTCTGCTAATAAGCACAACGGCGGTAATTTGGAGAAATTGAAAGTGGCATAATCTTCGCGCCGCCGAGTTGGTATTTCTGTCTTTGACGCTCCTTCTCGGCGGCGGTTCGCAAAAACTTGGTTTAGCTGCTCAAGGTGACGTGGAGGCGCGAGAAGTCAATGACTGTGTTCGATTCGGGGGGCAGTCAAGCGAATGAGTGATGATTTGGTGACAGTGACATCTATGCAAATGTCAACTGTCTCGCTGTAAAGGCCTGTCAGGTAATTTGTCATGGGCAGAAATCGAATTAGGACGGCATGTGAGTACCTCTTTTCGAATAGAGAACGATAAGCTGAAAGTTATTTAGAGAATGGAGAAGGAGGAGCAAACTGCTGAGGCTTACAAAGATGTGGACAGTGGCCTGAAAGGATCGACCAGGGCAATGGATCCATCGGTGAAACTGTCTTGCAATGAAACCTGTCTCGCCTTTGACCGGCACTACAGTCCGAGGTAGACCTGGAACTCAGTCAACACGCCTCACAGTGGTCCAGCTCCCAGCTACTAGTTATGAGCGAAATAAATCTCAGACCAGCAAATTCCACAACCGAAGAATAGGAGGCGATTTAAGAAAATAAAGAAGTAAACTGTCCGTTTCCCGAGGAGTTTCCAGATGAGCGCGAAATTCGAAAAAGTATGCTTCTTCTTTTTTTTTGTGCCGCCATCTGTCAAAATGTGAATTGAATAAAAATGAGTGTGTTCAGTGATCTGAGGTGTATGTGCAGAGACACGGAACGTTGAAAAGGCCAACAGAGGTTCACAAAGGAACGCGTGGTCTTCCTTTACCGCCTTGCGCCTTGGGGTTGGAGTCGAAGTTTTTCCTGAAAGTTGGTGTCCTCAGCATCTGAGACGAGAGACTCGATTTGATTGTCATTTGACCAGAGATCGCCGTTCAGTCGCATCCTCCAAGAGGGACGAAATATAATACGAAGGACTCGATGCGACCAAGAATCTCCTCGTGTTTATCCATGCTTCTGCGTGAGGTTCTTCGAGAGATGGTTCTTTTCTAAATTGTCTTCGAAACTCAAGGACACAGCAATTGGCAACCATGAACCTTCGTTTTATCTCCTGGGTGGTGTCATTGACTGAACTAAATTCACAGCCTTGGTAGATAAGGTTGACGCTTTGTTCGCGACGTTGTTGTTGGCGGACTTCTTTTGTAGACAGCATGAACATTGTCTTACATCCATTCACCGCAAGACCCATTCTAGCCGCTTCCTTCTCGATGGTCACAAACGCTCTACCGACAGCCCGATAATGTCAATGTCATCGGCTTGTGCGAGCAGTTGTGCATATTATATTTGTATACAACAGCACTCTCGTGTTGTTCAAATATCTTCCTGGACAAACGACTTATCTGCAGTTCACATTATGAAGTCCATCTCAGACCGTGCTACTAGTGGACTGTCAGTCGGCAGTCTTGCATACGGCAGGTCTTCTCCCCAAATTGTACATTAATTGTTCACAGTGATGGCGAGACCCGTTATCACTTCACGGCCATCGTTCGGTGGCCTCAAATCCTCCAACAGGCAACGGCGAAAAAGTTGCAGATTTTACAACGAGTTGCTTGTCTCGGAATAACAGGTGCCGTGTTCACCTGCCCCTGGTAACCCTCTTAGTAATCTTCTTTAAGAAGTCAACTGGTGGCAGCTAGAGCTAGGAAGCACTCACTGAACACATCCCTAATAACATCTGTTGTACACCACCAGAGAGCGCAGCGTCTCCCGCGGACTCTTGAGTACTGGTGAACTCTATTAAAAATGTCGGGACTTAAAGAACATATTCAAATAAAAATTTGATCGAAATTGTGGCCACAAGTGTGGTTTACTTAAATCCACGTTCGAAACCACTAAAAAAGTCCCAACTCCAGTCGCTTCCGTAACGACGGCAACATCTAATTACGTCTCACAGTTGTGGGGCCATAAGTGTTCAAGACTTGTGGTGCAATATTCGTGAACACAGGCATCTTGCCAAGCACCATCGTATTCGCTGTCATTCGTCACTCGACGGTGTCCATCATCAGAATGAGAAATATCAAAAGCTGTCAGCGAACTGTTTACATCAGTTGCCCTCCGCACCGTCTCTCCCTCGCTCTCTCTCTCTTAATCAAACAAGCATCCAATCCAAAATTAAATGTCCGTCAACATTTCAACAAACATCTGTCACCTTGACAGCAGCCAACCGCAATCCACGCGGCCACAGGAAATATGTAAATCCAGTCCGAAGTAACACATGACAAGCAAAACTACTTCATTCCCAGATCTTCACAACAAAACTTGTACCAACAATGTCTAGATGCGAGCACTTTCCTTTAACAGTCATTCACAACGAATTCATTAACAAAATATTAAGACAAGCCGTGTTTCAATGTCACTTGACAGCAGGTCCCTTAACACGCCTTAATACACGTCTTGCGTCAATGACATTCCAAAATTGGTTAACATGTGTCAGAAGATGCACTTTACGTCTCGTCTAACAAGAATTAGCCCTTCACACAGCGCATCGCGGCCTACTTTGGCGGTAATGTAATCAAGTTGCAGAGAAGCCCTTTCATGAAATGGGGGCACTCGATTGACCCCTTCAAGCACCTGGGTGCCATAACCGATTTCGAAATCGCTGCGCACGCGCTTTGGAATCGTGTCAGTGTGCACTAATTAACTAGGCCGTCCTCGTGGCTAGCCAACGAAACTACACTTGACACCGTATCTTCCCCGTCACTTGCGCAACACCAAGAAGTCTCTCCTTAATCGAAACACACAAATGACATAAATGACACGGTCTGTCAGCTGCCACCGGAATGGGGATAGAAATGAGCGTTAAAAACGTAATTTGGTAGCATCGTGCGGCGGCGACAAGTCTCCCAGTGGCTGATTAGAGCACGAGTTGTACACTCGTGAAGGGAAAGTGCATCCCAATTAAGCGCTGACTGCCCTCCCCCGAATGCAACTGACACAAGACAGACACGTTTTCGCACACGCTCCTTTTCACTTTTGCCTCATGTCGCACGGTGTGCTTGCGGCGTGTGTGTCTTATGAAATCCTTCACCTACAATCGGTTAATTTGGAGAAGACGGCGGAGAAATTTCCCAGCTTGTTGCCAGAAATTGCCACGCGATTGATTTCCCTGGACAGAGTGAAAAGCAGGCGCAGGTGTTCAAGAAAAGAAAACTGTCAACAATGGCGTTTCCACTTTTCCACACGGGCGTTTGTTGCCTGACTGCCCGCCCAAAGATGTCATGCGAGTTTTAAGTTCACAAGTTCACGTGGTGTGCGATATCTCTCCTCTCTGTCCGCACTGCAGGTTGGCTTTGTGGTCGAGACATGCGTCATGAGGCGGTCAGTGTGGGCTTATCCTTGATGGGGGTATAATCAAGATCTCGGCTTGAAAATTCTGGCCGTGCACTGGACGTGGAAATTGTGAAAAACAAGTTGTCACGTTGACATTTCCCTACTGAACCTCCGGCTGTGCTGCACTGAGTGCGACCGCATGCTCGCGCTCGCTGTCAAGCTGGGAGTTTGTAATCTGCGCTCGTGAACAGATGCTTACTCATGCGATGTAAGATTTTCACTCTCGGGATTCTCTTTCTGCAAGCCGAATGAGTTCATTAACCCAGCTCTGTCTATATCGCCGGCGAGATGAGAGATGAAGTGGAAGCCAAGTGTGAGTTCGAGCATTATGAGGCGCTAAATACTACACATTACATGTTGCGCAGTAGCGACGAGCGGCTGTGCTCGCATGTGCTAATGTGCACTTCTTGATCGTGGAGCATGCTGCTGAACTTTAAGACTGTTTATGAGGCAAACCGATCTTCGAAAAGTTAATGTCAGCCAGTTTTTCAAAAGGAAACTTTCAAGCGGATGCAATTTGCAAGCTGTCAAGTGTATGCGAGCTGTCGTAGCATTTGAATGCTTGTTGACGTTTGGGGGGCATGTTCGGAAAGCTGTCTTTTTCAAGGGCTATGTTAGGACATTTTCCAAGCTGTAAAATTTTGAAGCACTGGAGTGACATGTGAAGTCTTTTTTGAGAGTTATGGGGCGTGTTCGAAAAGTTGTATTTTTTTTTAGTGTTTGTGGGAAAAAAACGCGGATAAAGTATGAAAGCTGTCAAATGTACAAGAACTGGACTGACAGTTGAACTCCCGCTGACATTTGAGGGACATGTGCGAAAGGTTTTCCTTTTTCAGGGATTATTTGACTAAAACTTCGAAGTGCATAAAGTTTGAAAGCTGTCAAATGTATAAGAACTGAAGTGACTGTTGGACCCTTGTTGACATTTGTTAGAAAAACTGCCATTTTCCAGGGAGTTTTGAGCAAACTTTTAAGTAGTTAATGCTTGTAAGCTGTAAAATGTTCAAGAACGGCAGTGACAGTTGAAGTTTTGTTGACATTTGAGGGGTATGTTCGAAATGTTGCTTGCTCTGGAGGATTTTTTGGGGGAAAGTTTTAAGTTAATAGAGCTTCATGGCTATCAAATGTCTAAGAACTGTTCCACCTTTTGGTGCCTGTCAACATTGAGGGGTGCGTTCGAAGACTCCGAAGTTGTTCAATGACAGCATGGAAGTGGATATTTTATTTACCAGTCATCATGAATGAAAAAATTTTTAAAGGCAAAAGGACTTGAAGAGTTCGGACAAGAAGGTTGCAGCGACTATCGCATCCACTGTGACCCTAGCTGGGTTCATTGCGATGTGGAAAAAGAAAGACAATTCTGGGTCCATTGTAGCCATTCCTAGACAATTCAATCTCAATTGTAAGGTGGACAAGGACAGCCTTGTCTTCCCAATCCAGTGGAAGGAGGAAAAGGTCAAACCATGGGTGTTAATATGAATACTCTTGGATGAAGCACGATTTGGGCATGATCGCAATAGGCATGGATGGATGGCCTGCTTACAATGGTTACTTTCCAAGGATTGATCCTCATTAATGATCACAAACAAGGAAGATCAACACCATCATCAATTCTAACTCGTTGCGCAACATTTGTGCTAAACTACCACCAGTGCAATACTTTCAACTTTCAAGTCAGTTTTTATTAATTAAAGTGGTGCCGAGCACACACAAACACCGTACAGGTGCACAAAATTGTACCGACAGTCCAAGATTAACTATGACTTTAGCATAGCAAATTATTTATGCCACACCGGAGATACAAATCGTACTAGATCCAACGCCCATTATGATATCTCCTTAAACCACAACCGCAACACCACACAGATGGCATGGCATGGCATAGCATGGTGTAACGCTGAAACAGCGACAGTGGTCGTAGAGAAACCAAAGGCCTTGAAACGAAACTCTGCAGTGATTGTGAGATTGTGGAGGGAAAAAAATTGAGAAAAATTACCTTAAGAGATATTCTCGATGCTAAACTGCAACGGCAACAAAGTGGCTGCAGCGTTGAATGCAAATATAGAACAAGACGACCTTGCCGTAGGGGCATTTAAAGACTCGCTCCATACTCGTATAATGCGATTGTTGTCAATTGTTCAATTATTATTTCCAGCTGATACTGCTCTAGATTTGCAGTGTGTGGTAACGGTTGCCTTATGTAATAATTATGCAGATGGCGGTAGACAGTAGACACCTACGCGACGTAAGACCTTCACAAGGGTTTGATTAGAGCTGAGGAATGTTGTTGCATGACATTTGAACAGATTTCTGTCGGTTCATCAGTCCGTGGCAACAGTGAAGATGGGCAATTTAGGAAGTTAACGACAAGGAGGGAGAGATTGCGGGACGTCAGTGTTGTTTTGAATTGAAGAAATTGACACTGACGCTACACTTGTTACCACAAAAAAAAAAAAAAAAACTCCAAAGATGGACAAATCATAGGTCACAGATATCTGCTGACAGTAGCAAGAAGTGTCTGTCGAATGTCTGACTGAACCGATTAGCATTCACTTGAACCGGTTGAACCTGCTTCTCGTTCCGCGGACACTGTTCACAGGGAAATGTCGCTCACTTTCAACTTTTAAGCTTCGATCTTAATTGCATTCTATGACGTCTCTGTGCAGAAATAACGGTTGATAACCCTGTTTACCTGTGAATGGCTACGATGTGTTAAAATGCATGCAATATTTGAACAATGCATGATTGGTGTGGTAAAGCGATGGCAAGGCAAAAATCGGACAAAAATTTGACATTTGACGGTTAATAATTTAAGACGGGTGACGCTACGGTTTGAGTGCAGTCTATTAGTTTCTTCAGCAACTATTCAGTGCGTGTTGTTATTATGCCACGTGTAGAGGAGCAGTCTTATGCAATCGGTGACATTTGAGCAAGATTTTTTGACAGTTGTGCTGTGTGACCATTATCAGTGACTCGGAGGAGGTGGAACTGGGAGTTATTAATTATGTGTGTACATGGAATGAACAGAGAAGTCGACGAGGACACTGCCAGAGTCAAAATCAGACCACGACACACACAGTGTGACAGCTGACAGTTCAGGGTTCAGGGTTAGAAACGTCACAAAATTCTTTCAGCATGTTGATAACGAAAAAAAAAAATAATTTGAAAAATGCGAGGACATTGCAAAAGGCTAAGGAAGAAATTCACACATTTAATGTGCTGCCCCTCTCCATATCCCCATAACTCTGAGCTGGGACTTGAACTGTCGGCACAAATCAAGAAAAATCGTTACTGTATTTTCCATTTTTATTCGTTCCAAATTATTTTCAATTCCTAATAAATTCTTTTGAATTTTTGAACAGATTAGTTTCTCAAATGTCATTAATGTCGCCAGTACTGCCAAGTTTTAATAATGAGTTTTAAGCGCCGATGATCGTTTTCTTGTACACTTATATTTTAGGCGTATGTCCGCTTGAAAACACGCCTAATATAAAAAGCGCCGTCGGCCCTACGTCTACCTAATCAGTGGAGCGTCTTTTAGGCTCAAAATGGCTAAAAAAACAATGTAATATCAAGTACAGATATCGTCATCTGTTCCGACAGCCACGCAGCGTTCAAATTTCTGGACTCACTGTCACTTTGAACTCTAAGATTTCCCTTAATGGCAGCCTATCTCTTAACAAGATGGCCAAGTACTTTAGCATTCGCCTTATGTGGGTGCCGGGACACTGAACAGCGAAGCGGACTAACTCGCTAAAGAGGGCACAAACTCTGTACTCTTTCCGGGTGGAGACTCACCCTCCATGCCTATCGCTACTACAGAAAATCTGTTACAGCTTGAAACGGTTGCTCAAGCAAACCGCGGATGGACATCAGGCACAGGATGCCTCATCACCAAACAACTCTGGCCTATGATCGACCCCAAACGCAAGCAAAATCTCAGATCTCTTATTGGCGTTCTAAGAGGGCATTGCGCCATCGGATCTCAAGCCTCTAGACTAGGAACGAGGACGAAGAAGAAACCATTGAACACTTGCTATGCAGCTGCAGTGCTCTCTCGTCCCGTAGATTCAGACTTCTGGGGCCCCACTTTTTCGAAAATCTGGCTGAAATGAGCAATTGAAATCAGCCTTCTTCTTCGTTTTGTGAAAAGCGCTAATTGGTTTGCGGAATAGGTACCCCAAGATCCGCGTGCTAACACATAATAATCATTTCCTTGGCCACAGAGCAAACTGAAAAATATCCACAAAAGTTGACGCGATCCACAAATTCACGACAAAAAATTCGCAAATTCCACCCGTAGCTATCAGCGAATGGGAAAAATTCCATTTGACAATCTGACGCAGGTGTTTCTGTCAACAATGACAGCCGGCCCCGACGCCATTATCATGAAGATGAAGATATCACATGCAGGAATCCGTTGCATCGAATTGAGTAAACCAACTTTATTATTCTATTATTCTTCCATTTGTGCGATTGTGACTTTGAAACTCAACCAGAAGCTGGTCAATTGCTTATCACATTTAAACCAATAAACACTGTCAATGCATACTCACTCATTGCGTAATCACCAGAAACCACGCGGAAGACAAACGCATGGCACGTAATAGATTCGGTTGGCGCCTACAAAGTAGTAGTTCTCCAGGCGACTCTTTATGAGACCAATTGGAAATCCAGTCGTCATTGGCGCCTCATTTGAAATGAAGTCTTCACGCTTGACGTCAGTCATTATCCTCTAACTACATGTCATTAGCCACAAATCGTTAACTTCTGTTCCGCAATTGTCCGTCACTTCAGACATTAGCTGGCAGATGATCATCATTAATGTACTGTCACCACCCGTCAGGCATGAAGTTATGCGACGACTATCTCTTCAGTGTCCATTGCCAAACGGGGAGAACAAATCCATGCTTTTAGGACTAGGGTAGGGTAGCTTAAATACTCCTGATTGGTGTAGAGTGCTTAGGCACATTGCAATAACAATTGGATATTCTCTTAGAACACGCCACCTTGTGCCGTGCCTCAGTCAATGGATCATATCATCACAGAGTTGAGAGTGAATACCTCTAAGTTAGGTGCAATGTTGGTGTAGTGTCCTTTTCTACCCTTTAGCTACCCTTAAGGCAGTTAGCCTCTCTAACCTTACCTTCCCTTCGAAGCCCATCAAATATAAATAAAAGAAGTCCATGAATGATGTGTTGTGGCCCTTCGATGTTTTACTGGTTTACTGACAGTCGATGGTTTACTCATTTCGATGATACTTCCGCCAGGTTTTCAGGGGCTTTTAAAAAGGTTGCCTTTGAGGTTTGATCATATTTTCCTGTCAACGTCTCTTCAAGATAAGCAGCACTGCAGGATCTTGATCACATTGCACACCGATTACCTTCCACCAACCTAGGCTCCGGAAAAGAGTTTCTGTCAACCTTTTCCGGACCGGGAACAATAGAAGACTTGATTGGCGACAGCAGAGGGGGAGATCACCATATACACCGATGGCTCAAAGACGAGCGCTGGTACAGGAGCAGGAATCTTCTGGGACTTCTTCGAAAAATCCCTGCAACTAGCCGAAGTGGCTGTCATACATGAGGTGGCAAGGCGTTACCGGCGAATCGGTCTCCACCTTTTCTGACAGCCAAGGGGCAA
This sequence comes from Eristalis tenax, assembly GCA_905231855.2. Lineage (NCBI taxonomy): Eukaryota > Metazoa > Arthropoda > Insecta > Diptera > Syrphidae > Eristalis > Eristalis tenax. The sequence continues at coordinate 10,104,603 of HG993127.1, forward strand.
TAAGCCATATCATCAGACCATTCTGACATCGAAGCTGGTTGGACCTGTCAGAGGTATCCTTAGAGAATGGGCACCGGAACATTCTGAAATCCACGGCAATGATAGGGCGGACAGCCTCCCGAAGAAGGGCTCGGAACTGGGAGAATACACGCATACGTCACTAAGCTCCACAAGAAAGAAGCTGAAAGAGGGAGCCCTGGATAGAGGCAGTACTCACTGGTTCCAAATCAAGACATGGCCGAAGCTGAACAAGGAGGGATGAACATTGTTGATTGGCTTTAGTCTCAGGGATGTAAGTACGCTAATAGAAGTCCTAACCGAACACTGGGCTACATCAACACGTGCCATGCGACTGAACATACAGCATAACGAAACAGAATCAATCCAACATCTACTCCGCTAATGCCTAGGCCTAGCAATGAAAAGAAGACATTTTCCAAGAAAACGCTTCTTCTAGTAGATAGAGGACTTGAGCGGGATTTCCACATGAATGTGGCTGGTTTTAGAACTGCAGTGCATCTCACGGTAGCTAACAAGGCAATGGCCTAAGTGATTTGCGGTCAGTAGGCCGACGGGACACCTACCTACCAAAATGTTGGATAGATCCAACCTCGTAATCGAAGTGGACGGGTGCCGGACATGTCTTGAGAACTTTACGTGTTTTATGCTGGGTTGGTGTTGCCATTATTGTCTTCGGACATACTTTGTAGTGACAATCCGAAAAGCCAATACCACTATCCTTCAATTTGCTTGACAGGTGTCAAAACGAAGTCAAACGTTTAAACGTGTTGAACGAGTTGCGTGACTATGTGAGTCAGATTACGTTTCTCTCATTGGTCTCATTTTCTTTTTTGGCAAAAGTAAGAACGGTGCCACAACTGTCACTTTGCTTGCGTTGCAAGTGAAACGTCACTTGACGACAACATTGGCTGTATTGTGTTCCACGCATCAGACTCCATGGTGGAAGGATAATAAGGTGTGCTTGACACCCTGACGAAACCGCCATCTTTATGTTTCCTGCCGTCACTCTGAGTCCGTTCTTGACATTCAATAGCAGTGCCTCTTAAGCAGAGACCACAATTTAATTTTTCTTTGGTAGAAAATGCAGCAATGTGCAGTCAGCGGTTGCAAAAGCCGGAATAATCGGGAAAATGTTGTCAGCGTGGCGCTGATTACTGCGTGCAAAAACGCCAGGACTTGCTTCCTACATTTCACCGACGATGACTGGTGCCTTAAGGAAAAGCTATTGAATATAAACGAAGAAAGTGACAAAAAGGCAGTGCCGAGTCGGAACCTTACAACAATGGTCGATGGAAATGTGAATAGTCTTGACGATACTTCCGGAAAATTTGTTGAAGAATTGTATTTTAGAATAAAGCTTTTAAGCCAAGCAATTAAAGAAAAAAACTGAGGAAGTCATCAAAACAGTACCAAAATATTTGCAAAAACCAGTTGTTTCCGCCTAAAATTTGACGTCACGCAGGGCCTCTGTAGAACTGTCAAGCTCACCTTATTATCCCTCCACCCTTATTATCCCTCCGACACAATAATTCACCTTGATTTCAAAAAGAAAATCACACATCGTGGGGCTCAGAAAAGAGTTGTCAGCGTGGTCTCTGCAAAGCCGCAAGCATTCAAGACTTACTCAGACACAACGTAAGACCTCTCTCTGCCATAATTCATCAAAGCGCAGCTCCCTTCCTTTCACATCTCCCCGCCACGAGTGCCTCCACCAACTGAGCGATGATCGCAACGATAGATTCTCGTGTTGATCCAGTTAAAATCGTAAAACCTGCCCTATTAGCTATGCATCATGCCACTACCGCTTCCCATTAAAATCACTCCCTGCACTCGTTTAGATAACTCCAATGCTCTGGATTATCCACGCACATCACACACCTTTCGATCGCGCTGTGCACTGTGGGTCATTACCGGATCATTTGCATAAATAAGTCGAAGCATAACTTCTTCCTTTCTATCTCGTGTATCTGCCATCTGTTTTCTGACTTGTCCAAACAGAGATGATTACGTTTCCTCACTTTCACCGTGGACATCATAATTTTTCCACTCAACTTCGCCTCGATTCGCTTAGAGTTTGTTTGTTTGTCGTTTATTTTTGCTTGTTGCACAGATAGATGGATGTCCAGTCCCCCTCAGCATAGCCTGTAGGTACAATTTTGTATCAGGCGCACCAGTCAACAGGTGGTGCGTGGTGTCGTTCTTGTTTTATTCCTGAATTCAGAGACCCGATCTACGTTTTGTTTTTCTCGCATTTTCTCTTCGATTGGTCTCTGTTTCGAGGAGTGTGCGCTCGTCACCTCTCTCTCTGTCTCTTGCTCTCACTCCGTGTCTGGGGCGCGATGCGCGAACATCATCTATCAACGAGGGGCGCTCCAGCGCCGGCAACATTTATGTTAATTAATTTTGATTATATAAAATAAAAATGTTTGTAATGGCCAATTTAAGTGACATAAAAATCTGTTTTTGCCAAGCGATCGAATTTCACAGAGTTTCTGACGGTCGGTCGGCCGCGGCCCGGCCCGCCACTCGAGTGTCCATTTTCGTGTCCACTGGTATACATCATTTGGCGTTTGTGTGCCAAGTCTGACGGGTTGACCACGCTCAGCGAAGCGGCACGGGTGCCGTCCCTGCGTCCACATCTGTGTGCGGGGCTGTTCTTGTGCCATTGCGCGCTTCTTTGTTTTTTTCCCAGCGAAGAAAGATTCCTGAGTAAACAAAGACTCATTAAGCCGCTCTGTGTGAGGACATGGAACCGAAGTGCCCTCCGCTGCTGGGTGGCAAAAGGCGATGATTGCTGATTGGGAAACCGACGAGCAAAGCCAGAAGCGATTGGAAATGTTTGCTGATTAAGTAACAGACGGGGCATGGTTGATGTGAACAGCACAAACGCTTGCTGATTGAGAGCGTGTGCCGCTTCGTGTGCTGCACGGGAGCTTCGCAAACACTAGAGTCAGTAGGCAAAGGAGTGTTGGGCTTGGCAGTGTAATCAAGTCGCATGGCAGTGTATGCTGTGTTAGGGATTTTCGAGCAGCATCTTGAGTTAAGTGGATGATGTTAGCATGTTGGTGGAAGTATCAAAGACAGACCTTGCCGCCAGCATCATGTGATACGTCGGCCAATCCATTCGACCGTGGTGAAAGAAATGTCCAAGTGACTGGTCCAAGTACTGCGACAGACTTGGAGATTACTGGCGTACATTGCCTGAGAATCAGCTTCTCGTCTGGTGCCAGGAAGGAAAAGGTTGATGCCCAACTGGGCCCGCGACTCATAGAACTGTACGATAACTTTAAAGAATGTGCGAAATCGGAGAGAACCAAATGTGTGTCACAAGTGAGGTGGTGGTGGCGCCCCCTGTTGCATTGTTCATTTGCTGGGGAAGTACAGGAAGTGCTAGAGTTTACTCAACCTTGTCCCATTCGAGAGAGTGCTTTATTCAGAGCCGATGTCGAACAGAACTCTTAATCTGTGTTTTAAACAATTTCACCATCTGATGGAAAAGTGCACACAGCTGATGGAAGCTGGCCCATTCGAGAGGGGATGTGTTCCATTAGGGCAACGCCATGCCACACACCCATCGATAGCAACTCGCCAGAAGCTCCGGGAGCTTGGTTGGGAGGTCCTTATGCACCGCCTCATAGTTCAGACTGAAAGGATTGGCAGGACGCTTTAGCAGGACTCTCAGAACGAGCAGCGCCAAGGTAGGGACTCCGAGCGACATGTTAAAACCCTACGCTTACCGCCCAAATTCTTCAGTTTCGGCAGCTCAAATTAGGAAGCTAACTTTTCTGGCCTAAGCTTCTGTTATAAGGTCATCATAGTCTGAAGACTTTAATAACTCTCCTTTCATTGACATTGCAGACAAACGTACCACTCTTTCTTGAGTCATAGTTGTCCTAAGGCAATCTTGTACTATCTTGAGCTTAGAATCAGAAGCTATTGTGATCAGTCACATTTGGAGGGCAACAACTACGTCGCGAGAGAGAGATTTAGGCCTGAACTAAACTCCGAAAATGTACTGCGTATCCGATACGTGGGGCCTGTAGTCCTGTTAGCGGTTGCTGACCACCACTTGCATTTTGTTGGTGTTGGCCCTCGCCACCCAGAAAGTCGGGGAAGGATGCTATGAAGTTTCGCAGAAACTCATTAGAGGAAAAATGTTATAGACGGCATGGGGCAAGGACCACAAGGAGCGCAGAATGCAGTAGAAGACTATGAGCTGAGTTGGCATCAGTGATGGCGTCGGAGGAGGGAGAGGGGGGAAGAAGAAAAATAGCACTCAACGCAAAGTAAACATTTAAAAGAGGAGAAAAGCTGACTCGCGATGAATACTATACTCCCCACAAGATGGCAAGTTCATTTGTGACTTTTGTACATTTGTACCTCAAACCATCTCGATGTGCAACATTTGCCTGATGAGTATATGGAACATAATCTTGGGATGTGAATTCGGTTAAATGATTCTCGTATTCTACGTGCCGAAGCTTTCAATGGTGACGCATATTGGAATAACCACTCGTTCGACGTCGCCAAGGAGGAGCGTGTTTGATTTGTTGGGATTTATACGTAAATTGTTTCTATTTACCCAAGATTCAACTGTCTATTAGGAACCACCAACGTCCGCACATGTAGGATACCCTTGCACGTTCCCCTTTGAGCTTAGTTTCGTACTGAGGTAAAGTCCATGCCAGTGCTCGAACTAATCGTTTGAGCGTCGGAAGAAGTTGGCCGGCATAGCTCTTGAAGGTTTTCGAAAAATTACGATGGTTTCCATCCTTTTTTTTTGCTACTTCAGCATTGTGTACTGTTAAGTAAACTAATTATTTTTCTTTATAAAGGGCTGTCACGATGACAGTTGAATGTTGACAGTTTTATAATGGAGGGAAATTTAAAATGACACCTCTTGCTGAATGGAACCAATGCCCTTGACAATCGATTACGATGTCGGTTGATCTTTGATGCTTGTCAGAAGTGACTAAAATCACCTAGAAGCAATCAGCTTCCAATAGCCTTGTGTAGTTCACGAACGAACTAGTTCAAAAACAGCTCTTACAAGTGAACTATGTGAACTAGTTCACAATATCTTTTTATTTTAGGTCATTTAGTTCATGCATTTATGCTCAGAAGAATAGCTGAAGTCGATCGAACTAAACTGAACTAAATTGAGTGCTTTGGCTTGTATGTACAATTGGCACATCAGAATCGGGGTGGATTTTGCCTACCGCAGCGCAGGCACATCGAGCATCGTTGCGTTGCCAAACGGTTGAGAAGAACTTTGGTATTCTAAATTTAACTTCGAAAACGACGGTTGCTCTGAAAAAATGGAGCTTTCTTTCTGCTTAAGTTTTGTTTATCGGTAGAAGCAGGAGTACTAGTACAGCCGCTGTTTGCTTAATGCTGTTCTGTTTCAGTTTCTTTTTTTTATGTGAGTTTTTCTCTACTGCCGTTGGTGATCATTTATTAACCCATTCAGTTGGAGCATATACAATAAAAATGTCGACGAAAAGAAAGCATAGCAGCATAGGCGTTTTACTGTTGGTTTTATGTGTTGCTTCAACTTGAAAAAAATAGCGCTTTTATTTATAAAGTCGAAAATCGCACAAAACTTAGCAGCGACTTACATTGAACTAAATGAACTAGAAGAACGAACTAGTTCAATAAATAGATTTGAACTAAATTGAGGGCTCTCTGGAGTTTCCATGTTTCGATTCAGCCCTCCCGCTCTCTCTCTCTCTCTCTCTCTCTTTCTCTGTTTCCCCCCGCTCTCTCTCTCTCTATCACTCTTGCTATCACTGTCATCCCTCTCTTTCTCTCTCTCTCTCTCTCTCTCTCTCTCTCTCTCTCTCTCTCTCTCTTTGTCTGTCTATCTCTTTCCCTTGCCCCCCTTGCCCCCCCCTCCCACACCTCCACCAAACAACTCTCCCTCCCCCTCTCTCTCTCTCTATTTCCCTCCCTCTCTCTCTCTCTCTCTCTCTCTCTCTCTCTCTCTCTCTCTCTCTCTCTCTCTGTCTTTCTCTAACTCTCCCTCTCTCTGTCTCTATCTATCTATCTCTCTCTCTGTCTCTACCTAATAGAGAATTTCTCCCTCTCTCTATCTCTCTCTCTAACTCTCTATCTCTAACTCTCTATGTCTCTCTAACTCTCTATCTCTCTCTCTCTTTCACGCCTCCTTTCACTCTCTACGCCACATTCGATTCTATTACCAGTTTGACCTGAAACCAATTGAACAAGAAAACGGTCAAAAATCTAACACACGCAATTCTCACATTCGCAGCACATTACATCCAAATTCACACGCATTTCCATAGTGAGAGGCGTGAGAGCCCTGCGTCGCTGATACATCACCTACTCCGCTGTAACCATTAAGTCATCTTTGCCATGTAACACCTTTTGAAAGACGAAAGATAACACGCTGCGCACAGAGTCCTCCACAGCGTCGGCTCCCAAGTGCATCTCGAGTGCAAAACCTGGAAGCGGCGCTGTGAAATGACCCGCTCAATGCGATGAAGAGGTTCTTGAGATTCGAAGAAGAAACGGAAACCTTTCAGTTCTACCACTTCAGCTATCGCTCATCGCCCATCGCAAAGCACTTCGCCGAGCGATTCGTCAACAACCCAAAAGTTTCCCATAAACCGCTTGTGCTCTTCAAAAATTCGAAGATGATCACTTTCCCTTTTAGTGGCGAGTTAATTACTCAGTTCCATGCCACCATCCAGGCGCGAGTTTGGAGAAATAAAAATTCCATTCAGGTTTCACGTTCATTATCCACACTTTCGGTTTCAATATTTCTCGATTTAATTGAATTCTCACACTTCGGCGGGAGCCGAGATCAGAAGCCCAGACCACCGGGCTGCTGCTCGGCTCAAGTGTCACTCCACTCCATTGTCATCCGTCGTTAATTGGAGTTTGTTAATTTTTCCTACCGATTGTCTTGAATTTCTTCGATCTTTCGAGGTGGCACATTGCTTCATCTGCGGTTGGCTCCTTTCGTTTTTCCCACAATTTGGAGGTTGTCGTGGAACGACAGCCCATCCATGCGTTTCAAGTACTTCGCGGGGGTATGCTGCACGGTGCGTCGAACAATTTAATTCGACTTGAATCGTTTTGTAACCATTCGTTTTTGGAGTTGTTTGACAGAAGCAAACACTTGAGGTCTGATCGGGCCAGAGGGCGTTCTGGTTGGCCGCCGATGAAAGCGAGAAGTTTCAGATGCGACTGCGCCGACCTTGGTCTGCAGTGCACACGGAGAGTCGAACGTTTCGTTTGATTCCGACTCAATTGGTTTTCGATCTCGAGATGACATTCCATGAGAGAAGACGCGCTCTGTAGACTGAAGAGCTTGGCATTGTTGTCAACGCGAAGAAGATGTCAGATGAAAGGAACGACATTGTCGGGAGTGCAAGCGCATTGGGCGGATGGGCTGCTGGAAACGTGTTAATTAATGGTGCTTTGTTGAGCCGCTGGACCGTCTCTCTTATCTTCGACTTTGATGATCTTCACCTAGTTTCGAGTTTGACATGCAATAACCTTGTTGCCTCGAATATATCACGGGGCCCCCTCAAAACGAAGACATCTGTCAAAGAGACCATCTCACGATTGCATCCATGGGTTCTCACGTTTAGTGGCAAGGAGAACATCGGAGGGCAGCAATTGTGGACGATTTTGTGAGCTTGTTCGGGGCGCTACTTGAGGCGGATCTGAAGGCTGTCGTGGGAATTCGTTTCGCACGATTGGTTGTTTGTGTACTTGTCAAGAGCAGAGATTCTGAAATAATGGATGACCTCAATTCATCGATCAACCGATCCGTTGAATCAAAGGCTCTGAACTCTTCACTTTTTTCCAAGGCAGCCGAATCTGTCGTACCAAGAGAGACATTGAGGCAGGGAGACATTGAGGCAGGGAGACAGTGAGGCAGGGAGACAGTGAGGCAGGGAGACATTTAGGCAGGGAGACAGTGAGGCAGGGAGACAGTGAGGCAGGGAGACAGTGAGGCAGGGAGACAGTGAGGCAGGGACACATTGAGGCAGGGAGACATTGTGGCAGTGAGACATTGAAGCGGGGAGACATTGAGGCAGGGAGACAGTGAGACATTGAGGCCGAGATCAGAATAACTTTGACTGGGGCATTTCAAGCAAATCATGTGTCGTAGTCATAAGCTAAAGTGAGAGGAAACAAAGTGGAGACCTGAATGTCAGCGTGCTCTTCAAACACACACGTCCGCCTGATATCCTTGCCCATACATGTCCTCTCTGATTCACCTGATCGTTGGTCAGTCTCTCTCTCTCTCTCTCTCTCTCTCTCTCTATCTCACTCAAGAGGGTAGTTGTATGTCGTTTGCTGAAAGGGATCAGTTTTACTCAATTCAGTTGAGTTTTACTCCGAAGTCAACTCTCGCAAAGGCAACAAGATATCATGCATTTTCTTGACTCCAAAAAAAAAAAAAACACAGAGGAACTCTCATTAAGACCCACCCTAACATACGGACTAGACAAGCCCAAGGCTGTCTAGCCACCATATAGACATGGCTCCAAATAGGGCCCTGGCACACCGGAGTAAGCAATACCTGAGGCCAATCGTCTTCTTCTTGTCATTTGGCGGGATGCGCTTCGTTGGCCAGGTTTGGGCTGTATGAACATAAATTCGTACACCCCACATTTTAGTGGAGTCCCATTGAACAGGTGGAGAAGTTTAAGGATCTCGGGGTCTTTATCACGAGTGATGGGAGAGTGATAGCTCATCATATAGGATTAGTCAAGCTGGGTCAATTTTGAAACAGCCTGGAAGATCTGTAATCAGAAAGATCGAGCTTGGTGTCAACGCGAAGATTGGGGCTTTAAACTCAGTATTTATTCCAACGCTCACCTATGGTCATGAAATTTGGGTAATGATCGAAAGAATACGATTGCGATTACATGCTGCTGAGATGAGATTTCTTCGTGCCGTTGTGGGAATTGATTATAGCCAGGTTAGGGTGAGAAACACGGCAGTTAGCGAGGAACTCAACTTTTGGTGTTGTGGTTTGGTCAGGTGACATAGGTGGATTATGAACGTCTTCCTGGATCCGGCATATCATTCCTAAAAGGATGATGCACCTCCTGTTGCCATCTTTAGGTTCTGTCGCGCTTATCCAGTCCGCCGCTTGTGCAGCACTGCCATTCTTGAAGGACCTTAAGTATCTCGGTCCTATCCAGTCCTCTAACCGTGAAACACTGATTTTGGTGCGTTTCGAATATTCTCTATGGGACTGCTCGCAGGGCACCGCTCGGATCACTGCTCCATGGACTCCACGATTGTTAGCCCCTCGATTCGGTTGATTTCCTCAATACCATGGAGCAGGCTTAAGCGCCGTCAATTAAATTCTATCAATCACAAAAAAAGCATGCTTTGAGTCGGACTCACCTGCGACAGGGACCGTCAAAGGCACCACAGTGACAATAGGCTTTACTACCAAGCACGCATCATCCCCCTGCAACAGTACATGATGACACTCTGTAAGTCGTCGCATGACATAATTCCACTCAAAATTGTTTACTACCCAGCTCGACTAAGCTCAGCGCTCACTCCCCTTCAGGAACTCCGCAATTGCGCATCCCACCATTCGCGACCATCCCACCGCACATGCAGACATGTCAGATAAATAAAAATGTCACTTTGAAGGCGTCAGGCTGGCAGCCAGGAATTCAAGTTCTTTCAGCAACCCATTGATATTCACGAATTAATTTGCATCCATATCTCGGTGTCCACACACCGGGAACCGGTTCCAGCGAGAATCCCTGCACCGGCTCGGCCATCGATTGCACAAGAGCGATTAGTGTGGGAAACCACTCCCGTTTTATGTGTGTTATCGCAATTAATTTGCAAAAAAGGCGAAATCAATGAATCAGCATCAAACAAACATCATCGACCTCAACTGGAATTTGGCATTGAATCTTACGTGTCTGTTCGAGAGGAAGTCTGCGTGAAGCCTGAAAGTTCTTTTGATGGGCTGTAGGACAGACTCGGAGGGATGCACCTCTGAGGAAGCTCTGCGGAATCCATCGCCGAATGACGAAAACAACAGGCCATTGTGAGTTCAGATGCAGTGTGCAATTGCATCTCATTCATTTAAGATTGCATTTGAACGCCTCCCCCAGCAGACGTGACTTCCATCTTTGGGAAGCAGCGAGCCGCCGTGTAACATCTTCTCGTCCTCAATGGTGGTCTGCAAGTGAATTCATCATGCTTCGTGTCGGGCCGGCTCACGAATGTCTACAAGATGTGTTGAAAGCAAGCTAAATGAAAGGAATATCTTCTAAATGCCAAACATCCGCAGCACACACACACACGGAGCAGAGGCATTGTGCAAAAGTGTCTGACAAACAAAACAATAAAGATTCGCAATTCTTGTCGGTAGCACACCGGAGCAGCAGCACCAACCGAACACCACACCATTTCCGACCATTTCAAATCAAAACGTAGTGAAGGGGAAAGCTCACAATGAATAAACATATCGCAGATATCATTTTATTTATGAGCTGTTCCATATCAGATGTGTACTGTGGTTGTCTATTGCCTCAGAGCGCTCTGCGCACTGCGAACCGCTTAATGATGGAAAGGGGAACACACACCAAATCTGATCCAATTTCAAATTAATTACATTTTGACTCATGTTCTCACTTTCCGTCGAATGAGTTGAAAATTACTCCGAGGTAGAGAGCACAAAGGAATGCATGACGGTAATTAAGATGGAGGCAAAGCGGTCCCCCTCCCAGCAAAGAGGTAATGTTAATGACCCCCTTTTGGTGAGTGACAGTGCGAGGGAAAATGGTTAAGTGATACGCCCGAGACAAATGTGGCTGGGGGTTTGTATCTAGAAACGATTGTATGTTGTGGCTTAGCTTAGAAGGGGGTGGGGGGCGGGCGTCTATGAAAAGAAATCAACGGCGTGATGATAATTAGGCAAGCGAAGCAGTAAATGAAAAGAAATTACAAGTGCATTCAGTGGTTTATCGCATGTAAGCGAGATACACACGACTTCACTTTTATGTTGTTTTCTGTTTTGAAGGAAAGAATATCTGGCGCCCGACATAAGACGCATTGTCTTTCGAAAGTCTAACAAGCGGCAAACCAAGTGCAAACGAGTTTTAGGTTAAGATTGAATCTGAAAAGAGAGTTATGTCTTTCCATTTGATGGATTTTGGACGACTTCTCAGACGACGATTAAAAGACTTATCGTGTGTTCGAATCTGAGCGGCGCAGTAACTAGCGTTGCAACTAATTGAAAGTGTAACTAAGTGGAAGGAAGTTCATGTTTAGCTTTCATATTCTTTTTATTTCGTTCGTCTCAGGTGGTCCCGTCTTATGTGGGATCACCTGTGAGGGACTGAAAGTCCTGAGACTTTCCTCAGAGGTGATATCGATGGAATGGGGATGAGGTACCTTGTAGGTGAGCACCAATTCTGGAAAAAGTAAACTGAATCTTTTCATCACCGAAAAACCCCTCTTGAGAAACTAACAATGCTCAGGGCGTGTAAATAAATCTTCTCAAATTGTAGGTCACCTCCACTCCTAAAGTTCATGGAACTCGTTCAACAAGAGTTGGTGCTAATACACCTCTAGTCCTTCTTTGGTTATGAAGAACTATGGTTCTCAAACGTTTTTCGACACTTCGGGCTACTCGACAAAAAATGAGCCTTGTACAAATAATAACTTCGTTTGGTTCACGTTGATCACTGGAGCACTACCTAGACTAGAGAACCTACCCTCAAGCGAGTGTGAAGTATCAGAGAAGAAGGGTATCTATTCGTTTGTGGCTCCATCTACTTTCATAGGAAATAGGCACAAATTTGTTGTTCTTCCAGTCTCTGGCAGTGGCAAGACATACACAAGCGTTAATTTTGGTAGTAATTTTAATTATTATTTAAATAATAAATAATTTGTAATTAATGTAAACAATAAATAATAATATTTAAAAATAAATAAAAATAAATAATTAAAAATGTTAATTTTTAAGAAGAAGTCCATTTCATCCATTATAGCGACTGGTAGATATTGACCTTGAAAGGGGGCTCCATGACTTAAGCGTTGAAACAAGTGTGCAGATATATTAAAAGCACGAGACTTTATTTCGAATTTGAAACAAAACTCGGATATATTCAATTGAAATTTGAAAGATCCTCTGGTCACCGCATGAGCCCTTATCGAATCCAATCAAAGAGAGGCGTCACTGACGGCTACAAAATGAGACATGGAGACGAAGAGCTTTGCATTATCACTTCGGGGATGGCACGTGATAACCAATCCAGCATAATCCTTTCACCATTCTACATACCGATACCCGCTGTTTAAATAGCGACGTGTGTGCCACACAGAATCTTAATCATTTCTTGAGGACATCTTGACTCTTCAGGCATGCATTACAGGGAATCCCCTGGCTCCAAGTCTGTCCACGCATCATGACAACAGAAAATACTTGCAACGGGCGATGTGCGAAGAAAAACGTGTGACTGCGAACTACTTCAAAAAATTTGGCGATGACAAGAATTAGAAGAAGAATGAAGTACTGTATTCAGAAGCTTTGTTCGACAATATGGGCCCCATAGGAAGTGATTAGGCTTCCTTAACGACGCAAGAAATATATCATTCCCTGATGTTGGCTCCCATTTATAAGATCGACGCAGGACTCGTCTGATTTATGGCATAGCATTTCGCCTAAGAAATTTATCTCCAAGTACGTGTAAGGCAAAAAACGTGCACTTAGAGTTTTTTTTAAGAAAAACGCTCGTTTCCTTCCGTTCACAGGTCTCCTCCCGTCAATGAAAAGCATAAAATTTCTGAGAAAATTATCACGATGTCAACATAATCGGAAGATTGAGAGGACGGGACAAGGAGAGAGACGATACACTGAAGGGACAGGACCGTCGATCCAGAATGGACAGATATGACGTCTTAAAGCTTCATATTCAGCTCTTTCTCTTTGCAGAGCCGGAGTGACGAAGGAGCAGCCACAAACGTGTCTATTCACTTGTCAAAAATTTGTTCTCGCTGACGGCTTGTATTCAAAGATAGGCACTAGATAGGCAACATCTGATATTTGAATTTTTTTCCAACCATAAAGTCTCAGGAATTTGTCTGTTGCATCGCATGCCATCACATTGCGTATATTTCTTCTAACAATAACAAAGATTCTCGCGCAGTTGCGCAGACGCCTTTAGTCATATGCAACAGAATGCATCGACAAGTTGCAACTTAAAAAAAAATTAATATTAGATGCGCTACGGATTGCAATGCGTTGACATGCGAACGATGCAGACACACGCCTATGCATACAACAGACTATGGCTTCGGACTCTTGCTCTCGGCTCAGAGTGGTATCTGGTTTCAGACAACGTGAGACGGCGGCGTTGATGACTACAAATGAGGGAAGAATAGCTTTGTAATACCTCTACTTGAGAATAGAGAGACAGGGAGATGGGCTTACGTTTCAGAAGACTGTTCTGCTTTGTGACAAGGATTGAACTCTCGCTTCAGTTGTTTGTTCTGCTGGATCAAAAATTGCAAATATAGTTATCTCGCCTATATCAACAGATTTCTTAAATAACAATACCCGGGCGATGAACCTCTCATCAACTTCTTAGACGTAATGCGCCTATATCAACAGATTTCTTAAATAACAATACCCGGGCGATGAACCTCTCATCAACTCAACATTAATCGTCAAAGAGATAAAAATGCACCAGAAAAAGAAAATCTTTTCTCATAAAAAGCAGTTTGAGCTATTTTCTATTCCACCTAAAAATTCGGTTTTTTGTGTTCGATTCAGAATTGATGTTTGCATTTGTTTTAATTTTTTTTATCGAAAATTTGAGTTTGAATGCGAATTATTCAAAAACTATTTAAATTTACAATTTGATGTAAGTTTTATTTTAAAGACCAAATGTGTAGCTTTCAAAGTCGGTATAGTTGGCGTGTACCCAGCATCTTTTGGCTACCGGGCACCCGTCACCATTAAAGGTTAACAAATACTCTAGTTCAATACAAACATTAAATCGAATAAAGTACACCTTTATTTGTGCATATTACACCACAACGGAGAACCCGGGTGTGTGGGTGTTGTTAAAGCACACTCAGGGTATTTCTGTTGCTATGGAAGCATCGACTTGTAACAAATAGGGCATTGACTTGGAAGTACTCTCTAGCTATTTGTCTACACAAGGACCACGTAGTAATGAATTCATGGTTGCTGTTGTATGCCTCTCCAACCCTAATTCATATTGCATTTGAACCTGTTGTGATATTTTTCTTTACAAAAATTTGCCACTTACAACAATCGTGTAACCAAACTTAAGCGAATCCTTATTCCCCACAATCGCTTCATGTTCTCCGAAGGATCAACCTAACCGCAGGCCAAAAAATGTTTCCTTTTTGTTGCCTTTTCCTCTGACAGCACATACCTACCTTCAGAACCCCGAACGGAGTTACCTGTCCATGCGAGCCTATTTACGACCCATTTTCGCAGGGAAAGATCTTAGTAGGTTCATTTTTGACCCGTCCCACTTACGCTGTTTTCCCCTACTTTTTACGGTGAAGGTTTTGGCATTATCCTCAAAGCAAAGGGATAATGATGACTATTCCATTTGTCATTAGACGCAGCTTTTGGGTTGTGTCCAGAGCAGGAGGCTTTACTTACCCCGTGAAGTTCAAGAAAACATTAAAGACAAAATCCGAAAAGGAAGCGAGACACGGTGAAGTAAAGAAACACGATGAACAATAGAGATACAATGCTTATGGCACAAGACCATGTTTAGGAGTGAGTTAGGCTTGCCAGATATTACATAATTAGCAGTCAGCTGATGGCGGTGTCGGGTGCTGTAGTTGCAGATGAATGGGAGCACGAACACCGACAGTAAACGTCACCGGATAGAAGGGCTTCCGTTTTCAATTACGGGAATGATGTCAAGAGCCCATTTCACTTGCATTTTGCGGTCTCATTTTTAAAATATTTCTTTTAATTATATATAAAAATTATATTATTATATATTATTACATATAATTATATATTTCTTTTAATTTTTCCATTTTAAGTAATTTTTTTTCCGGTAACTCCTAAACGGAGAGAGATGGAGCCACCTTCTGTGGGAAAAAAATTGCCAGTTCTTAACCCCTATACAAGATGCCGTTAACATTTCTAGGCGCCAAACTTATCGTAATTGTGCCTGATTTTCTGAATACGTTCTGGGGGTGGCTGTGTCAGTGGGTGGCTTTTCTAACAAAATACACTCTCAAACTCATATACGAGGCGGATCAATAAGTACCCGTGTTTAAAGTCTGCTGGCGTTGGTAAGGCACCAGATATGAAGCAGTATAGAGACAGCCGACAGCATTTTTTGCAACCCTTTTCATATCAAACAGCATTCATATTACTTCGTGACTAACCGTCACGAATTCATGAATAACTATCAAAGGGCCCCTCAACTTCGTCGTTGGTCAAGGGGACAATCAGCTGTGAAGTTGGCTATCTTTATAGTTTAGCATTTCTGGTAAGGGACTTTGGCATTACCGTCACCCACCGACATCTGTCTAGCGACAACCTACAAACTGTCAGACTGATTTTGACTGGATCTCTGAGAAGTTTCACAAATATTGAAGGTTTAAAATTTATTTCCTGCACAAAAATCAACGCCCCCAAGCAAGTCTCAGTGAGTCAGAAAAAATGATACAGCTCATTTATTTGTCTACTGCACTTCACAAGGACTTCAACTGCAAAGCACTCGAATGATTTGCAAGGCAGGTCATGCCCTGCGTATGTATCAGCGGAGCGCTAAGAACAACCATGCTTCCACCGATCGACAGCGCGCAGTAGCTACGGTGGCTAGTTTTAAATCTAGAACTCCGTCCTAGACACTCTATCGTCTTGGCAGATTCAGATCCTTCCATGAAGACATCGATTTCCTGGCTGCAAAGCTTCCCTTACATAGGACTCGTTCTTGCCAGATTCAGAGCTTTCCCCGAAGACACCGATCTCCTGGCTACAAAGCTTCCTTTACACAGAAGTGACAGAAGTGTGACTATCAGATCGAGATCTGCCACCCATGCACATCGCTGCTGCAAATCATCTCCTGAAGCTTGAAAGGATTGCTGACGCTAATCATAGATGGTCGGTCTTCTAACACTGGATGCCTTACTACGAAGCTGTTATGGCCTACTCTCGATCCGACACGATCACACAGCCCGATCAGATTGAGTAGGATGAATCTCAGAGATCTTGTCATCACTTGGCACCGACAGAGATTTCTGCATAAGACGTGGAGACGACGAGCAGGAGGAAACTATTCTGCCAATTTCTCTGTAATTGCAGGAGGTGAAGTCTCTTACAGACTTACTTCTTCAACAACCTGGCAGAACTAAGGAGCATTACTGTCACCGATTAAGCAGCAACTGGTTTCCGAGAGGCAAAACAATGGCCCTATACTGGTCGACATGTGCTGCTGCTGTCTATGGCAGTCAGACACTCTTGCCCAATCCAACCTATTTGCCTTGAAATACAACACAGATCAGATTTTCTTCTGAAGAAGTAAGCAGAACAGATTTACTCAAGAAGGTATGCCTTGAGTTGGCACCACTTTCTCTCTCTCTCTCTCTCTCTCTCTCTCTCTCTCTCTCTCTTTTACCGTCTTTAGGCAGATCCTACACGCGCCTTCGTAGAATTTCTCTCCGCCTGCGAACCCCCCACCATCATTGAAAGGCGATGCTGGATCGCTTGACAGAAACACAGGAAAACACTTCACTTGTGGACAGCAATCTTTGCAAACAGCCCTTCTCCTTTTTGTCCGATCTCTCAACAGTGTCGCCACTTCCTCATCCATCCATCCACCTCCTTCGACATTCACCTTTAATCGCTGTCAACTTGGACAGCACAGCACTCCTGCAAGACGCTTGCAAGAAAACCACATCAAAATGTAATGCCCTCTCTTATCGCTAATTGTTCTACAAACTTAAACACAAATTAAGATACGAATCTGACACATGACTTGCAAAACACTTTGACAAGGAAATCAAGCGCAATTCACTGAACAAGTGCCAATCAAAGCACGGCGGCGCGGCCCGATTTGCACAGGAAGTCTGACTTTCAAAATATTGCATTCGCGCAACCGTTATATTCCGCTTTGATCTGACGCACAAGAATGAGTAGCATGCGAGTACATGTGTCAATTATTATTTGCGAAAAAGTTTTGCAAAAAACAAAAAAAAAAAATGAAAACGAGTGAGTTGCTCAACCCATAGCTTGAGTCGGTTCATTGATGGCGATGGCGATGGCGGTGGCGCTGGCGAGACGAGAGCAGCGCGACGGTGGCGCTCTAGTAAGTCCGAAATAACACAGTTACCCCATTAATGTTGCCGCTGCGTCCATTTGAACCAATATTGCGCAATTCTTCTGGTTGTCTTTCGATTCGGCATGCTATATGGTATATCGCTCGGTTCATTGCGTTCCTGCGAGCAGCAGAGAGGCCAAGACGCTTGCCGAGCGTCGCACCGTCACCGAAGCCACCAGCGCCAGTGCCAACGTCGCGGTCGCCTCGCCGCCATCGCAACTTCCAACTTGCAACTTGCAACTGTCATAAGTCTTTAAAAGTATAACTGATTTCAAGCGGCTAAGTATTTACGAGATCAATTACAAGCGGCTCCATCATCTGGCCACTTCTGTTTTTCTGCAGAGGCCTCTCCCGTCCGTCCGTTTGTGTGTTCGGGACGTTAATTCAGGTAATGCCACGGTCTGTTGCGAAATCTGCGACTCGTGATGTTTGATTGAACCGAGGTATGTCCTCCCACTCTTTTTATGCCCCGACACACGGAGTGAGGGCAAGCGAGAGAGCGAGAGAGATCCTGTCCCTGTGTATGCAGTGAAGCTACAGCGGGTGCAGTTGCTGCCGATGAAAGTGTCAGCGAACAAATTGTCTGAAAAGAATACCTCTGAGTAATGTGAGCCAGCCTCAGCGCAGACCAGACCATCGGTCTATGGGAAAGCATTTTCGTGCAATCGCATCGTCGCGTCGAGTGGGTATCACGTTTAGACATGGACTTTCTTTTCAACAATGGCGTGCAGCCGGGAGGTGTTCGTGAAGTTTAAGCCACGAGCAGCAGGTGCTCCATGTAGAGCAGTGGACAAGTGTTTTGCTTCGTGAATGCTAGTCATTCTTTTTTGTCTGCTTAATTGCTTTCTTCGCACCTTAGGCTGGTCTTGAACTTGAACAAAAAAACGATGTTACAAGCAAAATATCGCTTAATTGTCTGACGTGCTCGGAACAGTAATGCAGCTAGAGGCGTTGGGTGATTCGCATGGCTTGAGATGAATGCTTAATTTTGAAGAGTTTGTGCTGCGAATTGCGGATTTTGCCTGAAGACTTTTTACCGTTGTGTGCTGGAGGTGAATAAAGGGGAGCCTGATTGAATTGTTCAGACACTTGATGCTTGTCAAATTGACGCGTCATTTTCATTTGTTTATGGTTGACAGTGGGATTTGATTGATTACTTGTCATAGATTGCTGGACCATTGTACTGCCACACGAGTCACTTGGGTATGTCGCACTAGCCACTGGTGGGTAACTATTCGAAGCCGAGAAAGAAGGGCATTGGCCCGATTCATCACTTGTGTCGTTGAAAAGGTTAAGACCCTCTATCTCAACTTCATCCAGTTGCAGATTCTCTAGACGTCGTTCGGGACGTTTCTGATAACGTCCATATTTCTGGTGTGTTTCCCAAAAGACAGAAGTCACCTACTCCATGACTTACGTGAATCTGCTCAATTAAAGCGCTTGTTAAGAGTGAAGGAGATCCATTCTAGGTCAGGTTTTGGCATGAAATACCGGCTAGCCATCTCGCTTCAGAGAGTTCAGTGCCTGTCCTGTGCACCAACAGTTGACACCATTTAAGCTTGGTCAGTGATAAGTAGAGGGAGCGACAAGCACCTGGAATGCCTGGTTTAGGGCCTCAGCCATCTCTTCTCAGGGACAAAAGCTATGATCGACAGTTCCCACTTCGAGGATGTAAATGAGTTCGTCCACCTTGAGGCAAACGTGAACTCAACAATCGACATAATAGTGGATATCCGACGTAGAATCTCCCGTGGCAACCGATGCCACTTCGGTCTGTCGAAACAACTGGACTCACAACTCCTCTACTAAGCACTTATTTTGCCAGTCCTAATATGTTCACTCTTGGTGTATTCGAACGGAAAATTCGCCCTCGGCGATATGGCCCCATCTGCGATGGTAAATGGAGGACAAGACACAACCGCGAACACTACGAGCTGTACCAACAAGTGGGTGTAGTCCGGCGGTGGGTGTAGTCCGCTCAGACCCTCCATGAGTCGTAGGCTTGGCTAAGTAAGCCAGCCGTCAAGTTCTGATTGATTCCAGCGCCTTAATAGCTGTCCGTAAGTGCGTTACATTGCCTTTAAGCCATGACAGAGCTCGCTGGAGTATCTCTTAGGGCTACATTGCTCAGGAAGTGTCTTTAAAACTTGAAGATTAAAATTTCTGGAGTTAGGGAAAACATCCCTTCCAACTCCTGTCTCAGTTTTCTAACCAACCGTCCAGAGAGCTCCGTCAAGTATCACAGTCTCCACAGGTGTCACAGCTGGAACAGTCGTTGATCTACAGTGATGATCGATAAGTTTCGTTGAATTTTGATTTCTTCATTTATCTCACTTTCGTTAAGTTTCGTTCAATTTTGCGTTTTTAGTGGGAACGAAATTAATGGCTCTCTACACCCTTAAATGATAGTTGAGCTTGAAATTTTATGTCAGCGGTCAGAAGAAGAAAGCGCAAGAAACTTATGCGCTTTCGGATTTGAGACTGATTCTACCTACTTTGCTGGGACCTTATACAAAAAAAAAATACTTGAGTGATTATTTGCCACTTTAACTCAAGTTCTTCCATTAAATAGATTCAATTTGATTAAAGTCTATCGAATCACTTCAAATTTTGCAACGTTGATCGGTGGTCCAAAATGACGGCACTTCATGCTCATGCTTGTTGTGCGCGTTTCAATCTGCAACACGCTTCAGACCACCCACTGCATCAACCAACCTGATGACCACCTGACACCTACCAAGTCTCCTCTAATTGATTGATTCACTTCACAGCAAAGCACACTCTCTTGCCGAAGTGGCTTTGATTCAATGGTCTCGCTCCAGGTTAAGCATCTCTTGTCCATGACATCATCTAATCCTAAGCCATCAAACCTCATCGCCGATCACTCGAGATGGCGATCTTACTGATGATCCACACATGTTCGCGCAAGAGATGATCACCAAATCTATTTCACATCATCTGTCAAAACAGTCGCGGGCACCTGCTATAACCCACTTCTTCGCCAGTTGACACGCTCTCGCAGATCGCAGATCGCAACCGCTCGCTCCCTCACATCAGTCGACTGCATAATAACCCCATAAACAAAAAACCACAAAAAACATGTTTCTGCAGACACTCTTTCACATTCGTCTTGTTTCTTAACGCAGCCCCACCTTCACCCCGCCCGCTCGCCAGAGCCAAACATAACAGATCACTGATCATGCACGATCGGTTTGATAAAAAAGACAAAACAGCGCAAAACAGTTGCAAAAATCTCTACAAGATATCGAGTGCAATTAAGTGCCATTACGTCGCGTCGCGTCCCGATCTGACCTCAGCGCGATCATCGGACCCAACATCACACACTCACTCCGCTCCCGACGAACGTGTAAGTGGGTGCTGCTCCACCTCGCCGAATGAAAGTAAATGCATGCGCCGCAGCGCCGTGCGCACGCGCAAAGGTACGAGTGTACTCCTTTTCCACACGTTCACGTGATGGTCTTGTTTCGGTTTTGGAAAGGTTTACCTAACGACCAACACAACGTACCTGCACTCCGAGGGTGTCGACTGTCGGTCCACGACGGCTATGATTTAGCGGCTTAAAGCTGTCAATTTGCAAAGTTTCCGGGCTGTTCGTTCACTGGCATTCCATGTGAGTGAGGACATATTTTTGGGCCTGGCCCACAGGTCAAATGAGATCTCGGTTGGCTATTTGCATAACTCACTCACTTGGGCAGGCCGCCAACTGCGGCCAACTCAGCGGGAAATGGTGATTGACCAGGCGACGGTGACTGCGCGGCGGTGTTGAATCGGTTCAACGCGTTGTACGGTCGCTGGTGAGTGTCTCATTGTCTCTCATTTCTGGATTATTACCGAATTGTCCACCCCTCCTTCAAAGCGAACACAATGACTGACCAGTGACCATACAAAAGGAAGCAGAGTGTCTGGAAAAAAATTTCCTGAATTACCTGTCGACCGTATGCGACAGACTGGACGTCTTGCGTCGTGCGTCGTCCGATTGCGCGTTTCTTCAAGCGGCTCTGGCGGTGTCTTTTGAGATGAGACCCGTTGCACTGGTGGATTTGATGGTTTATTGCCCAGCACATCGCATCGTAAAATGGCGCAAAGTTTGGAGGTGAAGTAAGCACTTCATTTGTCGCCGTGCTCGTATATCTCTTTTCCGACATGTAACGTGGACTCGGACAGGAATGGATGCGTTGGTTGACTTCTCCTGCATCTCCTCTCGGGCACAAGCAGTTGCCTCGATGAAGAAGATACTGCCCCGTTGCCAGTGAAGGAGCACAACCTGTTTGGAGAACGCTTTTATTTTCCTCATTCGAAGGTCAGGCGTTGAGCCTATGTTACGTTGAGCTCGCCAGAGAGGATCTGTGTGTGTGTGTGTGGTACTCGCGCCAACTACTGCTGGGTAACTTGTTTTCAACTCACTTTCGGAATAATTGATGTCTGATTGTGGTGTGACCTTAATTTTAGGTCATGAAAGGAAAAATATCAGGTTGATGTTCGGCTCTTTTTTTTGTTGTAGTGATGCTGTGTCGCCGTCGCCGTTGAATGAACGCATCCCTGACCTTTGCAATGAAAAAGTGAGCCTCTCTCGCCTGTCAATGGTTGCTAGGCTGTGTTCGCAAATGTCACATAAATGAAAACTAGATTGTTTGACAATAAATAACTCATTTCCTCCGACAATTATTAACCTGGCCTAAAGGCCAAACCGAACATCGAGAGTTCGGTTCGGGAAAATGATAATTTCTCTGACAACGAGTCACACGCGCTTTCTGATTTCAAAATTAAGCTAATTTGGAAGAAAATATGAAAGTCAATACCATAAATTGCAGTGACCTTATCGTCTGCGGGCGGATTCAAATGTAGTCTGGTGGCGGTGATCACTGGCATCCTTGAAAGTTGAGCATCAACGATCAGTCGAGAAGCATTCGAATTCGGTGTGATGCACGCACTCGTGTGAATAGTTTTGCGTGGAATAATTATTTTAATGTGTATCTCCTAATTAAGATACCGCTGATATATTGGAAGACGTTCGGATAGCTGTGGTGGCATGGAAACTGTTATGAATTTGTTTGGGCATCCGCGAGATTGATTTGGAAGAATATCACTTCCTATTGGAATATGAATGTGTTTTCTTTTTTTTTTGCGACTTCAATTTGAAACGATTGAGGCCGAATTTTAATCGTCTTCATTTCAATCTGTCGATATTCACCCAAAATCTGGTGAAATTGATCGACGTGAAATTTAATAGACCTTGTATTGGCAAGCTCTTCCCCACGTGGTGTCTGATGTGCAATATATTTTTAGTTAAACCTTGGGTTCAAGTGACTGATTAGAGCTGATAGGACCGTATCCATGCCTATTGAGCAGTTGGGGGAACAAAAGGGAGAACATAGTCGACTTTGAAAGTATTCATATTGGCTTTCGAAAAAATCAATTTCTACAATTTTCACGTAAGCAATTCATTTTGAAGAAGTCAACGAAACTTAACGAAACTGAACGAAGGGTCACAGTGTTCGAGAGATGTCTACTATGAGAAATGTTTGACAATTTATATACCTGTTCATTAGTTGGGGCAACTAATCCGACCCAACCATACGTAGTGTAACCAAAACCCATCGAAAAGTATCTGAGAACACAGTCGACTTTGAAATTATTC
This sequence comes from Eristalis tenax, assembly GCA_905231855.2. NCBI lineage: Eukaryota > Metazoa > Arthropoda > Insecta > Diptera > Syrphidae > Eristalis > Eristalis tenax. Next base: position 10,127,631 of record HG993127.1, read on the forward strand.
AAATTGGCTTTCTAGAACTTACGAAAAAATCAATTTCTTCCATTTTCACGTAAGCGATTCATTTTGAAAACTGAACGAAACTTAATGAAACTGAACGAAGGGTCATATTGTTCGAGAGATGTCTACTATGAGCAAATTTGGACAATTTCCATGCCTATTGATTAGTTGGGGCAACTAATCAAACCCAACCGTAAGCAGAGTAACCAAAACCTATCGAAAAGTATCTGAGAACATAGTCGACTTTGAAAGTATTCATATTGGCTTTCTAGAACTTACGAAAAAAAAAAACAATTTCTACCATTTTCACGTAAGCGATTCATTTTGAAAACTGAACGAAACTTAACGAAACTGAACGAAGGGTCATAGTGTTCCGTTTCTGTGTCTAAAGTCACCTTGTGTCAATTATTGGTGAGCCTTTACTCTGATGTTGGACAGCAAGGGCAACTTATAGAATAAGCAAGTCTCCAAAATAGCGGCCGTGTCGTAGTGGTTTTGTGCCTACGTTACCTAGGTTCGATTCCCGGTGCGAGAAAATTAATTTTCACGGCTCCGCCTGCGATTCCATCAGGTAGGCGACCGACGAGGTGGTTGGACCAAGTCCTCCAAGAACTCGCCTGGTTGTGCTTAGGCATAACTGCTGATCAGTTAGAGTCGATGGCGGAGGACCGAGTTGCCTGTTTTAAACCCGCGACTCCTTTAGTGGAGCATGCGGCTTAGAAGATGATGATGGTGATGCACAAAAATGCATTTTTGTTTTTTGGCAGAAATCTGAAGAATGAGTGGTTGCTGATAAAGATTGGTCCAAGTCCACTTCGAAATGTTGATTATTTTTATAATTATTGAGTCAGTGGCAATTGCGCAACCTTTAGCATATTCGAAGCCACTTTTTTCAACCCTCTAAGGACAAACCAAAGGCTCGGCTCTTGAGGAGGCAAACTACAAGACGTAGCAATGTCCAGCCGATGGTCGATGGAGCGCGCAACGATAAGCTTATGGGACGGACAAAACACCGTCCGTCATCACTAGGTAGGTAGGTGCTCAGGAAGGTAGGAGGCGCTGCTAGAGGATTCACCAGCAAATTTTATACCATGTTGCTCCTTTGAGATAGCAACAATAGCCACAATAGCCACTGATTGACCACTCCAGCGATGGTGCCTTTGATCTGAACCCAATGACAAAAGGTGACGTATTAACTTTCGCTGGGATTCGTACCGGGGAGCCCACTAACCAAAGGCATGCACTTAATCAAGAGCGCACTCCAATGGTTGTCAAATCAAGAAGGGCTCCTTCTTCCTATTCTTATTCTAAGACTTTCGTTGAATGGTCTCAAAGAGGAAGGCATCGTGTTCGAAATTAACAGAAGATGTGCACATGTAGTTTCCCCATCAAATCTGTTTGTCCTCCTTCAAAGGGTCCGTACAGATATGCTCGAAATACACTCTCCGGTGTTATGAACACTGAATGGGTTATTTCGCCACCATTTATACTCTAAGCTGGATTGCCGCTTTGCGACTTTAGCCGCAATTTTACCCTTTTTTGACCCCGTGGCAATACGGCGGCGTGTCCAGTGATGTTGGCGAGGATACGACGCACTGGACAGCGTGAGTGATTGATATCGACCGAAGGGAAGTAGCTGTAGCCGCAGTCGCAGAGTAGAACCGGAGCTTGCTTGTGTATTTTCCAGTTTCTCGAATTTATTTTTAGAAGAATCAACCACCACGAACTGTATGGGCTGCGAGTCTGCGAATTCAACGCCTGTAGACGTACGCACTAGTTTTCGGCACCGCGCCAGTTGAACAACGCAACATTGAACGTCAACGAAACCGATGGCGCATTCAAGAGGAAAAAGGCTGAGGCCTTGCGTCTTGGCGTGGGTAACTGCAGGCAGATGACAAATTATCGTTTGCTGGTTGAAGATAGCGTCCATCATCATTTGTAGAGCCATCAGCTGAAATGAGAATCCAGTGCAGTAGGTGTGACTAGATACAACAAGGAAATGGTTTCAGCTTGACGGGCTTGACTTAGTCCAGGCTCCGGAACAAGCGTGAAGCTTCAAGAGATGCTGAAGAGAACCACGGCTGTGGGTGCCTTTTCTATACTCCGCCACTGTTAAGGTTAGAGGCGAATTTCTACCACGAGCAAACCATCGACCGAAACTTTTCGCGATCCAAAGACGAATCGTCATTCAGCCGATCTTTGGCAACCTCTCTCTTTAGTTTGTGTTGCTGGTTGAGTCGATTGAGGAAAGGGATCAGTTTTATTCCCGGACGGAAGCACTTTGGATTTTTCTAGGCACATCAAATTTATCTTTGCTGAGGAAAGCCATGATTTGACAACGAAAACCAACGTGTGCTGCCTTGTCGGCCGTGGGGAATGTGAGTTTCCTCAGAACCTAATTTCTAATTCCGAGAAATGAGCTCAGTCTTCTCGACTGAATTTCCATTATTTTTCGTCTGCTTTAGGGACTGACAAGCACATGTTAACTGAACGGTGCATCCTTCTTCAGTGACACCTCGTTACCACTACTCCTCTCTCCTCCCGCCTCCATTACTGAATAAAACAAAGTCAGCAGCAGTACTCAAGTGAAGACTCTCGATGGCATTTCATTTAGCAAAGACGCTAGAACCACCCCATGCAATCGAAGGCAACCAAATGCGATCAATTAACAAGCCTACACCGCCGCCGCCCAGAGGTGTTCCACTCCAAATGCGCGAAATTTATGCGCACACCATTCGGCAGGCAGTCTCTCAGCCGAAGCCTTTAAGGCTCCATTTGTGATCTCGTTCAGCGGTCCGAGTACTCGCCTCCTCGCCTTAACAATCCAATCGACAAGCAGCCGACTTGACACAAACGGGCAAGACTATGCCTCTTACATAATTACTCTCCAGAGAAATCTAATAAACTCCTTTTTCTACTTAAGACAACAAGAAGACAGCAATTATCTAAACTCTGTTGCAATTGACAGAGTACCACCGCAAGGAAGCCAACAAAACAAACAGAAAATCCAGATCCAAATCCAAATCCAAATCGAAATCCAAACGCAACCCAATGGGAAAAGCATAACACGGCGTATGTACGCGTAGCTATTCCCCGGCAGTAGTCGAGCAGTCCAGCCAGCACTGGTGTTACAAACAAAACGCGCACTTTTTGTAAGCGCGTAAACTCAGCAACTTCTTTTGAGGTTGCGCCGCGATGCCCACAACCTTATCGAACTACTGAACTACATTTATGTCGCATGATCTGCTGTCGCGGCCGCCGCCGACGTCTGCATGCTGCTGCAGCATTGCCGCAGCAGCCATATCTATTGCTCATGGCTTACTTTCTGGGATTTGATTCGTTTTGTTATGCAATCCAAATCCATTCCAGCAGGGAGTAGAGTTGGACGGAGTGTGAGCTGTGGCTGCTGTTGCACTCAACCAAGGCGGTGGCGGTAGCGGCAGCGCACAGTAGTAGCGAGCGTAGCAAACCGCAATCCCGCGCCGTCATCCAACGTCGCTAGCTCGCCATCGGGACTCATGCGCGCGACGCACCGAAATGGAGATTAATCGATTTCAAATGTGGGACTGTTATGCTGCGCATACGCAAAAAACTAGAAACAAAAAATACGAGGAAAAAAAAACAGCACGAAATGAATGAAACAACATCAGAGGCACAGAACCACCAGATACGCGACCGCGGAGATAGAGTTATAAAAGCAAAATTGATAAGCTTGATAAATGATAAATAAATGAACGTGGAATGCGGCGTTTGAGTAGGCCGTAGGCCAGGCCATATTGGATCATTTTCCATTGCACGGAAATTTGACGCAAATCCACGAGATTCAATTTTAATTAACCATTTCGCCATGGCGATTCATACGACCACACACATGTGTGCTGGCGTTTTTCTTTTCGATTTTACATATTCTGCACAGACGTTGTGTTTGAATAAAATTTATGGCTATTCAGCGCGGTTTTTCGTTGAAAATTAGCGATATTCAGCCATTCAGCGGTTATTAAAAAGCCTCCACACACTGCACAGTGCGCCGTCCTCTTGAGTTTAATTAATTAGCGCACTACAACAGCACCACTCGCTGACAACGATCATCGTGATTTATGAACACACTCGTGTTCATTAGCCTAGCTTCAGTTACAATTAACGGTTTTTATTCCCGCTGAAACGAGTGCCTCAGGTAGTTTCGATTGTCTGTGGTGTTGTTTTGGTGTTGCGTCTGCTGTTGTGTTTCTCTCCGAATGGATGATTGATTTCGGACATGAACTTCTCATTCGGGGGTCATCTGTGTGTTTGGACAGAGCGGCGGGCACTTGTTGTGTTGACCAAAGTCAAAAGGCAAACACAACAGAAAGTGAGAGCGGTGCTGGCTACGCACTCTACGATGGAATGAGTGGAATCTAACAAGTCATCGTGCGGACATGCCCAGCACACAACAAACGTGGGGTCTCGGATTATTCGCTTTTCACTTTTGTTCGGAACCAGTCTTCGGGCGCTGAGTTCTGATTTTTGCATCGAATCCGTCCATCGGTCATGGAAATTTGCTGTCCGCTCCCAATTGGATTCACAGAAATGGTTAATTCATTCATGAATTCCATAAAATTCGCTTCCAAATGGTACGGAGCAGCGAGCAGCGTGTGACTGCGGCCGAAGCCGTGAAAATTATACGCTTCGCGAGAGTGGACAAGACTGGCGACGACCCACGCATAATGGGTTTATTGTCTTGTCATACAGATTATGGCTGATGTAGGTGGGCTTGTAATTCAAATGCGGTAGCTGATGTAAAAGCAATCAATGAGTGCGACCGTGTTTGGGTGTTGGGTTAGGTGGCAACGGCTGCTTCTGTGCGAAGTGCCGCAGATTCTGTGCGAATAAGGGCTTCGGGACTAGTTTGGAATGCAATTGCAGGTGCCTGGATGGAGAGACAAGGCGGTGAGTTAAGAAATGTTCTAAAAATACACTCCAACGGACGTTGTCAAGGAATGCAACTACATTCCATTCGAGTTGGCTTTGTTGAGGAGTCATTTTGAAACTGAGACTTAGACGGACTCGTCTCAGACTTAGACGTTTGTTGCAGCAAAAGATAAGGTCAGTCGGCGAAATATCGATCTGAATTATTCTACAACTTGAACGTCCTAGTGCCACAACATATACCTCAAGCCTCTCACCATGGCATGCTGAAGTCATAGGTTAACTTAAAGACACTTCAGAACCAAAAATATTTTCCCTGGGTGGATAGGCCACGAATGCGTCCCAACAAGGGGAGCAGATGGTTGTTGATGCACTGTCTATATTGTCTCATCAGCAAGAGCCCTTCCATTCTCACACTTTAACCATAATGATGGTTTGCACGTCAGAATATGGGCCGAACTTCGCAAGCGTTCACACGAAACGACGAAGGATATGACACATCAGTAAGAGGGACCCTCGATGCCAAGCTCAGGCGGCATTTGACTTGAATCGTTCCGATGGATCCAATGGCCAATTCCTCAAATCATTTTTTGATTCACTCAAGGCTATACCCTTATCCAGTCAATGATGTCGTGTAGTTGATAGGAGCACCCTGAGATGGCTCCCTCCTATAAATGGAGTAGGTACCCAACCCACTGAAGTCCACAGGGGTCATGCCATCCAGTTGGGCTGGGTCCAAGGTAACTAGCCTCCACTCACACCCCGGCTATGTGTCCGGGAGTCCACTGAGCACCAAGCCTTCCAACGTTCACAACAAAAACGATCACAAGCTGGCTAAGTACCCAGGAACTCTACATTTGTCCCGAAATCTGTATTTGGATACAAGGCATTCCAATCTAGTTGCAGCGTCTACAGAAATCCCCGTCAGGTCCTAATTTCTCTCGACTCTAACATGGACAGTAGTTCAGACTCCCATTTTAGGGCTGTTCAGTATCCATTAGGACTGGTAAAACCATTTTTCTGGGTTGTAGGTTGTGGCTAACTTCGGCGTACATGGCACATGCCTATGTTGGATTCCCTCCACCGCCCCGAGGGACTGCAGAAGACGATCAGAGGTGCGGAGTGAACCAAAATCACACTCATTCTGGGGCGTCATGCCAACCCACAACGGATGATCTAAGGGAGCCCCACTGACATCAACTAAAGAGCTGAGTTCCTGCTTGAATTTATTCTAAGTATAACTTTGGCAATCTGCATTAAGGTGAAAATGAGCTCCCAGACCGTACACTCGTCTCAGATTATATTTCAAATGACATCAAAGAATGGAGAGTGTCAAAGAAACATTTCTTGCGAGACTTTCGGACTAGCCAGCAGCACTCCCAAAGTACATCTTTTCCGAAATACAAGGAAAACCAATTGGAAAAAGTATAGAGAGACTGTCAGCAATCGCCTGACGCCTGTCGAAACCTCCAGCAAGCGAAATCCCCCGCAACTTGATTCAACAGTGGAGAAACTCGCTGATATCCCGAACCAAGCTCTGGTCAGTCCTTGTCCCATCAGTAGAAGGAGGGGAATGCCTAGGGCTACAACGTGGTGACCGGACTTGGACAGCGTTCGTAAAGGCTGCAGGGAACCCTTCAACAAAGCTAAGAACACATTGACTGGGCCTACTATAAAGCGGGTCTCTCAAGCTTCAAAAATTGACTGTGGAAAGCTAACAATGACTCATTGATCGAGGAAGTCTCCGAAAGCTTTGGCATCGTAACCTAGAATGCCAGGACTACCTCCTTTCAGGAATGTCTCAGTCTACTTATTGACACTCACTTTCCAGGAAGCCAAGCCCGCTCCACTCAGCTCACTCAGACTCTCCACGGTCATGTGGAAAGGGTCAGTTAGAAACTTCCCCAAGAAGCTACAAAAGGCTGTGGACCTCACTACGCCCTGGCTGGTCAGTATCTTTCAGGGATAGGCAAATCTAGGCCACGTACCCATATGTGCCCATGATGGTGGTCGCATGTAAAACCAAAGAATCCGAGTCCTACAAGTCTGCCCTTCTTTCTAAAATCAGCAGAAACTAAGGACTTAGCCACTGACTGCAATTGGACGGCTCCCAATTCATACATCAGGTTTGACAAGCTCTAGTTCGTATTCTCATAGATGATGCCACCATGTTCCTCTTCATTTCTTCTTTTTTGCATAATTTCAAGTGTTCCGCGGCATCACGGTCTACAGAAAGGATTCCTACCCACCTTGGCTTCGGGACTAGTTGGTAATGCAATTGAAGGTGCATGGATGGAGACAAGGCAGTGAGTCTTCTTCACTTCTATGTCATCTGCAGAGCTAAGTCCCGATTGTTCCACTCGCTGACCTCTGCCTGGCAGTCCTGCAGAATGCTCCAAACTCAGGCCAGTCTCACTGTCCTCTAGGCAGACCTATACTGGCAATTCATACAAGGTTCCAATCGACAGTGGGAACGAGACATCCCAAGCAGGTTTAATTTGCCTGCATCCTTGACAGAATCATACAAAGTCATCACAATGAACACTAGGAATGGCAAATATGTTCAATCGGACGTCAACACTGAGACGCTTCCAAATGTCTCTGTCAAACTCTTGTCTGGCGAAGATTAAGATCAATATCTTCACTTCAATGCCCATTTCCACAAATGAACAACAACAACTGCGGAGATAGGAGATCAAAAATTGTGCAGAGGGATTAAAGAGAAACGAAGCGGACACTAATCACCGCCCACCAGACAGAAATCCACGAAAACTACAAACGTTTTCTCAAGCAGTCGAGCAGAACTTCTAATACTCTGTCCCTGTGAGATAACATCGCTGTTTGTGAGTACTTTGAAAGAAATTAGCATCCACGCTGTTTAGAGGCTCTATGACCTGTCAAAAACCTGTGCAAAAACAAACGATGCCGGAAGTGCTTAGCTGACAATACCCAGCAACAGCGGTGATTTATTGGGGAAAGTGACTAATAAAGTTTGCCGAATATTTCCGTCCATTGACACTATGCCATCTTTCGAGACACTCTGCCAGGAACTGCAATGTCAGATGTGCAGTCATGACAGCACTTAAGTCACACCACGCGATTATACCACTGTCTTTGAGTCTGCAATTTTTCCCACCAAATAATCGAACTTCACCCGTTACATGACACTCTAACATTTATCATTATGAAACGACAAACTTTGCAAATTACCAAGCGCAGTAATCAATCTGAATTTGAACATAAAACCCTAAACATGACTTATGTCAAACAGCAACCTGACAGCGGCTGTCATCACCCCGTGCGAGGTGTTACCTCCAACGCGAAGACTTCCTCATTACTCTCGCAGAAGGCAATTAAAAACGGCCATGGCCTGCTGAGTTGAGCGGGGTGTAAGCGCCTCATATCCGAAAGGAGCTTGCGCCTGTCAAAACCGCAACAACAACGCCTCGGAATACAAGAGGACAGGTCTGAAAATGCAATTAGGGTTAAGTCACAAGATATCGAGAAACCTCTTTCGGCGCCAAAGAAAACAAATTCCAAACAAATCAACAAATCATTGTCATGTTGCACGCAACAACAGCCGCGAGCCTTTGACAGAAAGTCGCCACTTGCGCGACTACGAGTAAAATCTGCGCAAATGTCACTCTTCGTCCGATTCAACGTCGGGATTCGCACAAATACCCGAACTATTTATTTAACTTTCTCATTTTCGAATCTCGTTTGCTTTTGTTGATTTTTGAAATGTCATAGAAAACACACAGCGACCACAAGAAACAATGACATTCAAATTTATGCGTAAGCAGGCTTAACGAAAGAAAAAAAAACATGCGTCCAAATCATAAAACGTAACACATCGAAACGCCATGTGACGATGGTCACTTTCGTTTTCGTTGCGGTTCGAATTCGAAAAGCTGTGCCATTAACATAATTTTGCATAAAAAATTTGACATGACCTAAAGAACGTGTGGAAAGCATATGTATGTATCGGCGGCAGCTGTCACCTGCTGCGGCTGGTGATTGCAAAGTGACTGTGACTTACGTGGTGCCAGTGGACCAGCCAGCTGTCAGATGTGTGAATTTATGAAGCGATTATGTCGAGCTGCATTCGAATAGAAGAGCGCGACATGATTGCGCATGACCTTTTACCGGGTTTTCTTTGAGGGCTTTTTCATCTGAGTTACACAATATTTGCTTGTGGAATGGGATTGGATCTGAATAACTATTTTACGGGTTCACTGGCGCAAGGTCGAGAGAGGAAAATTAATTGTCCGTAAATCCGGGACGGAAATGTGTCCGGGTGAAGAACTCACGAGGGAAGCTACCGTGAAAGATGGCTGGTGGCGACCTTGCGAATGTTATTAAAAATCAATCAACGGCTGGAACTTAGTGTGTAATTATCAAAAGCAAACAATACCAGGGAAATGGATCCATTGTCTTCGGAGCGTGCAAAATGCTTCTCGTTTGTGTACCGCACCATGAACTGTCTGAAGTTGTGTGGTTTTTGTTTTCTTTGCCTGAATGAATGCGATTAGAGCGGGTGCATGTAGAACTGGAGCTAATTGGACTGCAATTACGAGTAAAGGCAGTGTTCTTGAACTTGCGTGCTAGAGCATAGAACTGAACGAACTCATTTTCAATGGGAGTGGAACAAGACTGCCGATTTTAAACATAAACTGATCTCTTCTTTGCTTTATCAAATCGACGAGGGGTAGAGGAAGTGTTCTTGGATATCCCACATGTCGGCGGAGCTTTTAGAACTGGAATGTGCTCCAAAATTCATGGAAAATCTGTGCATTTTAAGCGGTAAGGCGTTGCCAACATAATAAGAAATAAGAAGAAAAAGTGACAGCTGACAGTTCGAGATTGTTGACAGGAAAACCTAACACAATATTCTTTGTCTAGAAATAATCTTGTTTTGTAATCTTTGTGGGGTTTCAGAAACTTCTTCTTACAGGCAGCTTCGAGTAAATGTTGACCGCGACTACGTTTTAAGCGGTAAGTGCAGTTTCTGAGTCACTTTTTCGAGCATATTAACTCGTGTCTCGCTAATAACATATGAATGTTGTCCAATGTCTAGTCCTCTAGACGACGCTTCGCTGAAGACAACTTCTCATTAAAAAGCAGATCCAGCATCCTCCACCTTCTCGCGGAAAATTAGACGACGCGGCAGGTCAATTGTAGTTCAGGTGCTTTACGTTGCGCTTTACTGAAGGTGGCTAGACGAAGGCAATGGGGATGGAGAACCCTTCCGAGCCAGTTTATCTCTCGTCTCATGTCTCCACTTGCTTGGCATTGCACTTGTTGAACATCATCATTTCTTGGGCGTGCTGTATTTTGATAAACAAAATGTGGTTCGTTATTCCTCATTCCCATTGTTGTTCGAAGAAGACTTCATCGCATGCAGTCATCGAATATAAGCATTTCCATATCACGATACTTTAGATGAGCGTAGGGAAGGGAAGGTGGCTGCCATTTGTGTGGCCATTGTGTTACTCACAGTCAGACTAAACTGGCGCCCAACAGTGGATGTTCAAAACCAAATACGGGACTAAGTGCCATCATTTTTGTCACCCCACGTTTTTTACTCTCATATTGGACTGACAATACCCTCATCTTCAATGTATCTCAAGTACAAACTAAAGCATTAACAAAGTCAAGATGTCGGACGAAGCTTGTCCAAAGTGACACCCCAAAAATGACAAAACATTAACGATCTTTTGACTACGTAGCACCAGGAACTTCATACTTCCTTTTCTTATGTGAAGCAACTGCCCAGTCCTTCAACCAGTTCTTCCTTCTTCTTAAACATGTAAGAAGCAAAATGCTTATGGTCAGTGTCTAGCTGCAGAGCTCTCTCATCGCGTAGATTGAAACTTCTGGGGCCCACTTCTTTGATAATCGGACTGAACTAAGCAACTAGAATCAGCCTTCTTCTCCACTTTATTTGAAGCATGAGTTGGTTTGCGGAGTAGGTGATACAATGGGTCTATGCTTGGCCTAAGTGTGTCTGCTGCGCAGCAGTCAGCCACTTCTACCAGCCCTACCTCCTAACCTAATCAGTTCCTATAACAGAGCTATATACCTAGTGAGGTTTCCTCCTGAAAGAGTAACCTTTGCTCGTCCATCAGTTTGCTGACGTCCATGGACATGACTAAAGACTGTTGCCAGCCAGGTCAATTGACCGTGATCAAACACTATAGCTTCTGATTGCTGCTCTTATTAGTGCATGAAGCTACGCCCTGCGCTTCTCAACTGTGTTAATCTGCCGATTCAATTTAGCTTCAATCCAGAAGAGAACTAGATTGAATCCCAGCAGTCCACCAACAAGTGGTCACAACTTACAACGATTCATTCTGGTGCACAGTCACCGCAGTATTGCCCACTTTGGACAACACCACTCCCAATGTCACTCACTTGCGGGAATCTTGTTTCTTTCCCACTGCCCATCATCTTGGCAGTGAGTTATGTTCACGATGCCAGACGTAAGTTATCACAATGCAACCATGAAATCTGACTACGGTCAAATAATGATGTGAATCATCATTAGGCTTAGTTGCCAAAGCAAATTAGTCGTATCCCGGGGGCACTGCCATAACATGGTTTATAAATTAAACCTACTCATGGCTAATGACCGCGATTAGTCCATCAACTTGAGCACCTGAAGGCTATTGTATTTGATTCAGTCGACAAATTGTGAAGAGCGGTATGCTGCAAGAGATGGCGAATTTTACATGGGAACTCAAATCTGGGACAGCTAAAGGACTAAGCAAACTCAAGGACTGTCACAAAATGGACGAATGACAGCAGAAATGCCTTGAGATCGATGTGATCGGCGAGGAGTGTCTTCTTGTTGTCTACTAAATTCATCTGACGCTGATTTGTGGCACATATTCTGCAATTTGTTGCGCATTTTACTTTTTGACGCGCATTCTGCTATTTGACGCGTATTATGCTAAGTGACGCTTATTCTACTACGTTACGTGCATTCTGCGATGTGGAGCGTATTCTGCTGTCTGACACGTATTCCGCTATTTAACGCGTGTTCTGCTATTTGACGTGTGTTCTTCTATGTGACGCGTGTTCTCCCAATCGACGCGTGTTCTGCTGTGTGACGCGTATTCTACTGTCTGGCTCGTATTACGCTTTGTGACGCGCATTCTGTTATTTCACGCGTTTTCTAATACGTGACGTGCATTCTGCTATTTGACGCGTATTCTGCTTTGTTACGCGCATTCTGCTTTCTGGAGCGTATTCTGCTTAGTGACGCGCCGCTGCTATGTGACGCGCATTCTGTTATTTGACGCCTTCTCTACTACGTGCTATTTGACGCGTATCCTACTATGTTACGCGCATTCTGCTATGTGACTGCGCATTCTGCTATTTGACGCTTATCCTACTATGTTACGCACATTCAGCTATTTGACACGTATTCTACTATGTTACGCGCATTTTGCTATGCGGCGCGAATTCCACTATTTGACGCGTATTCTGCTAAGTGACGCGCATTCTACTATGTTACGTGCATTCTGCGATGTGGAGAGTATTCTGCTGTCTGAAGCGTATTCCGCATTCTGATGACAAACGCGCACTTTTTTTACCACGCTTCTGGTCCACGGAGTTGTATTAAAACAGCTTACGGTCGCGGAACTCATTCAACAACGAACAAATATGTCAAATTTAAGTCAACACCTTTCGCATTGGGCCTTATTTGTATCAAAACCTAAATTAGAACTCATTTCGGGCAATCAAACTGCCTCGCAACAGGTTTACCTTGGCGCCGCATAATCACTGCGGTTATAATTCAGTTAGTTATTCAGAAACTAAAATAAATCAGTTCCCAAGAACAAAACCGGATTGGGGGCTAATTAAATATAGTCCACTGCGTGCTCAGTTAACGTCACCAACAGCTTCATCTCTTCAGACGTACTGTTCTGCTGATTTCCTCAAGATCTTGCAGCCTCCATCCACTCAGATGAAGTCCATCCATCTAGTCGCCCAGAAAGCAAGTACTGGGCCTTAATCGATGTGACCGTTAGATATCACACAGTGTCGACACATTTGTCTTGGCGCTGGTATGCATTCCTCCAACCGGGCTTTTATGAAACAACTATCGGTTACCAAACTAATTTCCATCGAGTCCAAAAGCCGAACAAAAGGCCTTTCAAACTGCATTTCGATAAGTGTCAGAGAGATGTCAGATGTGAAATGAGTTGCAACATTATCGAATGACAGCAAAACAAGTGAACACCTCGATAAACTCCGTTATGTCACTGTGTTAGGGGGCAATGAATGTCAAACTAATTAACCGAAATAATCTCCAAAGAAAGTATCGCATTTCCACTCGAACAAGCCAGTGGCCCACCAACCAAGCCCTTCACCAACTGACCGCCAACAGCATGCGTTCGAAGTTGCCGCAGAAGAAAAAAAAACACAGAGCGCATGGCGCAAGAGAGGCACACAGAGAGATGGAAAGAAATGCCGAAAAAATGATGACAATCTCGAACATTTACGCATAACTGGGGGCAGAAATATACTTCAATTTCTTCTCTTTTTTTTGTTTTCATTTCATTTTGAGATACAACGCTTGTTGTGGCTTACATAAGCAACAAGCAGCAAGATCTGGCGAAAATAATTATGTTTTTCGAACAAAATCGAAGCAAAAACCCTGACTGACTGACTGTCAAGCTGACGGCGGCGGCGAGGCGGAGTACGAGGATGTGTGCCGCACTTGCGCAACTCAGCGACTACACGGTTTAATTATTTAATAAATAAACCGATCACTTGAGCACGCACATTCAATCGAATGGAATAGATTTTTTTTTTTCGAGTTGTCAGTTGAAGACACTCAGCACATGCAAATCGCTTGGCCAGTGCTCATGTCGTGAGTGAGTCTCTGTCGTCGCTGCTTTCTCTGGATGCGTTCATTTCAACCGTTCTGCAAATTCAAATATTTACGTACACTTGGCTCGTTTGAATCTCTTTATCCACAACAAGGTTAACAAATTAATTGTTTTCTTTTCGTTTTCTTCTCTCTCCTTTGGGGTGCCCCCACTTGCACGTGGTGCGGTTTATCGCCAAGTAAATGTTTTGAATTCACCTGAAGAGATAACTCAAGTTTGAGATAATTAAAGAAGTAATTGCTCGCAGTTTAATTGCATCTCTTCATTGCCGGTGCTAGCGGGCTGGTGGTCGTGTGTGCAGAGTGAAAGGACTTTTGGACGGATGATCGTATGACTTCGGTCGAAATGGGTCATGAACACACCGGCTCTTAAGTGCAGGCAGTCGGTTGCGTTAGGCGGCAATCAATTTCTGACGAATTCTACAAATTGGCATGTGCTCATAGGATGTGTGGCAAGTGTGTGCACTTTCAGGGCTCTTTGTTGTTGAACAGACTCGACTACTAAAGATGGGAGTGGGGCATTTGTGGGTGTGGAGGTTGAACGATTGAGCGGATATCGAGATCTGGTCTTGATTTGCATTTCAGACCTTTCAGAAACAAAAACAGACTGCACCCAACATGGACGTAGATGTGTATCACAATCAGAGGGGGGGACCTTGTAATACTTTCTCTCAAGAGCGAATCTGAAAGAAACCTCTGAAATTATCGATTAATTGACAACAAGTTAGGACGGTATGTAAACACGGAAAAAATACAAGAAGGGATTTTCTTTTTTCTTGTTATTTTGTGTTTAATATTGTGGCTGAGTGGCCGACATGGTGGGTAGTGGGTAGGTGCGTCGGCTCCTACCTTGGGTTCAATTCCCGACACGAACAACTTTCATAATCCAAGGTTCAACCTTTCTCGAATCACTGACAGTGCTCAGGGAGGGAATCCCTCTGAAAAAAGGCTTCTCAATTGTCGACGTTCTTAAATGCAACCCTCGCACAGCACGAGTGTTTCTGTAGAAATGTGTCCCCAGTCTACTTCGGGTTTTGATTTGTGGCGCCACCTTTTTAAAAAGAAAACAAGGCTCTCAGAAGATTTCCTACAGTCGATTTAAGCGACAGACCAGAATATGCCGCACAAGACACTCAGACCAATCCGTGGAAGAAGGAATGACTACACTTGTGTGCTCCCAAGCGACATTTTTGAAGAATATTCAAACGTCATATCATTTCACATAAAACTGAACCTAAGTTTTCCTAAAGCTAAAAAACCCTCCGTAGATTTAGCTCGGAGAGTTCAAATAGCAAACATTTTTCCTTTCTGCGTGCGATTAGTTGTGGGAGCCGCTGTGTGTTTACCCCAAGCCCACGCGAATAAAACAATTCGAAGAAAAAACGAAGAGAATACGCAAAATTCCAAGCAAGCCGCGAGGATGCGGGATTCTGTTTCACCCTAGCTCGTCTCGCCTCTTTATTCATTCTTTTCACGAACGAGCTTCTGAAGCTTTTGAAAAAATCGACTGCTTATGCCGATGACATAGCAATCGTGGTGAAACATCAAAACTTGCATTCAGCTTCCCAGATAATGCAGGACGAATTCAACGCTGTATCCGAATAGTGCCATGATGGTATCATAAATTCTACGAAAGCAAAGTCGATGCACATTCGCACTCATCAACACCTCCAGAAGTCTTCCAAAT
The DNA here is from genome assembly GCA_905231855.2 of Eristalis tenax. NCBI lineage: Eukaryota > Metazoa > Arthropoda > Insecta > Diptera > Syrphidae > Eristalis > Eristalis tenax. The sequence continues at coordinate 10,143,119 of HG993127.1, forward strand.
TCGCTGTCCGCAATCAACCGAAGCAACGAAATCGAAGTTGACAGAAGTATCAAATACTTAGGAATTACCATCGACGTCCTGCGCCTGCAACTTAAGAGCACCGTCTTCGCAATGACGTCTTAATCTTAGGCGTTACACAAACGTAGTAGTGCTTAAGCAGGTGTATTACTCATTAGCAGAATCGCGCATCAGATACGGCACCCAAGTCCCACACAACATCGTCTTCTAAAAATTGTTAGGCACTTTAACTCAACTCATTCAAGTTCTAGATGTCAAAGCAATATTCCAGATGGCAACACCCACTGTTCCAGCAACCATTAAATCACACGCTTAACACAAGAAGACGTGCCCAAGGGATGCTTGATGTTCCGAGAGCATACAACCTATATGGAGACGAGAACTACATTGCACCGTTCACAAATTTACGGTGCATTATTATTTCAAAAAAAGAAAAAAAGAGCTAAAAAATATTTTTAATGGAAATTCATTCCGTGTCATAAATTTGTTGGTTCATAAATATTAATCTTCAGCCACCTGACACCAACTCTCGGCTAACTTGTACAGCAACTCTGTGCTACTATGTTCCCACCGAACCGAAATCGAGAGGTTTGGATGAACTGAAACCTCAATAGGCCTTTCCCACCGCGTTGAAGTGTTTTCAAATGTCATTAGCTGTCAATTTTGAAGTCGCCGGCAGATCAGCAGTTTTTTGATAAGAAGAAATATTGTTGAGAACACGAAAAGAGGGAGAGAGAGAGGAAGAGAGGGAGAGAGGAAGAAATAGAGAAAGAGAGAGAGAGAGAGAGAGAGAATGAGACATAGACTTGTTCGGTTTCACAACCTCAACTCATGGTCTCATGGAGGTTAAGACCAACTTTTCGAAAATATGTGCCGAAACCTCGAAGGTTTGAAGAAATTTGATGAAACCTCACGATTTCGTTTAGTGGCGACCAGAAATGACGAGACGACTGGATGGGGCCGTTGTTTAAGTGCCTGCTCTTAGTTAGTGGGGTCCCCGGTTCGAATCCCAGTGAAAGCAAGGCTAATACGCTTCTATCTGGTTTTCAAGTCTGGTCCAGTCACCATTTGCCGTTCGGATAAAATTAACGGCACTATCACTGGAGTGGTCAATCAGTGGCCAAAATGGACCAACATGGTCTAAGTTTGCTGGTGAATCCACTAGCAGCCCTCTCTACCAGCCTACCTAAAGCCAACGAGACGGTGGTGGCGTTGCAGGTCTCTGCGTCGACTCCTGCGCAATTGAACCTCGCTGCATGGTCTAAGTGTGCTGGTGACTCCACTAGCAGCCCCCCTCCCTACCCTACCCTACTATCGAGTTGATTGACCCCCCTTTCCGAACGACGAATTTGAGTGACTTTTTGACAGTTATTCATGAATTTTTGACGGTTATTCACGAAATAATGTGAATTCCGTTCTCTGATTGATCAATTTTGTTTGAGAAACGTGTTTTATATTATAAAACACTGGTTTTAAAAGGTGTCTTTTAAACAATTCGTTCCCTCTCATCGGCATTCGCACAGAAATTCCCCCTTGGAGACTCAGTTGCAATTGCAATAAAAAAAAACAAAGCATTTAGTGTCTGAATTCCGCAATGCCCTTAAAAATTAGACACTTGCTAAATAAATGTTTCTTCAAAATCATCAAATGTTTTCGCAAAAAAAAGACCTTGCTCTCCGCCCCGCGTCGCACAGCATCCAGCCAATGTTCGATGGCAAGTCGTCAACTCCACGGTATGCCCTCAAAAACTGCTTACTAATTTAGCAAATTCGATTAGATTTGCGGTCAAAGCGACAGCATCCGAGCAGCAAATTAATCATAAACGCAGAGGGCCATTTCGGATAAATGGAGTAAGCAGTTTTATTTCTCCGAAGCAGGTCAAATGTAAATGAAAGTTTTTTTTTCTCTTTTTATGGTATTCAAATGCTGATTGGCTGAGAGATCAGGCGGCGGACGTAGAGATGTCGAAATGGCTTCGCTAATGGAATGGCACCAATCAAAAAGCGAGCGATGATGGGATAAGGATGCAATGTCGGCGGCTTGTCTGTCCCAAGAATGTGTAAACGCCAACTCCTCGATAGAGTGTGCGATTGGGAGGCGTATCGGAGTAGTGGTTCCATTAATTGGACTTAAAGTGAGGACTTGGGTTTCATAAGATTCTTGGAATGTTATGTGGGCTCGAATGATGGCTGTTCATCAATTTAGATCTTACATCAACGGGAAATAAAACCTGCTTCGGATTGAGTGGACGGACATCACTTTCGTTGGCAGTCGAACTTCGTGATGATCGATGATCAGTGGTTTAAGACGCGATTGAATAAAGTCTTGTCTTAGATGACTGGTCGATCAGTAAGAAGGCATGAATTCATTCCTATAAATCAGGGGTTATACAAGTGCCACTGTTACCGCAGCGGAAACCATGACCATCACGTAGGCTTTCGCAATACAACAGGATGAGTCTGAGCGCATATCTGAGTCGGAGACAATGGTCAGTTTAAGGAAAGGGTGTCCCAAAATTTGCGCCGCCATTTGTTCAGTCAAAACAATTTACTCCAATCTAGCCAAAATCTGAAAAGATCTGCAGTCGAATCTTCACGGACGGTTGCAAGGACAATGAAGGATCTGGCGACACCCGCCGAAGGAGGGCGACGACAATAGACCGCACACTTCATTACTGGTAAATTTGAATCTGTTTTCGAACTGGAAGCTTATGTGATCCTAATGTGAAGAATAGAAGGAAGGGGCGAAGTATTCGTGCCTGTAGCGACTGCCGAGCTGTGTTACGATCTTGCTCAACCCTTTAACCACTTTCAAAATAGTTCAGGAAAGCATGTCTTCTCCGAATTTGTCGGAATCCCGGCCGCCATGGGACTACGAGAAATGAGATCACCGACGAACATACTAGACAAGAGTCAGAGACGCCTCTCAGGTCCTGTTTAGACTTCCCGCGCCCTTGGTTAGCGACCACGACCGGAGGTGCCATGACTCTCCAGGATGTAAGCGGACGAAGCGCATGCTCCCAAACGTCTGTAAGAAATTCGTGGCATTCTTGGTACACATCTCTTGGCAGAAAAGACTGCAGACGACTTGCGGGCGTACTAACGGGCCACTTCACCTTCCCCCTCTTCATGACGACGCCACTACAGAGCACTTCCTCTGCTACGTACGAGTATAAGGTGTCAGTTATTCGGAGCTGATGAGATGACAGCTGTTGATGTAGGCCCTTCACCACGGAGGCGCCTGCTGGAAGTCCAGCAAAAATCGGTTGCTCCCTGGTAGTACTCCCGGTGTTAGAAACCTCCGACAAAAACGTGAAGACTGTATACTGGTGCTGTTGCTCTTTCTCGAGATGATATTGATGTGGCCAATGTTTCAACAAGACGGTACTACAGCCCGTGAAACAATGCGATTACTGCATGAGACAGTTCTTGGTCGTCTTAGTCAAAGAATTTTTTAAGACAAAGATCTATGTCAACAAGCCAACAACAAGGAGGAAATTAGACTCCCATCATCATCATCATCATCTTCTAACCCACATGATGCGCATCCGCTAAAGGGCTCGCGAGGGTAATGCACGCCCGAGAGATCTCCAGGCAACTCGTTCCTCCGCCAGCTACTCTAACTCCTAACCATCCAACTGCTCACTGTTCAGTCCCTCGCACACTAAGGCTGCAAATTCGGCCACAATTATGCAGAATAATCATGCAAAATTTCAACAAAAGAAAAACACAGAGTGGTGAAACTGAGAGGACATGCATGGGCGATAGTCTTGGCATTGTGAAGGTTGGTTTGCTCCTCCTTAAAATTCGCCTCAAAACACTTCGCCACGAAAATGTGGCTGAAAACTATTGCTTAAAGGAAGCAAATACTCATTAAATGCGAATGAAGCATGGCCTGGCTTAGTAGACGCTGCTTCCACTAAGTAACAAGCAAAGTCTGATGTGCTGCAACTGTAGTCAACTCCACATTCCCCGCTCAAGTCGAGTCAATCTTGAAACTCCACACTCTACATCGAGTGAGAGTACATGCATGTCACTTCCTCCAAAATGCCAATAATGACCTCACCTTGACGGCCTTGATGTCAAAGAAAGAAAAACTGTCTTGAGCTGTCAACAATAGACACAGAGACTCACACGAGTTTGTTTATTTCTCGCGTGTTTTGATGACATTGGCACAATTCCCTTTGATGCCTTTGATGCTCCGTCGAGCGTTCGATGGCCGATGACTGAAGTGAGTTCGAAAAGAACTCCGAGAAACGACCGCCCAGTCGTCGAAACAGGAAGGTGGTGCAAAGCCCTTAAACGCCTTCGAGGTCATACAGGAAATAAATAGCTCACGTCAATTCAATGATCCGACGATAAGCGGCCACGATGCGGAAATCTTCAAGATCACCGTTCGAATGGGGAAACTTCCTTCCAGAGCACTGCCCGATGCCGGTGATCTACTAAATATTTCATAAGGAAGAAGCAGAAACCCACAAGTGAACACGTCCACTGGAACCAGTAAAACGCCGACCAAAACGCCGACCTCTAACCCAGCGCACATAAATCAGCAGACTTCGTCGGGTGCCTCCTTTCAAGCTGGCATCGCAGCGGTAGCACATGAACAGATCTTTGCGATGAGACACGGACACCATCGTGAAGTCAGTTTCATTACAATTTTCCACTCGATAAATTATGCTAATTTCAACATCACAGCTGCAACCTTGGGCCCGTGACACGTGGTGCATACGTCGTACACACAGCTTCAACCGGGCTACCGTTAGATACCGAAAAAAAAAAAACCGAGAAGACGAAAACAACCAAGACGGCAATGGTCTCGTGCCGACATACCGAGGATTTCCCACCGTGAATTCAATTAATGGATGCCTGCATGATATCTAGCACATTTCACACACAGACACTCCGAGACGGTGCGAGTATCTGTGAGATGCAGATACACTGCAGTCGTATTGCGCAACTGGGTCAATTCCAGAGTTCCAGTTTGCTGCCGCCGCCGCCGCTCGTTAACTCTTCAGCAGCAATTGGTTGCAAATTCTTGGCGATGCGATGCGAAATTGACAAGACACACATAAAACATCTCAAGCCCTTCGGAGGAGATACCTTTGAAATTCAGTTTAAAATGAACATTCACTTGGAGAACACTCGCACTCACCTTGTTCGTAGATTTCCATTTCGCGTTTGATTCGCTGTTTTCGGGCCAAATTTGTATCCAGTCCCATTATTCAATTGACTCGCGCTGGTCCGCGGTAGACGAGGCGATGGATTGCCAGTGCCCGGTCGGACCGCCCCCGTGCCGCATTGCACTCCGAAATTCGTAAATCCATACAGAACTATGAAAATCAACAGATAGACTGGAAGTGTTGAGGTTGTCGTTCGTAACCTGTTCTTGGACTGCTGTACTGCTGCTGCTTGACCGTAGGTTGATGCATTCTGGATTGCAGTAGCCGTTGCTGTTGTTGTTGCTGATGCTGCTGCTGCTGCTGCTACTGCTGAGTTTGTCGTCGTTGTTGTTGTTAACAATTTATGTGTCGTTACTGGTGTCACTGTTGCTGTAGCTGTGGCTGTCAATGGCTGTGTTTTTGATAGTCGACAACGTCGAATGCACTTCGGTTTGTTATTGCTACAGTTGGTGGTGGCCTTTAAGGCCGACATCATGGAGGATCTTTCAATGTATAAAACGCACACAGAAGCACAGCTGTTCAATGTAAATTTTCAATTTCAAAATTGTTTATTTTTGTTTTTTGGTTGGGTTTTTGCTGTTTCACTTTTGATTTTGATATTGTTTGTGTATTGCGCCAGTGCACACTGAACCGATTTCGATGTGACGGATGTTGACACTGATGGAAATGAAATTTATAAATTTGTTTGATTATTTGATTGTATGGGGGGAAGAGGACACACTAGAACGGGAATTGGCACTATTTGTTTTTCTGCTATGAATCGATGGATCGAGCTGAAGTTGGCTGAGGATTGATGACATTCGACGGCATTTTTGGTGATGTTTGCAAGGGAAAAGGGTGTGAAGGGACATGAGAGCGACAAGCCAATTTGGCTAGTCAAGCTTAGTTTGACGGTGCTGAGAGTTATTTTAAAAAGAAGTTCCGTCGAGGATGTGAAGGGGCTTGAAATTCTTTAGGGCTAACGAGAATAGGCATCTGTGCGGGAATGCACTCATCCCTATGAGACTGACTTTGTTGGAGCAAACGACATTTCGTTAAGCATGTGTTCAGGACTGGCGGCTGGCAGCCAGTTGGCAGATGGAACATAGTAAAGGGTGATTTTTTAGCTATTATCTTTTTGGCAACACTGGTTTAAACAGCTGACGCACTTTTCGTGTTTTGTTTCACTGTCAAACATCTTCAGTTTGGTCTATAATTTAACCATGAATCGTCTTACAAACGAACAACGCTTGCAAATTATTGAATTTTAATCAAAATGCGTGCTCTGTTAAGAAAGATCATCGCGCGCTTCTTCCATTTTATGGTCAGTTTGGACGAAGCTAATTTTTGGCTCAATGGGTACGTAAATAAGCAGAATTGTCGATTTTGGAATGAATATCAGCCAGAAGCATTGCAAAAGCTAACAATGCATCCAGAAAAAGTCACAGTTTGGTGCGGTTTATGGGCTGGTGGCATTATTGGACCGTACTTCTTCAAAGATGATGCGAATCGTAACATAGCTGTGAATGGTGAGCGCTACCGTGAGATGATATCCAACTTTTTTCTGCCCAAAATGAAAGAGCTTGACTTGTATGACATGTGGTTTCAACAAGACGGTGCCACATGCCACACAGCACGCGCAGCAATGGACTTATTGAGAGGCGAGTTCGATGAACATTTTATTTCACTTTCGGGACCGGTCACTATTTTTTTGTGGGGCTATGTTAAAGCTCATGTCTATACAGACAAGCCCGCTTCAATTGACGCATTGAAGCATTTATTCGTGAGATACCGGCCGAAATGTTGGAACGAGTATGCCAAAATTGGACTAAGCGGATGGACCATTTAAGGCGCAGTCAAGGTCAACATTTGCATGAAATAATCTTCAAACATTAAATTATATGGACCGTACTGTCGATTTAAATAAAGATTTCATGAATTTTTCTGAATTTTGTGTTTTTTTCTTTTTTGAAAAACTTTCCTATAGCTTTTAAAAAATCACCCTTTATATCACCAGCCAACGGTAGCCGACACCAAACAAAAGGAGCCAGACGAGAGCCGTCTACGGTGTGCACAACAACTACCGCAGAGCAACCTCCGGAAGGATAGACCCATAGCGGTGGTGGCGACCGAGAGGATGAAATCGAAATTAGAGCACACGCAGATTACGCCCCATGCCATAGCGTGCTACCCGAGAAATAGGAATTACGATCGCCAGAGCAAAGGAACACAAACCACACCCTATTTCATAGGGCGTTGGATAGCGGTGGTATACCAGGGGCATACCAGAAATGGGGGCGAATAAAAGGGCGAAAGGGATTTTATTTACTATCAGTCATTTACAGTCCACAGAGAGGTGCAGAACTTAATGCAATTTAGTGTTTATTTACATCTTAACTGAGCTGTTGAACAGCATTAACTAGTGCGAACTCAACCGAATTTGACAGAAGAAATACAGAAAAGGGAAACTGTGAAAAATAATCAACTCAGCTGATATTGAAGTGGAACCCACATATCGACAATCGAACTGAAAACATGAGGAATCCATTCCCTTTCATAATAAAATACGAAAAATAAAGCAACCACGGGAAGAAGAAGGCTCTCCGACTGATTATTCATGTGTTTCGTGCAAACATGACGAAACATTTCGTTAGCTTTTGACACTAGTTCATGCACGCTCATGTGACATGTCTATTACACAAAACATTTCGGCTCTGGAAAGGTTAACGAGCACTGAACACACATGCAACTTTTGCAATGGGTACTAGTTTTTGACCGACAAATTTGTCACATATTATATGCAACAAAAATGCCACTTCTATTTTTAATTGGATAATTTAACCCAATGGACACAGAGACACCTGAAATTGTGTTCAACTTGGTGGAAATGTCAACAACGATGTCAAAAGAGAAGAGCTACACTGGAGTGACAGCTTCGCTGTGTTCGCAAATTCTGGGCAAAGAGATAAGGTCGGCCTGGCAAGGGTATGTCCGTTGATCCGTTCGACAATTTTCGATAGCTACACCTCTCTCCAGTCACTCAGAGTGCCTAAAGAGTATTACTTTGCAGAAAAGCTGCTCTAACTTCACCCAGGTCGACATTAGGCCCCATCCACACGCGAGAGAACAACATAACACATGCAGCTAGACCTAGGTCCACTACACGTTGTATTCTATACCAAATATTTAAGAGATGACTCACTTCAATAAACAAGTCAGATGAACCTCTTTCCCCTCATCAAACTGACAACTGCATTACATTGACGTCACATACTCTTTTTTAGGCAAAAAAAAATCCCAAAATGTAGACTTGTCGAATGTCAAACGTCATACGAAAAGGATTCGTTTGACAGTGTAGTAGAATAAGACCAAAAGCAGAGAAAAACGAGAATCGAAGGGAGAATAGGATCGTTGTTATCAAAGAGAGGACTCCCGGTTAGGTCAGAGTTACATACGTTAATTTTAAGCACAGTTTGCAAGCAGCAGCCAAAGCGATCGATAACAAAAAGTGGATTAGACGAAAAGGAGTGTTTTATTTATTGGTGTTTGAATTGACAAGTGGACCCTTACAATAGCTTGGAAGTCAAATTGTTTTATTGCGATGCGAATTTCTGAGAAACATGTCAACCCACCGATAAATGGATTCTGACATGTGAACAAATTGACGAGTTTTACAAATGTTGTCGTTTAGAGGTCGAAATATTGTAAAATAATGACGTCTGCATCGATAGAGGTACAGTGCTGCACAAAAGTTTTCGTACAACGATGCAATTTGGATAAAACACGCTGTCATTCACAGAATCTAAGTTAAAAATATTTGTCAAAGGTTATATAAGCACGACTGTCGTATTTGGAATTCGAAATTCTCGATAATTCGAACTGATTTTTAGGTCCCTTGAAAAATATATTCGAATGAAACAACGTTTAAGCAAAAATGAAGTATGATAGAGATGCCCAAATTCTACCTCTACCTTTAAATTTTCGGCAACCATTTTTTATATCGTTTTCTAAAGCCAAGTTGACCAGTTAGAGAACGGCATTCATGTTATTTTGTGAATAACATTCAAAATCCTCTGAAATTCGTCGATAGACTAGAGGTCAAACAGCTGTGAAGTTGGGCATCTCTATAATACTTCATTTCTGCGTTTTAGGCTTTAATTTTCAACAAAATAAATTATATACACTCGACTCTCGATAATTCGAACTGATAGTTAGGAAGATGGACCCACAAGCTCATTCCAACCATAGAACCATGGACATCAGGGCAGACAGGGGACTGCAACTACCACCTTATGCAGTTTCTGTCTGGGCACGGCCCAGTACCTATTCCAATACGCCCGGAATGTCCAAGCACGGAAGAGGATGCGGAGCACGTGATGTTCCATTGTGGACGTTTTGTAGGGAACTGGACCGACCTGACAAGTCCAGAAAACATGGAGTCAATTACACGCAGCTACGTAGTGTGGACAGAGATCTGCTCACACGTAGTACGTGTGCAGGAAACACTCCGAAGGGCAGAAAGACTAAGTGCACCAGAGGCTATTTTCTGGCAACTGAGCAAAATTTGCCGACGGCAGTTCCGCGGGGAGAGTGGTAGAAGAGTGAAGGGTGTGGGTTAGTACGGTTAGTCGATTACTTGGATTTGCTAATGGCACGGGCTGTTAGCATCTTTTGAAGATTGCCACATCCTTGGACGTAACCAAAAAAACGTATCTGTCGGCGAGATTCGAAATTGAGAAATGAATTGAGTTTGTGAATGGACCGTGTTCTTTTCGCAATTTTAGCAGTTGGACTTCCTTTCTCTGGTTCTGGTGGCTGACAGTGGAGAGCTGTCACAGCCCAGATGACACCACACCGATTTGAGATCTCCTACTCCTATGTGCTTGCTACACAGTTTTTTTTTTACTGGCTTACGCTGAAATTATTTAGGTCTCACAAAAACATGTTCTTAAGTTAAACAAAAACTCGCTTTAAATACATAAGCAACCGCCTCATAACAATCGGCATGAAGACTAGGACAATAAATGACTTCTACGATCTCCTAGAAAGAACATACGATCAATGCCCCAGCTACGACACCAAGATCGTTCTAGGATTTTTCACCGGACACCACGTCCGCTGGTGGACTTTGTTCGTCAGCACGCGGTTCCCACACCTCAACATCCATAAAAGGGACTTGACAGTCCCCAGATCAATCAATCAACCGTCAACCAGATTGATGGACGTTGTTATCGACGGCAGGTACCCGTCCAGCATACTAGATGTTCGAACGTTCGGAGAAGCAAACATCGACTCGGACCATTTCCTTGTTGAAGCTATGGTAAGGACTCGGATATCAACGGAACAGCGGAGTCGAGAAAGGACACCACGGTTTGAAGTCGGAAAGCTACACAAGTCAACAATGACGATAGCATTGAGACACGGTATTAATGTACAATGTCTGCTTTTTTCAAATAATTGTTTTTTTTATTATCAAATAATTTAATTCGTGGATGAATTTTGTGACGTTTCTAAACAAATTATCGATAACACAGAAAATATAATAAGCGGCGATAATTATCCCGTGTACCTTCAGCAGATAGAGGTTTGGAAATTAAATTTTAGCGTATATACACTTGCAAAAAACACACCTAACATTCCATTGTATCAAGATCGTGAAACATGCGTCTGCCACAATCTTTGAATATGAAACTAACACTAACAAGCAGATGATTCTTAAGCAGAACAAATTCACCACTCAGGTGGTCTTATCTCACACCTGAGGAAACGCAAAATACTGCGCCATCTTCCGCATAGAGCAACGACATCTGTCGAATCTTTAAGCTGTGCGTGCTCGTAAGATCAAATCAGGCACCGTAAATCGTCCCCAAAAATAAGGAATAGATGGGATCAAGTTTGTTTTAATTACCACAGGCGTAGACGCAAAATAATTCGAGACTAGTTTCAAGAATGTTGCGGACAATGGGATAGCAAACCTCATCACCCCAAGACCTTTAACTGAACGCTACATTCCTCCAGCGGCTGGCATGTGTTTGTGTTTACTTTATGCCGAAAATAATAGTCGATTAGGAAGGCAATGTTCCAGTTCTCCATTAACCCTCCTCTCTATGCAAATGACTCCAATAAATTAACAAATCGTTGTGACTACTCAATAAAAACTAAATAAACACACAAACAAATATCGGATGATTAAGCGCCGAGAACACATAACAGTTGTAGCTTGACCTTGGGAAATCGATTAGGAGGAGGCCCTAAAACTACAACTTAGGACATAAGGCAAGGGAATCAATTGATTGACTTGAGAAGAGGGAAAGTTTCGGGTACTTTGATGGGGAACTCAAGAGGTGGAGGAAAGTCAAAGCATTGGAGGAGTTTTACTGATTAACGGATGTCCATGAAATTGAAGACGGCTGTAGCGTTGTGGTTCGATTCCCCGTACGAGCAAAATTATTTTCACGGCCCCACCTCTTATGCAACCTTACCATATGCAGGGTCCCTGGGTATAATGGTACTCCAGGCAACAAAAGGGCCGACAAGCTGGCTAGAACAGGGTTCTGTTTGTCACTGGCAAGTAATCAGGACACCACATACCCCTTCCTACAAGTATTAAGCACATTATTACTTACAGATGCCATCAACACCGCCATTCGGAGGCGGATGGATGATAGATATTTGTAGGATTTCAAGGTAGTTTGGCCTTCAGCCCAGTCCTAAAATTAAATAGAAAGCAAATCAACAATGGAGTTGGCATTATTACATCATTGCCGGCACACACGCCAGAAGATTGGGATTGGGGCTTCCCAATGACTTCTGCAGGAGCTGCAGGGACGAAGAGGAGGAAGAAACTGCGCTTCATTACCTCGTCACCCGCCCAGTACTTGCAAGGACAAGGAAAAGCACGCTAGCCGCCAGCTATTAATTTAAAATGATAGAAGACGTCGCACGCTAGCCAGCTACTCATTTAAAAGCCTGGAAGAAATCTCAAATATAAAAATTCTGGACATGGCAAATTTATAAGAAATACTAATTGGCTGTAACCCAGCAAAGGAGTGCATCATCCAGGATATGTCACTTGTGTTTAGTTAGTGCCCTAAACCGGTGCAGAAGCTAAAAGATAGTAATATCACAATGGATCCAATCAGGATATATGTGGGCAAAGCTGCAATCACATTAACGGGAAAGAAAAGGAAAGCAAAAGGTCGTGTGAAAACCGAATATTGTGTATCACATACTCAAGGAGAAAAGTTGGGATGACCATTAGATCGGCGTGAAATGTCCTGCGTCCAAATGAAGTCTTCATTTTGAAAAATCACGGATTATACAAGGGCTGTTAAGTATGTGACCTTGATACAAGAACTTCACAATAGGCATCCTTGATCCGACGCAGAATTGCCTGGATGGAAGCATCAAGTTTTTGCACTACAAATCATTTATTCTGCTTATATGAAAATTATGTGGAGGAAGGTGTATATAGGACAACGTACGGCCGCAAACTCTATTAACTGTACAAAAGTCTGAATGCAGTCTGGAAGGCAAAACATCCGTCGAGCTTGACCCAGCCTGGGTGGTTCGAAATGGAGACGAATACTGGAAAACCGAATCAAAGATCACGAATGCAAGGTTACTGTGCTTTAGACAGAAAAACCACCTTGCCCCGGACGACACAGCTTTGACACAGGCTAAGGCTCAGACTCAGATCTGACAAGTAAATAAGCAAGTCATTGTGATAGGCTCAAAGAAGAAAGTCGAATCGCTTAAACTCGCACAATTTAGGTGGTAAATTGCAGTTTACACACTCAAAAATCACGCGATTTATTTCTCACAACGTGAGCCATTTCTTAAGAAAAGAATCAGCTCGTTCTGCTGCGAAAATATCCGATAACTCCAGGCTAAGAATGGAGGGATTACTTTTTTTTTGCAAATATAGATAGGAATACAAAAGTGTCATGGAAATCACAAAATGTCTTAGGACACAAGGCGGTGCAAAATTGGCAGACCAAACACAGTCGAAACCTCAGCAGTTTAGTTAAAAAAAAAAAACAACTAAAACTAAATGTATTGTCCCCCCAATGCCTCCAATGGACACACGTAGTCAGCGGAGGAAACAAGCCAGCCGCAATCATAATGATCGCACTCAATCCATAGACTTTCCACGCCACACCTTGCCAACAAATAAAACTCTCTACTTTCCGATTCTAATCGAAAAAGAAAACAAGAAAACGTGTCCTCATGGGTTGGTAAATCATTCTTGAGCGATTCCAAGTCTCTGCAGTCAAAAGTGAAATAATGCGTAAAGGAGTGAAATTCGCAATCTGGTAGATGGCCAACTTCAGTTAAAACTTGAAAGTTCAAAGATCTGATTGGAGGACCTCCAAGAAGACAAACAGTTGCAATGGAGAGTTGCAACGAGTGAGAAGCCACATCTACCTCCAAGAAGACAAGCAGTCGAAGTGGATAGCTGCAACGGGTGAGAAGCCACATCTACCTGCAAGAAGACAAGCAGTCGAAGTGGATAGCTGCAACGAGTGAGAAGCCACATCAACAGTTTCTTGAAGACTTCTATTTTAAGTGCATTTCAAGACGAAAGCGGGGAAGGAATTCAAAATTGATTGATTGCTCATTGGACACATATGGGGTTTGTGTCAGAATATTACAAGTTCACTAATAATGGATTAAAATACATTAAAAATAAAGAGTATATGCACAGACTTCTAATGCCTACGGCTAGTTGAAAGAAAACGAAAAGTCTGTCTAGTTGAAAGAGTTGAATAAGGAACTGCGGCTTGGGATGCAGCGAGAGCCAGTGTCAGTCGACCATAACGTGCAAATTGACGTCTATCGATGAGAAGAAGTTGTCGAGTGTACCAAAATTCAAAATGAGTGTGTGATAAATAATAGGTGGCAAATATATGGATCGCTTTGAGTTTGAGTGAAACTTCGAACACACTACTCGTTTTTTTTTAAGTAGAAGAAGAGTAAACACCGCCGAGTTCATAAACGTCACAATGCGGTAGCCCTGTCGTCGTATTTTTTGTGTCTACACTGGACTCTCCCTATGTCGAATTTCCCTCTAAATGTCCAACTATAATGCACATGCGGGAGCATGAGCAAGTGTCAAACGGGCATGGGTGAGTGAGCAAATATATCCATCCACGAGGCAGCCTACATACATTGGGTGGTGTGAATAAAATTTAGTGTGGGAGTTTCCTCAGCACTCCATCTGGTGCGAATGAAAATTTAATTGGTTAAATTTAACCAAACCCGTCAGCTCACTTTTTTGACAGCGTTTATCCCTTAACATTTTTGACAAACATTTTTTATATCGTTTTCCAAAGCCAATTTGATGAATTCACGTTACTTCATGTATAACTCTCTCCTCTAAAATTTGTAGATGGGCTAGGTGTCAATTAGCTTTGAAGTTGGGCATCTCTGTAGTACTTCGTTTCTGCTTTGCACCCACCCTCACTCTAGCTTTCAAACGTCAACTGGAGGGAAGGAACCTACTTTGAAGAAATTTTTTATTCACACCAAATTGAGTGTTTCCTTTAACGAAAATACTTGACTCGTGCGTTTTCACTCGGAGTGTTCCCTAAGTTTTTTTTCACGCCACCCATTGTCGCCTACGAACAGTTGCGAAAATATTGTGTGCACAAAACCACACAAATGTTTCATTAAGCATCACCTAGGTCCAGAGTGATCGCACCCCGGATAGGCAAATTGAACAATCGAAAGAGAAAATATGAAAATTCGAGTATACGCACATAAACAAACGAACTGAAAATGGAAATATCAGCTGATTTTGAATTATAAGTCGTGTGTAAGCAAACTGAAAACACTAAAAATTGTCTTTTCACAAAAGAAAATAGAATAATCACTTGTGTAGTACTCGTAATCGGTCCTTGCAGAAAAGTATTAAATATAAAAGGACCAAATTGGGTCTATTCCAGAAAAAAATAGAACAACCACGGGAAGAATTTCTGACATATGGTCGTGCGCGGTACGCTCATTATGGCTAGCCAAGTGCTTTTTGCAAACACGACGAAGGTTAGGTTAGGTTAGAGTGGCTGACCACACTTAGGACAAAAATAGGCCCGTTGTGTTACCACAAGATCTAATAGATCCTAATCCGCGAAACATCTGGAGCTGACTAATGCTTATATGCTTAGATCTGTCAAGTCGTAGAAATATGGGGCGTCCAAGTGACTGAGAGGGCATTGCAATTGCAAAGAAGGTGTGAAATAGTTTCTCCTTCCTCTTCAGCCGAACACTTACCGTTGAGACTTAACTGGAATTTTTTTTTTAACAAAAACTCTCTCTAAGTCAGGCTTGCTCTAACTCGTACACATTCTCACGAAAATTACCCTCTCACAATTCGTATTTGAGTATACACTGGCCCCGATTGCGAGTGTCGATTGTCGATAGAATCGATAGTCGACAAATCTATCGCTTGAAATCTATTTTGGTATTGTGTAACTCAGTCGACTGAGAACCGTATTATTGTGATTTCAAAACATATGACAAATTTGTATACGTCTGACAGTTGAGGGTGTCAAATTTCTCAATTCATGTTCTCATGGACGTGGGAAGCACAGGAATATTAGATAGAGAGGGTGTGCGAGATCCCATGAGTTAGAGAGAGGGATGTTGGTACAGTGTAAACAGGCACTCGGGTGCGTATCAAAACAACTCGTGTGTACAAATACTTGAATGAAATAATACATTTCTGGACATCTTTTATTCGTTGATTTGTTCGATTTTTTATGTGCAACTCTCTTTGGTTGAAATTGAAGTTACAATATAATTACAGTTACAATATAATTGCAACACGAAAACGAAGTTTATTTCGTGATTCTTTGCCGCACGAAAACCGGCGGTTAGAAATTTGTGAGCGGCAAACATTGAAGGGAAAATCGAATAACATCGATCATAATCGACATTAATACCAAATATATATAATATACCAAAGCGACAAATCGACAATCGAAAATCGGTGTGTATCGACTATCGATTGATAACCGACACTCGCAAT
The DNA here is from genome assembly GCA_905231855.2 of Eristalis tenax. NCBI lineage: Eukaryota > Metazoa > Arthropoda > Insecta > Diptera > Syrphidae > Eristalis > Eristalis tenax. The sequence continues at coordinate 10,159,327 of HG993127.1, forward strand.
CTGGGCCATTGTGTATAACCTTTTATTACGTTTGGCGAGTCGAACGTTCGATGTGAGATGTTTTAATTGGCCAACTAACTCATACGACTTACTGCGGGTGGCGAGCTTTTCAATTCGAGTGTCCTCTTACTTTCGAAAAATTGTTCACTTTTAAGTCGAATTAAAGTAATACCACTTTTATACACTAGAATAGAATGGACGTGTATTCGTTCGACTCATCAACCGTAATAGGGGGGATAGCTATACATCGCGTATACCCTCATCGTAAGTGCGTCCAATACATACCAACCTAAAAATATACAACTTGTCTGCTTTCACAGAGGAGACTTCTTAAGCAATCTTTTGTCGATGTGTGTGACTCATTTTGCCACACCACCCTTGGCAATAACACTGAAAACTTCGTTAGGAACTTAACGATTGTGAAAACCGCCTATGTTCAAAAAGGGGCCACTTTCAGGGGTAAACAAAAAACAATGTCATCCTGTGTTGTTCGTTGGATTTAAAACTGTTTTTCTTTTTCAAAGCAATGGAAATCTATCTAGAAAAATGATCTAGTTTTAGTGCAATTCCATTTGGAACTCGAACATCAGTTGATTCCAGGCAGTTCAACGGAGCTGATGCAGTTGGTAGTAAGTTGCATGTTACAGACTTATGGCAGAGTAAACCGAAAATAAAACTGTTTCTCTCGCTAACCCGAATTTTTCCAAAGCTCCCTCTAAGTCGAACGAGAAGCATGGTATTCCGTGAAAATTCGACTTTGAGAGAATCCTCTCATGACAAGAGTAATGATTTGGATCAGAGTCTACGATATGAGAAACGATTAGACGTCTACACGTGAATTCTTGCTACAATCAGGGCTGGGTTAATGTCAAATTTTAGGACTTTTATACATTACAAGTGTACAATAGAATGTGTAAGCATATATATACACTTTTATTCACTTTTATACACGAAAAAAGTGTGTCAACTATTACAACTCTGGATAGAATGCACCCTGGACATGCCTGAATGTGGATGTACTTAGTCCCACACAGGTACATAGGACGTGAATGCGAATTAACGTATTCATCTCTCTCACATCCACAGTGTGGGCCAATAAGTCAGTACATTTTATAATATTTGTTTTCTTTTTGAAGAACTTTTGTTATACTTAAGTTCTTGCAAATGTATTTTTTTCTATCTTATGCAAAAATATCGCCAATATTTAAATTCAAGATCAGCTCCCACAGCATTCATGTTTGTGGGGCTTCGAAAATCCAATCATCCGTAACCCAACAAGATGCACAGCTTGGTGCAGTGTTATGGCTAAAAATGATTATCGGCCCAAATTTCTTCGAAAAAAGAAATGATTTCCTACAGAACAACGATAGACAACTTCTTGCGGTCAATGGCGGAGCAGCGTCCTAATTTGTAAAACCAACAAGTTGGATCTAGACAAACTATGAACCTGCTGCGTGACATTTTTGGCGAACGTTTGATTAAACAGAAAAGCAGATTTCCCTTGACCACCTCATTCATCAGATTCAACTGCGCCCGACTCTCTTAAACGGCGAAGTGCATGTTAATAAACCAGAGAATATTAGACAGCTAAAGCAGAACATTCGAGGCGAAGTAAGGGGCCTGCAACCAGCTGTAGTGGAACATTCACCAAAAAGAACCAATGTCTGCATCGAGAAAAATTAGTAGACATTTGTCTGATGCAGAATGTCCATAAAATGTACTTATAATAATATGTGCTCGTTACGGGCCAGGTCCTAGCGTCCCAGCAGCAACAACATTGGTAGTTCTTCGTTGGCCTATTTAGTTACAAAGCCTTGTTCAAAATAATAGGCGCAGTTAAAGAGTTTGCTTCATCTTGCAAAATGTAAGTGGAGTGGCGGCAGTGGCGTTGTGGGTATGTTAGTCGACCCTGGGTTCGATTCATGGCCGATAGGACAAAAAATAATTTTCTTTCGAGACACTGTCAATGCTCAAAGAGTAGTAACTGTTTAGAAGCTTCTCAAACTTGGCCGTTCCAAGTCGGCATAAAACTGTAGGTCCCTCCCACTAGTGAGAGAACAATAGCACGCACACAACACGAATGGGTTCTGGGAAGCTAGGCCCTGGCCCTCTATGGGCTGCAGCGCCACCTATATTATATTATTATTGCAGTGTAAGCAACTTATTGTTAAAACCGTAGTTTCAACGGGGCTTGAGAAGCAAATCACAAGAAACTACTTGAAGATCGAATATTTGCAACTTGTTTGCTTTCCTTAGAACTCGGGTGTTCATAAAAATAGCTGTAGGACAGAATAGTAAGCGTGTAAAGTTATTTAAGTATATAAATAAACCCCTTGGAAAACCGAATAAACGAATTTTCCGAATTAATGACAGTTTTTTTAAATGCACTAAAACGCCTTCCTATTGATGAAAACGTGCAAGAACGATATGACCAACGGTTACACGTCTACACGTGAATTCGTGTTACAATAAGGGTTACGTGAATGTCACGTTTTTGGACTTTTATAAATTTACCTTATGACGAAAAATTATTATCTTTAAACACAAAAGACATCTAAATGTGCATTTGCCGGGACTCCCCCAATAGACAGACGACTTCTACACAATATTTGAGATCAATCACTGAAGTATTTAATTTTTGCTAACTTAATTTATTTTTTTCATAAAAAAATAGACTCTCATTTATTCGGAAAATCTCTTTTATCTTGTATAGTTGTCCGAATTGATGAGTGCCGAATAAAATGGCTTTTACTGTATCAAGAAATAATTTGTGGATGCACATTTACAAAGCATAAATACAGCAAATTTTTATGAACATATTTATTGAGTGAAAAGAAAAAAAGCACACAATTTAAGGAAGTTGCCAAATTGCAGATGAAGTGATCTGATCAAATGATCAAACAAAAAAAAGACAGATCCTGGTCGTTCCACAGTTTGCTGCAACCAAATGAGTCCCTTATGTTCATGTTGTGAGGTTGTAAGAGACATAATCCTTCGATAACTGCATTCACACAGGACTGGCGTACAACCAGTAGACTGTGCAAAGTACCACTCCTGACAAAAAGACAGGCAGCGGTGCATCGGAAATTTGCCAAAAGACAAGTCAACTGGCCTGCAGAAAAATTGCAAGTCATAGTGTGGACTGACTAGAGTAAGATTATTTTATTTGGTGGAACAGGATTAGGGCAATATGTTAGACATCCCCCTTACTCCGGAAAAAAGTCCCAATAAACAATTGACACTGTGAAGCATGGAGGTGCTAGGGTATGAGACTAGACTTAACATTCTGGAAACTCCTATTTTTTTTACCACAACTCTGAATACGGTTTAATTTTCGCCGTGAAATAGAGACAACGCGAACACTAAATGTTAAAAAAAATTTTCTTCAGAATTAAACGATTTTTAGGTTCCAAAGAGTAATTTTTTCTTCACCTACTGCTACACTTTATGTGTCGTCTTAAACAAAAATCACATACAGTGTGAAAGGTGTCAGGACTATTTTTTGTTTTTGATTTCATTGAGTGGAAAATAATTGTAAATGGCAGATATTTGTTCAAAACTTGTAAAAATACGCAACTCCTCGATTTTCGCAGCTACATTTAATTTTCTATCATTATTGATTGCAGCTTTGCATGTAGACATAAACTGGATAATTCCAACTACCACAGTTTCTATTACTTGCGATAATCAAGGATGCACTGTTTGCTGAATCAAGGGGAATTTCAAAGGCAATAGCATGGAAATAAAAGGGATTCCAAGCCAAATTCGCATTTTTTTAATGTGAAAAGTGAGCAAGGAAAGATACCTAAACCTCTGACGCTCTCCATGAACATGAGTTGGCAGTGCCTTCTAACAAAGCGTTCATTCGAAAAATATTAATAAAAAACATAACTTGGGTAAAACATAGAAACAAGAGCAAAACATAGAACCCAAGCTTAATGCAAGGATAACCCAGAAATCTCGTCAAAACTACGGATTGGTTTGCAAACTGACTTTGCCCTGACTCAGGACGAAATGCCAGCATCCACCAATTCGCCCTTTTCCCTCCCACAAAATAAATGTCCTCTTTTTCCTTGAAGATCACTTGTCGTACACTCTGTCGTATGAGTAACATTTTCGGTTTTTTTTTTTTTTTTCATTTCTAAACAACTGCCATCACAGTCCTTTTAAGCACTTCATCACTTCAGTCCTTCATCCGTGGAAGCAAACACGAGTCCTTCCAAATCCCCCATCAACTTCAGCTCATTCCATCGAGGCTCCCTCGCCCCACAGCGTTTACAAGCAAGCCTCCGAGAAGAAGGCGTTTAATTCTCAACCACGTTACCGTTCAATTTGATCCAACGAACTTTAACTTCTCGCAAGAAAACAAACAAAATAAAAAATGCACTCCGATGTAAGAAAAAACATCCACGATCCACGAACTCGATAAATTGAAAATTGTCTTTTTTCGAAACAACCGCGATGCAACCGCTCGGTTTCAGAGTCAATACAATTCTGTTTTGTGGTTTCTTCAATGGTAAGGTGTTGGTAGTTTATCTGCGCTGCTGCTGCCGAAGAAAACAAGAAAATACGGGTAAAAACAAAAAGTGAAGAAAAAAAAAGCGACCATCAACAAACAAACAAAAGTTATCCACCACACCACACGAGCACTCGCATCGGTCGGCGTGTAGTGTAATTTCGCATCGCATCGCCCGCTCGCCAGTTGTATGTTGCGCAGCATAAGCGAGTTTCGGTTTCAGTCATTTCGCCGCACACTTTTCCTTTCGTTTTCTTTTTTTTTTCCTCGGTTTTTCTTCATCGTTTGCTTCTCGCTCGCTTCTTCGTCTTTCGCTTTGTGCATCCGATTCGGTGGTCTACGATGAACGGGCGACGAGTTCTCTCAGAGATTCAACTTGCAGTTCGCTCGCGGCGAATTCGCTTCGCGATTGAATGAGCGGGTGAATGAAACGAAATGAACTCGGTGGAGCGAATTGGTGCCCAGTTGAGCGGAGTGCGCGTGCGTGCAGTTGGCCGCGCTAGCGACTGATTTATGATTTACCCCCTTTCAACAGGTTTCTTTAAATCTTTTCGCTAATTCATTTGATTCGTTGTTTCTTGGGTGATTTTCTGAATAAGACCCAGATACAAATTAACGTTTGAGATTTTCTCCGAATGGTGAGGCGACGGCGGATGGAGGCGGAGGCTGCCAACTGGGAGCTGCTCCACTCCTGTTCATCAATGAAAATCGGGGTGACTGTGTGAAATTATTAATTGTCCGCACAGAAATATCCAGTCGACTCGTGTTTGGGTAGAGTTTTCGATTGCTTCACACGGTGGCAATGGTGACGGGTGCGCGATTATCTCACATCATTCTTTCGTATCTTAACGGGTGATCTTTATGGGCGCTGTTATGCTGCAAACTAGGGCAGTCGGCGGTTGGAGGCTGTAAATTTTTGGTAACTGATTCCTGTTGCTTTCATAATTGCCAGAGTCCGGTGGAGAGACACTCAAGGCATTGCTAGTGGATTTGAATGGGTTATGCCCGATTTATGCGGTTTCTTTTGTTTGATTTAGATTTTCTTTCGGAAATATTCATTTTCACAGAGATTGGCCAGTTCAGAGATTGGCTGAAAAATAAATCCGACTCAAGTAGATACACATCTCTCTAGGCAAAGTTGTGAAAGTTTAGCATACGATCGAGGCTCTTCATATGAGTGCAGTTTTGTGCGTCTGGGAGACTGACATCGGTGGAAAAACGGGGGATTGCTTTCCATTTGAGGACCGGCTACACAGCAAATGCTTCCTAAGGGAGACTTTCTGTGTCGGCGAATGCGTGGGCACCATTTTATGGTAGGCAAAATAAGTGAGAAAGGAAGCACAAAGGATGATTCTGAACGAGGGAGTAACAGAGGATATTCGACTAGAAATCGACGGTGAAGAAACTGAAATGGAAATAAAATTCTGGCATATTGACTAAACAGCGTTTCAACCTTAATGCCCGTCGTCACAGTGTCGATCCATGGATAGACTCAGAATCAATACAAATTTCGTTTTCTAACCGGCTCCGATGTCGGAATGTCCCCCTGTGCTCATCTTTAAGCAGCCAGCAAACAGGGCGATTTCCCCTTCTGCTATTGCCATTTGTTCCTGCCGCTTAGTCGCTTGTCCTCTTACATGGCACCCGTACATGACCGAATCTATGAAGCGTGGTCTATTATGCAGGCAGTGGCATAGACGATGTGACATGTGCTCCACTTCTTCCTCAGCCGTATGAACGAATCTATGAAGCGTGGTCCAAAATGCAGGCACTGGCGTAAAAGATGTGACATGTTCTCAACTTCTTCCTCATCCATCAAACTTGCACAGAAATCACTCATCAGAGCACTCAGCCTTTGGAAAGGTTCTCGCAGTAGACAGGGGCCAGAGATGACTCCTACAATGATGCCAATTTTGGGTGTATTTAATGACAGCGACTTTTTGAAGCGTTCCTTAAAGTGAGGCTTGAGGGTGAACATTGTTTTCTGAAGCTGTCCGAATGTCTTCACCTCTCTATGTGATGAGGCACACCCCATCCGAATCCATTGAAACTGAATTGCTCAACACCCATTTATCCCTCGCAACGTACAGCCATTAATTCAATTTGCTCTTGTTGCGAAAACGCCGTGGAAGCTGGCACCATCCACTTCAGCCCACAGGATTACTTCGTGCACATCGTGAGAAGAATGTAACGTGAAAGCGAAACCACGAAAACTCACGCAGCGGCGGTGTCGAAAGTGTACCACGTGAAACGAAGATGACCGTGATTAGAGCAACGAAACGAGGCAAGGTCACCGCATAAGACATGGTGCTTGACTGCAGGGTTACAACGACTGCGACATCGAGTAAGGGACTTTCACTGCACGCCATTCCACTCAGCTGATTAGAGAAGTTAGAAAAGGTGGAGGTGCCGTGGAAGGATAACCACCGCAAGAACATCTCAATGCAATTTTTCAGGTTTCTAAACCACCACGGAGCGCAGTAGCGAGATAGTGCAACGACCCCTCTGCACATTCACGGCAACCGCAACAAGCAATGCATTCTGCATAGAAAATGCCGACCGCTTGTAAGCACAAAAAATCCACAGACGCCCACAACACCACCGCATACCGCAGTTCGCACAGCAACTCTTTTGATTTGAACGGTGCCTTGGCAAAGCGGTTGGCTTCAGCTTCAGCGTCAGCCTCCCTCTAATTAATTCATTATTTCATGAATGCATGCACTTAAGGCGTTTAATTTATTCCTTGCGGCAAGCGCTGGGGTTCCTTCAGGAAACACTTCACGCTCAGCTGCAAGCTCGCGTGAAGAATTCGCTCATTACCGAAGTCGTCGTAATTTCAGAAGAAACCAAAGAAACAATCGATTACCTCACACAGAGAGCGACCACCGCACAATCTAATACACAGAAGAAAAGTGTTTTATTAATTTTTGCTGCTCACATAAGGCCCAGCCACACATACTGCTCCTGCTAAGCCGGGCGCAATTACTCTCGGCGGTGGCGGCGGCGGGTGGTTGGACAGAACGGATCGCGCGCCCCGCCGAATAATTGTGCTAAGCCGGGGAAGAGTGTGTATCTGTGTCTTACATGTCCGTGGCGTTTCTTTAGAAAGTGTTACGACTCAATGACTATCATCGACACAAGTGGACAGCAACAACAGGTTGCTGCCGCCGCGCCGCAGCCACAGCAGCAGCCACTGGTTTTGGAGTTTTTGTGTTTTTCTAACTTTCATGCAAACATTTGTTACATTATTGTTTGTTAGGGGCTGGCTGTTGCCACGAATCGCCGCGACTAGCCACGAATTGGAGGCGATTTGAAATACATATCGTAGATGTGATACCGTTGCGCAATCGAGGCGATCCAACAAGGCGCGACCACGACGTGTAGCTGGTCGGCTCGGTATCCCTCTGATTACTCAATCGAACTCGAAGGGAACTCCATCGATTTGGGGGAAATTTTCGCCGAAACCTCACACTGACACTTGGCTCTGCGCGAGGGAAGAACTTTCACTTACAGCGCCACCCATGGCCTAATATGCAGACTGGCTGCCTTTTTCCCCTCCTCTCGTTCAGCATCACTTTGCGCATAGCAATATGCTATTATGGCCGGGAATTATTGTCGGACAGCCATAAACCATTGGGCTCTGCAACGGCATTAGCAACAGCGACAACCGCAGCCGAGTCTAAGCATTCGCCACGAGCGGCAGCCAGCAGCAGTGGCGGCAGCATTCAGCTGCAAATTATTTTTTGTGAATGGAATGTCCGCATTTGGAGTGAGCCGATTTGAGGCCCGAATGGGAGGAACTGCAGCTCTGGAGATTTATGCCGTTTATGGCTTTGTTCACATGCCGAACTGGTTTCGCTTTGGGTGACCCAATCGACCCGGTACCAAGCCAGCACTTTCATGAGTCCAGCTGCGAGCTTTGCTCCACATCAGGGTTGCCCACACCTGTCCCAGTCGTGAGAAAAAGATCTCAAATATTCTCGCCACTTGCAATGCGAACTTTCTACAAAAATGGACATCCAAGCATGCACACGCACCAAACGTCGATCTCTAAATTAAATTAGTCCACATTGGTGTTCAGTGCACCGACGCCGCCGCGCCGGACATGGCGTAGTGTCCCATGCCAAAAACTGTATCCACATTAGCATGGCAACTTGGGAACACCAGCAATCCGGAGAAACGCCGAAGCCCCAAGATCGATAGTGCACTGTGGCAGCAGCGCCAGCAGTGCAAGACTCGGTCGTCTTTGTTCGCATGGTTTCGCATGCAGACATGACCGATGGACGATGGCTGCGGCTGCCTGCGCCGAGATCAATGCTCTTTGCTTGCATTATTCACTCGTTTGCAGATATTTACATTGGTAACTTAGTTTTTACGCGCTCCTAAGTTTTCCAATCGCATCGCTGCGAAGGTAAGGCACGAGTGAGGCTTGCACGTGATGGGTGAGATTGCGTTTCTGAATTGAGGCCAACGCGAATAGAAGAAAATCATGCGTAACTACGCTGATTGTTGATAAAGGCAGAAAAAACACGCACAAGAGAAGTTTCACGGAATTCGAGGAATTTTCACTGCAACAACGGGAAGTGGGGGCTGGAGCCACGGCAAAATGAAGGAAAATTAAGACGTCTCAACCTTGTGCGGGATGCGATTGCTGCGAAACCAGTTCTCTGCTTCACCTTGTTCTGGGGATGTAATCCAATGCTAGTGAGCATCGCGTGCGTTGTGGCAACTCCGACTTCCGGCCAGACAGAAGTTGTTAAGCTATGCAGTGAAATTCAGATTAATGGGATTGCAGTGAGGAGAGAGAGACTGTGTCACAGAAGAACACCGTCACTGTGACGGTGGTGATTCATAGAACTGAAGCCAGTCGTAGCTGTGTCGAGCGGTTTTTGGCGAAGTGAACACTCGATACGGGTCAACACATGCTCAGCAATGCAAGTGCGAGTTTCGTCGCATCACAGCCTCTCGGTTCACTCGGTCAAATTATCAAATTTAGATGGTATATTGTGTTTCTCCCTCCTTCCCACACACCACACGGCGGTGAGAATGAAAATGCAAAAAACAAAGGAGAATAGTGAAAGCTCACTCGAAAGCTGATACGACTTCTGCACACATGCGCTGCAGACTTCCCCTGCCAATAAACCTCGCAGTTGATGCGACGGAATCTGACGAGATTGGCCTAAGACGCCGTGTCAATATTGCAAACTACACCAGATAGAGGGGGACACTTCGGATGGAACACGTCTGAGTCTTCTTGTCGTCGACTTTCCAAGGAAGTCAACTGCGTCGGATTTACAGTGACATTCACATAGCAGTGCGACGCGGATAGATCTGTTGTGTCCCTTTCTCGATCTAGGACTTTAGAGCTACCCGCCTTGAGAATTTTGATAATCTCTCTAGGCGGAATGTCCTGATATTCCTGATTCTGTTCGTTGTAATACATCTGCTTGATGTCAGAGGAGGTGTGGTTTCCCCAATTGCACACAGTGTTTACGGATTTCTGAGTTGCTGTGCCCCTGGGATGAAAAGTGGATAGTACGCCACAGGCTTAGGGCCTCCTTCTAGAATATACCCTTGTGAATATTTAGGATTGCATGGTTAGGTTGTAGTGGCTGACTACAGAAGGCCAAACCTTAGAACCAGTTGGTGGTTGTGAGGAAGCGGTTTAACTGACTAATGCCAACGCTATTTAGCTCATTAAGATCATTGAGGTTTGTTTTGATGTGTAAACGCTCGCCCCTGGCACACGAATATGGAGCGATTTGAAACTAAATGGGACGGAAGTCGTTACCGGAAATGGCCTACCATTTGTCATGAATGCGAATAGCCCCGTTGCCGATGGTGGCAGTGTAATGTGACGTTTTAATGATTATAATAAAACATTTTAATAATTCTATCCAATGCAAGCAGTAGAAAGACGTCTGTTTTATGTTTGAGTAGTAATTAGTATTGTTTTAATATTTACATGATTGTATTGGGTCTATAACTTAATTCGTGTGGTGTGCTAAGAGATGGCGTAACTTGTATTATTCAATTGTTATTATTCCATTGGAACATGCATTGGAAAGTTACTGTCATTGTACGTCATTTGAGTATATGTCATTCATTTGAAGCGTAAACAAAAATAATTTTGCGACCAGACACGGGGCAATAATTTTCCATCAAGAAAACGCTCGGCCCCACGTTGCTATTCCGGTTAAGAACTATTTGGAAAACAGTGGATGGGAAGTTTTACCCCACCCGCCTTATAGCCCAGACCCAGACTACGATTTGTCCCGGTCGATGTAGAACGCCCTCACTGAAATACGGTTCACATCAGAGGAGAATATCAAAAATTGGCTTAATTCATTCTTGGCTGTCAAGCCGGGGCAGTTCTTTTGGAATGGGATCCACAAATTGCCAGAAAGATGTAAAAAGGCTTAGCTTCAGATGGGCAATACTTTGAATAATACTAAATATACAAATTTTGAAAAAAAAAACCGTATGAATTAAGTTGTAGACACAATAATTAAGTAAAGTGTGGAATTAACTGTAAAAGTGTCGATTGTGAAACTTGGGGGTTATAAATTGACACTCGGCAGTGTAGAACTGGACAAACAAAATTGTGGTTAACGTAGTGTGGAGTAGTGTACGGTAAGTAATCCATATTTTGCTTCACCAGCACATCAAAATTTACCAACATTTTCTGACATACCCTTTCTACCATACCAAGTTTTACCAATATTTTCCATTCTCAAACTGATTTAGAAAAGATCAATAACTTAGTTAAATAAAATACTTTGTATCCCGTTAAGGTTCCTTGTCTGTTCGGATATCATCGATTGGGGGGGCACTGCTGTGATAAGATGTTTACACATAGACCTCGAGTACGTCCACTGCTCGCTTCTTTTTTTTAATTCGATTCCGTTGCCTATTGCCTTTTGCTCCCAGCAGGCACTGGTTTGTGCATGGCGTGACTTTTCTCCCACCCCCATAGCCGCTCTTGAGCCACTGTTGGGTTGCTCGTAGTTCATTCGGCTAAGCCCGACCGGCTGACGGCCACCAGATACTCGCATACTGCCTAGGCAATATACGAGGCAAATCGTTTTCTTGGCATCTTGGGCTGTATGAAAATAAACTCCTACGCCCCAAACCAGTTGACTGCCCCCCACCACGAGGAGCTCTGGGCTGACAGCTTGGTACATCAGTAATCAGGAGGGCCGAGCTTGGTGTCAAAGCCAAGTGAGCGGTTTTCAATTCAGTATTTGTTCCAACTCTCACCTATGGTCATGAAACTTGGCTAATGACCGAAAGAATAAGATCGCAGATACAAGCTGTTGAGATGACAGGGTAAGAAACACGACAGTGTGCGAGGAACTCAACTTTCAAGAGCTGCTTCTTCGGGCTATGCTTCGTTTGTTTGGCCACGTGTCACGTTTTTCGAGGTGGGTGTTGAATGCGATTCCCTCAGGTAGGCGACCGCTTGGCAGACCCAGGACGAGGTGGTTGGACCAAAAGACCGAAAAACTCGCCTGGTTACGCTTGGGCATCACTCCTGATGATTTAGAATCAATGGCGGAGGATCGAGTTGCCTGGAGATCTTTCGTGCGTAGTATACCCCCGCGACCCTTTTAATGATGATGATGATGAAATAAATGTATATTATTTAAAAACTTATCTACTTTTCCCTTGACATTTCTAGCAGATTTTAGGTTGTGGTCTAGCGGATTTTCTTTTCTCTCAGCGGCAACACTGGCTGAGGGTGTTCGAATTCATAAAGTAGCCTTTATTATTCAGTACAGTATAATAATGTCAAAATTTTGCAAAGCCTTCTGTCGAGGGCAAAGGTTCCAGGGCAATTATACTTGTCCCCGATGATGTTTCAGAAACAAGAAATGTGGTGTACAAAGAAGTCTTATATAAAAAAAGTGTACAAGGAAGTTCTTATATATAAAAGATATTAGAAAGCTTTTTTCTGCGTTTTTAAACACAATTTTCTCGGATATTTTGAAAAACTATATTTTCAATGCAGTTAGCGTGTCGGTTGAAGAAACAAACCCGGGCAAAGCCGAATGCAAAGTCTAGTAATTAATATAAATGAAAGTAAGGGATCACGTATTTGGAAATCAAATAAAATGTGTTTCATGCAATCGTGGAACTAGTGGAAATACCACACATTTCATCAGCAACATGATTAAAAAAAGCAAGATTTTAAATCCGAAGAACATGCAACAATCCCTGCACAAAGCTTTCATTCAAAAAGTGTATGCAGCATTTCTTATTACAAAATATGAACAAGTTAATGAATGCTTAGCAAAGCTTTGTTGCCAACACAAGAGGCACGATCTATAAAAGTCCGTACCAGTGCTACGATACGCGGACGACATTGACGTGATTGGTTAAACACAGCGAGCCGTCTATGAAGCGATGACATTGAAACGGAGGCAGCCAAAATGGATCTGGATCTGGTGAAGGAGGGCACCACTAAATATATGCTGTCATCATGGATGGACGCACAACATCAACGACTCGGCCAGAACGTCGCCTATAACTTCGATGTAGTCAAGGACTTCGTCTAACTCAGCTCCCAAGTCAACGATGTTGGAAAGCTAACATTACATAAGACCTTGATCATGCCTGTCCTGCTCTATGGCGCTGACGCCTAGACTCAGAAGCGGATGAAGAAGCTATTGGTCTTTCCGAGAGAAAAGTCATGCGATCAATCTTTACTTCTCTTTTCGTTGACGGCTTTTGGAGAAGGAGATTCAACCATGATCTGTACGAGCTGCATAGCGACATGAGCCTAGCCAGGCGTTTACGGATTCAACTCCTAAGATGGCTAGGCCATGTAGAGCATATGGACAACACTGCTTCAGTCCGAACATTCCTTCACTCCCAACCAATGCAATAGAGGACACCCACGGATCCGATGGCGGACACAAGTGGAGAAGGACCTCAACAAACTTAGCGTGCGAAATTGGAGGCTGCTGGCTAACGATCGTGTCAGCTGGAGAGGCTTGTTTGTGTTTGAGGCCCAGTACCACCCCCACATCCGCATCCACCAATATTCCTGAATTCACATGCCTTCCTGAATGGATCTAAGGTTAGAGAAGTCAGTAGAATTGCTGTTTCAATAGAGGGAGGAGCGAGGGGCTTGATTCAAGAGGAAGAGCTTGCAGTTACAAGTGACGCAATAATTTGGAAAAAACGAACAAATCAGATCTGGGACGGATTTGTGGGATTCACTGACGGAGTGTGGGTAACGCCCCATGATGGGCGGTTGATGCGCGAGAAAAATGTGGTGAAAGTGAAGTGCATACCAGCGACATTAGATCCTAGCGAACGTATTTCCTCTAAGACCGGATTGATGCACAGCGAGCTCTGGAAACAGGTTTAAGGCAAAACGCTTTTCTTTCTAATACACTGGCACAAAATATAAGACTAAGGTCAATCTTGGTGTCAGGACATAAAGACCGTGAAGGCAATGAAAAGGCTGACGTGCATGCCAAGCGGCTCGGATACCCTTCATTACACAAATGGATCATTACACATATGATCCATTTTTGGACCTTTCTCGGACGTTCATGGAACAAAACTAAAATCCCATCCGAGCCAAAGGAGCTCTAGAACTCAATAGAGCTGACCTAAAGTTGCGATGTGGAGCACTCACAGGCCACGAAGCATGCAATTACAGCCTCAACAAAATGGGTCTTATCAGTAATGTGGCCAAGTGAAGAAAACCACATACCCAAGCCCAGCCCGAGATTCAAAGTGATAACCAGAAGCTCCGTAACGGGGAGAGACTTTCAATAAATCCCACCTTGGAAAGTTGTCGAATTTCTGAAGGCAGTACTTAAATCTAAAAAAAAGAGGATGTAGTTCTGCATGGCACACCCCAAGTCCTCCAATTCAACTCCACACATCAATCAAGACCCAAAGCGGTCTTCCATGAGTCTTCACAAACTCTTTGCCAGCAACTTTCAGGCAACCTCAGCTCCCCACTGTATTCCTTGAGGAGTTAGCCACCCCAGACACAACGCAGTCTATTCAGACATGTCAACCAGTCACTAAGGCGACCACCATCGTTACCCTCGCTCCCATTTGCGAACACATCCCGATGCATACAAATGAGAAGTAAAAAATGTTTACCCTCCGCTAATACAGTTATTGACAGACCTACTTTTGTCGGACGCGGTCAATCATTAAAGTCGTCGACGTCGTCGTCGTCGTCTCTCCAACTCCGGGTATGCTGAAGACAACAAAACAAACGTTAAGACCCCGCGATAGCCTCCTGCGACACAATTGAAATTGTGGCTAATGATCGCCGATACCATGCTCCACTGATACCAGCAGTCAGGCAGGCAAGCAGTCACCCATACGAAGCACTCCCAGCGCGCCGCGCGTCCCCCCTCCGTTTTGCCATATTCATTATAGTCATTACACTTTTATAGGCATTCCCATTTGCACTGCGGTACACGTAAGGTCTCTGTGCAATGCATGTGTACTTCGCGCACGGAAAACCTAGACCACTTTCAATTTAATAAAGGTATCAACAATTGGCCGACCGAGAGACCGACTGCTCGGCTGGTGGCTCGATTTGAACGCGCACACCAGTCCCCTCCCGAAATGAAAAAGCGTTTGTTGCTCGGCGATCGCTTTAAGATTTTGAATTTGAATTGGAGTGGTCTGCTGGATGGAAGGTTGGGGATTTTTATGAAACAGGAAATCGCGTTCCCCGCTGGCTACGCTGGTATCGGTATCGTCGTCGACGACGAAGTGCACTGTGGTCGTGCAGAATCTCAAGGAATTGCTAACGATCTGATTATGGAATTGGACCAGTCAGTCGGAGCTGGATCCAATTCGATTGGGTGGTTTATGGAATGGCAGCGGCACTATCGTGATCAGACGATTTGTTTAACTTTCAGTGTGGAGTGGAGTTTTTCCACTCATTCTTTAGCCGCCAATCGAACTTTGAATTTGTGTTATGGTCCTTAAGAGATCTAAATGATGGCTGAGGCCGTAGGCCGTAGGCTGTGCTGATCGGTCTGATGACGCACGTGCATTGTGGAGCGCAGGGTTGTGTCGAGCGGGAGCTCCTGCGGGAGCTCTGACTAAGGTGTGTCAGAAGTCAATGCGACAGTGACGGGAAAGATCACAGCAATAGCCAACCAGTGCGCAGTCTTGAGAAGAGAATGTCCGAGGAGGGCCCAAAGGAGGCAATTTGTGGCGTCCAGTTCGGTGAAAGTTGAAGCTAGGTGTAAATCTACTCGAAAAGAGAACGTCCGAGGTGGGGTTTACTACTAAAATTCATCTCGTATGCAAAACGATGTCGAACAAGCCAATTGCTGGCAGACATCAGCCGCTTCGCTTAGTCAACGATCTCGTGCACAGGCGTCGACTACAAGGCAGCGTCGAAGGAGAGCTGACTGTATAACAAGCTGACTGAGTAACGATCGACTTCGAGGTGCGAAATCGTTTCAGAGCAGCCCTGACATATTCAGAGCTCATTTCTAAGCCCGTTCGTGGACCCATTTCTCTTCTCTAAACTATCCGGCAGACAGGGCCGGATCGGCAGAGTAACGATCGACAGGGTCCAGGTGCGAAATCCTTTCAGAGCAACCCCGACATGATCAGAGCTCATTTTTAAGCAGATATTGTGGACCCATTTCTCTTCTCTAAGCCAGGGCCGGATCGACCATATGTACAGGATGAGCAAATGCAGAGGGCTCCAAGCTCTTATGGCGCATTCTGAAGCCCAGCTACATTTCAAACACATCGCGTTCAGACATTAAACAATTCGAACACAAGCAACCAGTTCGAAAAGAGCCACAGTAAAAAATCACAAAAAGAAGTTAAGTGAAACGCACAAAAATCAGGCGCGGTTCCCTGAAATGGTGGTAGGAACATTTTTGGTAGGATTTTGTGTATTTTTATGGCACATTTTCAATAAAATTTCAATAAAATAAAACCGCATTCATCAAGTCTACCTCTTGGGTAATATGGCAACGGAGTATGCTCAAAAAAATTAAGAAGGGGCGCCAAGCGTATTGCCTCCTCAGGGCGCTCATTTGGCTCGAGCCGGCCCTGCCGACAGACTACCCCAAGGCCGACTCTCCGTACCCTACCCAAGTGCAATACTGTGCCAAGCCTAAGTCGTCACCCCCACCGAGTCTTGCTCAACATCTTGGAACTCAAAAGAATCTCATGCAGCACTCCACCTCCAATGAAGGCACACTTGTCTTCCAGAGATCCTCTTGCAGCTCACTTCATTAATTTGACAATTCAACTGTCGCACGCGGCACGCTCAATCTCGATCCACCGAAAACATCATCAGTACGTGCTTACTCACACCCTACAGCAGCCCTTGACTAATTTACAAAATCATTTCAAAACCGTAACAAGTTAACGCCGTTAATTAAAACATTCGATGTAGCCGCCAACATCAGCTGATTAATTGCGGCCAGCGGTTGCCCAACTAAATAAGACGTGCGAGTCGTCTAAAACAATGCACTCTCCTCCACTCCGGACCGCAAGGTCAAAAGTAATTGAAAACTCAAAAGCCCCAAAAATCCAAATCCAACGAGAAAAAAAAAGTCGCAGAAAGAAAGAAAGAAAAAATAATCAAAAAACCAAAGAAATCCATTGAGCTACTGTCCTACATTTAACAAGAGCGATAAGCATAATTCGTTTCCCATCCAAGTCGAGAGCCGTACACATGCGTCTCGCTGAACACAGCCATTCTGCGTGGTATGCGCCGCTGAACGTTGCATAACTAGTGTGAATCCAGCAGACTGGTGTAAACGCATAATTATCCTCCAATCATGCCGCCCATGCGCTTCAAAAACAGTGAAGTGTTGCTCACGAACGTGAGTGTTGTTTTTGCCTTGTGTACTCGTCACATCACAAGAATCCCCAGACGAAGCTGCACATTGCACTTAACCGAGTTTGGTTGCAGCTCAACAAAAGATTTTAGCATAAACTCTTGAAATGTATGCAATGAGGTGACGCAACATCAAAATCTAGCGGTCATGTAAGTGACAGGCGCCTGTCAGTTTATCGATGACATTTGACACATGCACTTGTGAGGCGGCGAAAAAATGCAACAAAATGCTCGGCTTGTGAAATTGTGACAATTATCGACCGAAATCAGAATCAGCATATCGCGGCAATCCGTGCTCCAGTTTGTCAGCAAAGCTGTCAGTTGATGCAAAACTTCGATTAGCGTCAGTTAGGGAAGTGAACCGAGCTCACACAATGCGATGTGATCAATCACCGGTGACAGGCGTACAGAGAAAGGACGGCAATCGACTCGGATAGCGGCTCTTTGAGCGGTGTAATTAACGGCAGCTACAGCACTTTGTGATAAGTTTGTGTTTTGGTAGATCGGGTTACATTTTATGCCGCGACAGATAAGAGAGAAAGGTGTGTACACTCTACGCACTCGGTCACAATTCGCCAAGTCGCGCGGTGCGGCTCTGTGCACCTTTCTAAACGCCAATAGTCGCAAATGTGTGCGCACACAGAAGTGTAATCGGGAACGACACACGGGGCGCAGTTTTGCGCCCACTCGATGCTCTTTCGGTAATGACAGATCGAGACTGTTGCCAGACGGAAGTGACACTTGCACGATGACAAGGCAAACAAAGTCGATGTCGCCGAAATCGGATTTGATTAACCAGTGCTCGAGTGGTGGCAGCCTCTAGGTCTGTAAGGGCTTTTAATTGATTGCTTCGAGTGCGATGTTTCAGTGATTGAATGATTGATTCCATTGCAGACGCACCTCAGAAGGTGATGGCCCACAAAGATTGGTTGACCGACCTCGAAGTGATGGTGAAAGCAGGGGAGACGCGTGAGCGTCGAGGATCTGTTGAATCGAGACCACTTCAAAGCGTCAGATTGGATTGGAAGTGTGAGCATAGGACTTGATTAGTCTTGAATAAAAAATGATTTGATTGTTTGGCTGAAGTGCTTAATAGGTGGGTGGGTTATCCCAGGTTAACGACAGGAGATGGTCAGGACTGAGGATGTATTTAACAAAATTATTTAATTATGGCTGTGGGCTTTCGGTTAAAGACTGGACTCTTCGGTCTTTGGATGAGGTGGCTTGCTCTGTCATCTTCTTTTGTTCTGTTTTCTGGGTTCATACCTATTCGGGGTAGTCCTGACCCTTGAACAGAAACCACTGATGCTGTGGGTACTGTTGTTGTTTGCGTCGGTAATTGAACTCCGCTCCACCGCACGCCTGGAACAGGTCTCTTCCACATTCATGTCGAACTCGGGGAAGGATAGAGCCTGGCTAAAAGCTTAGTTTTTGAAAAAAAAAATGGTCCAATAGATTTTCCATTGATTTTCTCATGCATATCGAAAACTATGAGCTTCGTTATATGCGATGGCTTTGACGGCATAATAAAATGGACAACGTTGACATCTTATACGACTTGCTGTAATTGCCCTCCTATCCCTTAAATATTAATCTGTAACGTCTAAAAAAGAAGAAAGAGATATAAATTTAGTGTCAGAAGGCATACCCGGGATACACAAGTCCCAGGTTGGCAGACAGGGTATTGGAGTTGGTACCATTAGGAGGAACGGTCGAGATCTTAAGGCTCAAGCTTGAAAGGTCAACTTTTGCTCTACTGCAGGTGTATGCAGTATGCACCAAATCTAGAGTCAGAGTACGCGGCTTTCTGGGATGAAGTTGATGCTGACCTGGAAAGGGTAGCGGAAATGGATTCCTACATCCTGATGGGTGATTTCCATGCTCACGTGGGTGTGGATGTAACGACGTGGGGGAGTGTGATTGGGTGGAACGGTGATCCTCACCAGAACGCGGACGCAAAGAAGCTGTTGGACTTAATGAACACCTTCTTTCCACACAAAGGCATCCATAAATACACATGGTACCATCAGAGTCTTCAACAGAAGTCGTTGATAGACGTCTTTGTGGTACCTTCGTGTGTAAAACGGATGGTTTGTGATATTCGTGTGATGAGAGGGGCTGAACTGACAACTCATCATCACTTGAGTGATAAAGTACTTCTCCTGCCAAGGCGGAGACAAACAACAGTGATCTCTTTTAAGTCTCCCTGGAAAAGTCTACGCCAAGATGTTGGAAGCGGGTTCTAGAGCTATGGTCGAGCCCAGGATGTACAGTGCGGCTTTCGTCCCGGTAGAGGTACAACCGAGCAGCTTTTCAGCTTGGGAGTATGCCAAACCCATCTACAGTTGTTTTGTGGATTTGGAAAAGGCATACGAAAGGCATTCTCGAGGATAAAGGTCCTCTTCTGAGGGCCATTCAGTCTCTATACACAAACTGTAGCAGCTGTGTTCGGGTTAACGGTGCTAAATCAACACCTTTCACCGTGGGCGATGGACTTCGCCAAGGGTGCGTCTTGTCAC
Source organism: Eristalis tenax (assembly GCA_905231855.2). Classification (NCBI taxonomy): domain Eukaryota; kingdom Metazoa; phylum Arthropoda; class Insecta; order Diptera; family Syrphidae; genus Eristalis; species Eristalis tenax. Next base: position 10,179,221 of record HG993127.1, read on the forward strand.
CTCTCCTTTTCATTGTGTATATGGACTGGATGTTGCATCGCAGCTGAGGCGAGGAATGTTTCACATTGGAGGAGTTGAGGGTCAGTCATCTTCTTTTCTTGGTTGCCCTCACATCTTCCCAGACGAAACTCCAGCGCGCACCCAATAGGTTTGTAGCCGTATTTGCTGATGCTGAAATGAATGTCAACGTGGAAAAATCGAAGGTTATGGTCATCTCCAGAACGGGTTAGTGGAGTCCCATTGAAGCAGGACTAGCTTGCTGTCAAAGTCAAGTTAGCGGTTTTTGAACTCAGTATTTGTTCCGACTCTCACCGATGATCATGATCGAATACAAGTTGCTAAGATGATGTGGAAATTACTCGCCGGGATAGGGTGAGAAACTCGGCAGTGCGTGTGGAACTCAACATTGAGGAGCTGCTTCTTCGGGCTATGCTTCGTTGGTTTGGTCACGTGGCACGAATGTCCCCTTCATCAAAACTCGCCTGGTTACGCTTGGGTATAGCCCCTGATGAGTTAGAGTCGATAGCGGAGGATCGATTTGCCTGGAGATCTCTCCTGCGTGGTTTAGCCCCGCGACCCTTTTTGTGTAGCATGCGGGTCAGAAGATGATGATGATGACTTGCACACGTAGACATGATTTCTAAGATTTGGTAACTCTTATGAACCGTATACATCGGCTCGATAAGTTTCCAAAGACTACTGAAAAAAAAATGACACTGACAGTTTGCAATTTGAAACTTCCTTTGACAGGCGAATAAAAATGACACTGACAGTTTGCAGTTTGACACTTGCTTTGACAGGCGAATAAAAATGACACTGACAGTTTGCAATTTGACACTTGCTTTGACAGGCGAATAAAAATGACACTGACAGTTTGCAATCTGACACTTGCGTTGACAAATAAAACTCCCTAAAGTTGTTGCTAGGTTAAAAAAGAAAGGGAGTTGATCAATCAAACAATCCAAGACCAAGCTCATATATTTAATCGCCTAGGCATAGGGTGTGCTGAAGTAACTTGCATCGAACTCCACGAACAATTGTAGACCAATCCATGAGCTAATGAGGACTTTTGTTATTTCCATTTAAGAAGCCGAATTTAACAACCCGCAAGAATGGCCTTTCAAATAAATCAGTGGACAAGCATCTAGTCACCCGTTATCGTCCTTTGTTAACAAGCACGCATGAAAACCGATCAGAGGTTCAACCTATAAACGTCTCACCTGCACCTGCGAACGCAATTTGAACTCACGGACAAAAATCGATCGCAATAACGCATAACGATTTTCATGCCCAAGCCGATAAAGTCTGGTTTAGAACAAGTTCAGTGCATTCTACTTGCCCATAAAAGCACTTGGCTTGGCTTCTGACTGGTGTGTCGGTTTATTGAGATCTTTATTTAGACAGTAGTGGTGCGTTGCTTCAGAGCTGCATGCTGAATATTGATATGGAGGAGGCTAGCCGTGAGACCTCACAACGAAGTCCACTGGGAGAGGCGCTGCCGATCTAACAAGTGCCAACAGAGCATCGAATATGAGCCTGTTTACGCGAGCAAATATTTCTTAATTGCGACACTTGTTGTCGGCTCATGTGAAGACATTTTTGGAAACGAGATCTTTAGGCCGAGTATGGTTTTTCCCTAGCGACACGTTAGGCGATGTAATCATTTCGATTGAATCGAATGGAATTTTGCAAGAATTAACTGAGTTATGATCAACAGCTATTGCGGGGCATTGCAAAAGAGATAAATATTCTCTTGAGCAACACACAAACGTGCACAAGACATCCCCACAGAGAAGAGTTGCCAGAGATAAGAACAAACAGCATCCAGGCGAAGGACTAAGCAGACGACAACAAAACGGGCAACACTCATCGCCTGCTACCCAAAACCTTCAGCAAAACGCCTGTACAGGTATCCCTTCCAGATCGGTTTGAAGGATCAGATGCGGGGAGGATCCTCTGCGCAGGCAGATCTAAGACGGATGAATGGCTTGTGTATGTTAGACTGCGTCCACGCGCGTTGGCTCACGAACCACATCAACTACTTGCTGATTGCCTTGGTTTCTCCGATTGGCTGTTGGTTGTGAAACATGTTGAGTTCCTTTTCTAATGGCAAGAACGGAGACGCTTGCGTCTGTTTGTGCTTAGGTAATTGTGTTACTTCCTCACTTACTTATCCGGACAATGTCTGCGCCCCAGCAATCCATCGCTGACGGTCCTGGGCACACTGCTGCCAAGCAGTGTTGCGCCCACGACAACTTGGTCTCTATACCGGACGTTCTGCCTTCTTCTCCTTCCCGAACAAGTAAGATCGGATTCTCCTGGTGTTCATTGGCTTGAAGCTAAACCAATACTGTCGAAAGATGTTTGCTGTTCGGCAACATCCACATCTTGACACAGCTAGTAGCGTTCGCGGTTATATCCTCTCCTCCATTCATCATCCTCGTAGCTCTGCTGTTTTGCTCATCGTCCAGCTTTCGTCTCCACATAGCACGACGGGCAAAATTAGTGCTTGTATGGTTTGAGCTCCACCGGTAAAATTGGATTCACTCAAAATGGCGGAATTTTACGTTCTTTCAAACTTGGTGGCCATAGCGGCATGTCGGTTTATTGTTTATTTTGTCCTACAATGGCTGGTGCTTACATCAGGTTGTTCTAGTCCGTGTATCCATGGTGGTCCTTCTGGGATGGGTGGTGATGTGGTAGCCGACTTAGCCTCGGTGGTGATTGCTATGTAGCTCGTTCTTCGAGAAAGTTCTGCCCGTTCGGCAGATTTAACGCGTTGAGGTAGCGTTGTCCGGGGATTGTGTTTCTCAGGTTCCTGATTTCCTCGTTAGGATGGTTGTTGAAGTCTCGTAGCTCCAGGGCCTAGCTTCTCAGCAACAACTCGTGTTGTGCGTGCTATTGTTCTCTCACGAGTGGGAGACACCTACAATTTAACGGCCAATTTGAGAAGCTTTTTCTTGATAGAGGTGGGCTGTGGAAAATATTTTGCTTGCACCGGCAATCGAAACCGGCTCAAGTGCGTAGGGGTCGACGCACGGACCCACAACACCACGACCACCACCAGTGAATGTGGTACTCCAAAACAAATTAATGTCAACCTCTATTCTGCAACAGCGGGGCAATTACACAGTTTCCTCTCCGTCCTCATCCAAGCGGCTTCTACAGAAATCATTATAGGGCACTCCAGGTCTTTCTGGTATTACGCCTACAAACTTCTTTCCTGCATAACCCTAGAAGAGCTTTAGTTTGGTTTAGACCTAGTGTAGGCCACATCGTTTTCGATGTCCTTCAAGTATCTGTTTCCGCCCACCTATGATCGGTGTCGTTTATGGCGTTTGTCAGTGGGCGATGGGGTGTCTCCTCATTCTGTCCTTTCCACGCAGACCCGCTTCCTTGCTGATGTATCGGCTCCTTCTTTTTGCCCGCAATGCCTTTGTGCCCAGGGACCCAGCGTCTATCCGCTTCATCTTTCAGAGATATGCGGCAGGGTGGTGTCAACGGAGAATCAACAAACGCCTGAATCTGTGCCTTCCCCCGATTAGGATCCGTCTGTGTTGATTCCCAATGCAGTCGCTTTACGGATCTTACCGCCGTCCCATTCCTCTCTCGGGGGATTATGACTGTAGTTCGAAGTCCCAAAAGGCGTAAAGCACTACAATTGGTTTGGGATCTTCGAGTAGTTCCAATGACCATTGATGTTCATTTTAACGCATCGATCGGATTCTCTTAGAGGTATTACTGCTTGCGCAGCCGTAAGCATATCACACTTAGTTCTTGGCCACTTTACATGACTTACCGGAATGTTTTGTCTCCTCCGATCGGCGACTAGTCTCAATCACACCCACGACAGCTGCTGCAAATAAACACAGCCACTGCATCCATCATTGACAGGCAGAATCAATCAATTAATCTCCTTCTCAACGCGCGTACTTATAGCCAACAACTTGAGCACGTCTCTGATGCAAACCTTGACTGCAGCACTTTACACCTCTCACTCTAGTCTCGGTAAGGCTCAGCAATTTCGTGAGTTACTGGTAACAAATTTGTTTTGCCATCAAGTTTACACGTGTAATTCCTCTATCGCGGGAATTCAGCGGGAATTCAGAACAACCTGTGCTTCGTTCGCATGGCACAGACGGTCTTTAGTATTCCAACAGCAATTTACTTAAACGTTCCTAATGTGCCAGCCTGTCGAGCCAATCGCAACGGCTACACACGAGTGCTACTCCTGTCAATGGTGACTCCGGCAACACCACGCCACATGGGCAAATCCACCGCTTGTCACAGCACATTATGTTGCGCTGTTCCCCGCCAGTTTGCCACAGTTTGCCACAGATCGGCCCCCTGGACACCGTTGTAACTGAGTGAACTCAATCTCGATGCGTTTTGCAACAATTTCAATTAAACGCCAAATGGAAAAGGATAATGGCTTACATAATGCCAATCACCACCGAGCGCAGCGCTGACCAGCATTGTAATGCCTCTAATGCGCGCGGGCTTGTGATCAAGTGTGTGTGTGTCTGTCTCTGTGCTCCCGGCAGTAATATCCATTCCGCACATGTCGTCTACTCGTGTGCACATGCACTGCTCGAAGCTGCGAGATAGTTCTCTTATGGCCCAGACTCACCTTAAACAAGTACACATGCCCATTCACAAGTGATCTGGAGTCCGGGCAAATGCCCATTGCCACGAACTGTGCAGTCATTCGCGGACAGTGGGACAGTGGGACAGTGTTACCCGTGGAACACTAACATCGACCAGATGGACAGGCAGACACAGCCGAGTCTAAGGCTGCACATATGCCGAGCCGTCGCGTTTGTTGTACTTTCCCATTCCATTTCGAGAGGGAAATCCTGTCCACAGCCACAGACGCTGCTGACCGTTTAACCAGATAAGTCCCCCGACATGCTGTGCGGTGACCAGTTGAACCGATAAACGATCACTGATCACCGATCACCGATCATATTGTCCGCTGATACCGATCTCCCATCAGATCGGAACACAAACATAAATCCCCAATTCGCCGCAACGGTTATTAATGGCGAAGATAATTTTCGATGCTGTTCGACTGCATGTTGCGTCTTTTGTCGAATCAAAGAATAATTACTGCCGCCTGTGCCTGCCTCGTTCACCGCGCCGTCGCCGCACGCCGAGAAAGTACGCGTTCGTTGGTGGCTTTTCTATGAGTCCCCCGCGCGCATGTGTTCAACTAGGCCTACGTGCGTGCAAAAACCAATGCTGAGGGCTCCCAGTGGTGACGACTGTTTGATCGTTGCTGCAGATAAATCATGCGAGCAGAATGCGAGTTTCCCTCTTGGCGTCCAATTTCTCCTGATGTGGGTCAGATCATGGTGAATGGCCAGCCGGGCGGCAGTGTATTCTGGGCGAGCGCTCACAATGCGGTGGCGGCGGCGTTAAATTGTGTCATCATTAGCACCAATTATCGATCGTTGTGATCGATTGATGTGATTGTTGTGCATTTTGCAACAATGTCTGACCAATTTGGGCAGACTCACGGGTCCAGTTGGTTTATTTATGAATTCGACGAATGACTGGCGGGCAAAGAGCTCCAATTAAGAAATGTTGAAAGTCTTCGTGCAGCTGTAGATGCGATGCGGGTCTGGTTTGGGTGGAAAAATACGTTTTTCTCGATTTAACGGTGTTTTTTTTTTTGCATGAAAGACGCTTTGAGAGGATTGAGTTGGGGTGAGCTTTGGTAAACTTGGCGTTAACTGCTTGGGCTTTTTAGTAAGTGATCGGCGAGTAGTCTCAATCACACCCGCGATAGCTGCTGTAAATAAACACAGCCACTGCATCCATTATTGACAGGCAAACAGGATATACTCTTTTGAACAAGAAACAGTCATCGGAAGTCTTCAACACAAGGTATGCATAGAAGGAAGTACTCCAAAGCTTCTTGATCCAATTCCGAATGCAACAACAATGATTTCCACATCACGGCCTCTCGTGAGCCACCGACAATGATTAGAGCTGCACGAAAATGCCTCAAATTTCGAACTGAGAGTCTCCAGTCAGAAGGTGGTTGCTGCAGAAGCTCGACTGGCTGTAGCCCCACCAAAACAGGAAGAATTGCATCCTGAGGAGGATGGTTGTGATGGACAAAAAGGGGACTTTTGGAAAAAACCTAGCACTTATCTCGAGTAGCACGGGTGTGTGTTGCTCGACTGCACCGAGTGCCTACGTGGTGTTGATTGTCCAGACAAAGCCAAAGCTTTGGAGAGATTGTGGTGTAATCACAGTCTGGCACTAGGCTCTCTTGTGGAAAGACGGAATCGATAAGTCAATTATTCAATGGTAGTTCTGAACGGCTTGAAGTCTGACCACTTTGACCAAGATTTGTATATGGGTGACTGGCGACCTTGCGACCGTGACTCACTTAGTCCAACGTGTTCCCAATTAGGGAATGTTTTTCTACCGTCAAACCATTCTAAACGCAGTCAGATTCACTTAGAATCTCAAGGAGTTTTTTTTAGCTGGAACCTATTTGAGTGCCCCAGCTCTACAAAGAAGTGTTCCATAGCACATGCTGGACAGGTTCTATTTCTTCCTCGTCTCCGTATGTTCAGCCGCATACAAATTAAACATGTATTCTTTTTCGTTTCGTTTATTTATTAAAATTAAACTGCTGACGTTACTCAGCCCGAAGTCAACTTAAAACTAAAACTTACTCTACTTATTCCAATCGTTCGATGTCGTTGAACGATGGCCTTGATGTTATTCGGTTCCACTGTGGATGGTCGGCGACGCTCTCACGGTGGTGTCGGATTCTTTCGCTGCGTCTGACATACTCGGCTTAAAACGCTGAGCTAGCGTCTGGCTATTCACACACTTTGCAACTTTAAGAACGTGTTAACTTACATCTGGTACTAGACACATATTCGTACGTGCACTACATTGCTACAAAATCTGACAATTGATAATGACCTCGTCGTGCTCAACGCCACCCATAGAGCCCCGATTGTAGCCCAGACAAAGTCAACACATCGTCTTTCAGTTTATCTCCTAATGGAGCTTAGCGGCATGTATGCATAAGGAGAACGGACGCCCCTTTCACATGGCTATCTGCTTTTCCGTTTCCTTGGATGCCAGTATGGTCCGGTACCAGCACGGTATTAGTCACCATGTTCACCAAGTATAGCTCACTCATGCTTTGTCTACATGACCTGACCAGTCCCAGTGTCAGAATGTGCCTTTGGATAGTATGCTGATTGGTTGTTTGGTTATGTTTTGGTCTCTGGGCGCAAGGGATACCTCGTGTATCGCAACAAATTCAGAAAATTTCAGAAAAACTCCTGCATCTAAACCAGCGCTTTTTCTTGAGTCGTCGCGTCGGTGTATAGGGCGAGCGTGGTTGGTACCAAACACAAGCTATTCATCTTCGGGCGCCAACAAATCTCCGAGACCTTATTTTTGGTGCTGCAACTTATTGGCATACACATTATTCCCCGTCTTATTTGGAGTAAGCATGACAGAAGCTGCTGATGATTAGTGTAGTGTCGACCCACCAGCACGTCTGAATTTGCCGTTGATCAGATCACAAGAGCCCTGAGACAAGACCGAACATGCACACAAGACAACAAAGATAAGAACTAAGACGCATGTCATGAGTATTATGACCAGAAATTAAGTACTATAGAGATAGCCTCTTGTTCCTTAAACATTTTGACAACCATTTTTTATTTCATTCACGTTATTTCGTGAATAGCTGTCGGAAGCTCATCAGCTTGACTGTCAAAAAGCTCATCTGCTTGAAGTAACTCGTTATGGAAACAGCTCCGCAATCTTGGTCTCTGTAAAGACAGCCCTAGCATCGCTGATGATCTTGACTGCGATAAGCTGAATGCTGATTTTATCACTGCTTCGGGTGCCCCATCAGCTGATCATCCTACTGCGCTAAGGGAAATCTCAAATCGGGAGGGTTTTCGTTTCCGTAGAGTATATCCAGAAAATGTTGTTAAAGCCATTCTATCTATTAAATCTTATGCCACTGGTCTCGATTACTTATTAAAGTGGTAAGTGGAGTTCCGCAAGGGTCTATTCTTGGTCCCACGTTATTTTCACTATATGAAAATCAGAACGCTTTGCTTTCAAACAATATAATACGAACTGGGCAGCCGGAGTATCTGTTCGACAAAATTACATTCTTCCAATCACCAAGATCTTTAATTATAATCCAACCGAGATATTCAAGCCTTCAGTCAGAACGCCAGTTTTTTGTTCAGGCCGCTAGGCTGTGGAATTATCTACCGCCTCCGCATAACTTTTCTTAAAGCTTGCAATTATTTTATAAGATTTCTATAGTCTTCCTATTGTGGTCAAATAAATATTAAATATAAAATAAGTCTCTGAAATTCGTCGATGGGCTAGGAGTCAATCAGCTATGAAGTTGGTCCCCTCTGTAATACTTCATTTCGGATTATGACAGATCTAAGAGTACTTCCCACGCTCTACCGCAGTGTTGCCAATTCCTACAATTAGGCTTTTAGTTAAGTGCACGTAACTCATCGGGAATACCCATCCGTTCCTCTTGTAGCCCAATCTCGGACCTCCGCCTTGTTTTTGGAATTTTTTTATTCGTGGAACTTTATTAATGTGGAACAGACCTCCATATTGTGAGGACAGCCATGGAACAAAGGCAAACAAAGACCGTATTTAGTTTTTCTTTTACATTTATTTTCAGGAACATATGTATGTGACACCACGGCGGCTGAGATCGAACTGAACTTTCATCATTACCGATTAAGAGCAAGTTAGAAAGAGCTAGACATATGCCCAGTTTTATGTACTAGAACAATTAATATGTGTTCGATAAGTGTTGCCATTATTTCCTCACAATAATGTGTTTCTCCTCTCCATTTCAGTCCTCTGCTGTTTAAAAAGAAAGTGCGTTATATCCTGTCTGATCCTTCCGATCACGTTTACAAATGTGTAGGATCAACGATGCCCCGATTCTAAAAAACTAGTGCTCATTGTTTCACACACTGCAGCTGTTTTGCGCCTCTTGCCTTTTGGCCACGTCATAAGTCTATGATTGGGTCCTTACTTACCTTGTGACTCAGGTGTTGAATTGTATTCGCTCAGCTCTCGCTTCCAGCAAAAGACAGCAAATTCTGAAACGGCTGGATCAGTAACTGAACTTCGACTCTTAACATCCAGTTTTTAGGTTTTCGGATCCTTCGATTTATCGGTTGAACGAACTATCAATTTGAATGTTCAGTAACACTCGTTTGTGATCGTAGGCTTTGCTTAGGCTCGTCCAGGCGATATTGCCAGCCTTAGCTAAACTCAGGTGGCGTCCTTCTAGCTTTGAACGTGACGTTGAACTTCGAGATATTCTTCTACTTTGTGTGTAGTCCGAGGTGTACTCGGGCCACAACACACCTCTTCAGCCCACGTGATCTGCGACTGCAACTGCAGGCAGTGCAGTAAGAAAGCTTGTATTGCGAGCGTCCTCGGCTGCATTGTTCCCCAGGCTTGGAGGCGACCACTCATCGGGCCGGAGCCAACTTGTCTATACGCTCTACATGGCCTAGTCCCCTTCGGCGTTGGTTCCGTATACGCCTGCCTAAACTAATGCGGCTAAATAGCTCGTGCTGTTGGTGGTTCAATCTTCTCCTTCAGATTTCTTCAACGCAATCAAGACCAATGACAGATGAAAAACTTTTGACCAAGGACTTTGACATCCGCTTTTAAAACTCACCTCACGCAGTAGAATAGGTTTGCGATGAGTCTGATTCTTCGAGAGAGGCCTCTATAAAGCAATTGTCTCTTGAGTTCAAAGAAACAGCGGTAATGAAGAGTTATTCTTGGTTTGGTAGTGTTACTGGTGTTGGTGAGACGCAGACGAAAGTCATTGCCTATCATGTGTTTATAACTATCCAAGACATCAATGTTTTAACTCCCAGCACGATCGACTGCAAATTTTCCAACGACCCTGTCTATGTCCTTGTACGTTTCTTGACCTCATTCCTGGTAATTTGCGCCAACAAACAGAGACCAACTACGAGTAGCCCAAGAAGGATACAATGATGACTTGTTCCCTTTCAGAAACGACTTTCAAATTGCATCTTATTCTACCAACGGAAAGAATGAGATAACGTGCCCCACAATGACTGCTGCTGCTATATTCATTACGGCGCATGTCTCGCTTCCATTAAAAGTCACCCATCAACGATGATGAACACGAAGACGACAGAAGCCCTAATTAAGTCATAACGATTAACGCACGTCTGCATCGTCCATTATCTCTCACTAATGCAATTCCATCACGTCATGAACAATGCTACTCAATACTCACGAGAACACTTTCATTATCCGACCATTGTTTCAATCCCTAAATTCATACACATTTATCATTTATTTTTTCCTCATCAGACTGTGCTTCATTTCAGGTTCCTGCCTTGCGTGCTTGCACTTTAGCCATTAAATCAAAGTGCATCTGACCAAAGTCGATTTGAGAGCCCTTACTAAACGATTTTTCTCACCTATCAATCTGACAAATTGCCCATTCTTCACCGGGGCGTGTTCACAGGCTCAAGTGATTTGCATACAAAATTGCTTAATAGGAATTGTGTATGCTCTTTCGTCTTTGGTTTGTATTAAAAATGACGGCGCATTCTTCGGGAGGAAAGTGAAAACTTTTAATCTTCTCACAAAAATTTACCAATTAAATGGCGCCGGGTTCCCCAGCGGGCATACTCGTTTCCGGATTGAGTAATTTGCCCTGAGACATGAGTTGGGTTGATAGTCCATTTGTTTTATTACAAGACTATCTTGATACTTAATTATGCAATCTAGATGTTGTATTTCTTATGAATCTGTAACACTTTCATCCAATTCGTGATTTGGATTTGACATCTCTACATTGATCGCTTGTGTCAAAACCAAGCTGTCATCCGAGAGCGCATATGTGCAGCTGAAAGCTTCCTCTTTTAAAATATGGATCGATTAGCAAACGCTGAACGTGTTAGTATTGTGAAAACTTACTAGAAAAATACTAACAGATTACAGTCGATAGTCCGCAAACCCTCCATCACCTATTATACAACTCCCACTCACTGTAATCCAAAATCATAGCGTCAGCACAGGCCGAAAGGAATCTACTATTAAAATAATTAATGGCAACAAAATTCACTCCAACTTAAATTGATCCAACAAATTTTGATCGCATTCTCTGCTCGACTACAGATGAATGGCATACAACAGGTGGCCGCCACCGCTTGACAGCGTAATCCACTTTACTTCAAATACCTGACAGACAAATAATGATTGTTCGCTAATTGTATCTCAGGCCGCTCGAGCGGATGTAAGCCATTGCATTGCAAAGCTAATCACCACGTAGACGATCTGTTTACACGGTGAACGTACCCGCATGCTTTCAAAGTCAAACTTCATTTCTGACATACCAATTGCGAGTACTCTCATCACGAGTTGAACGCACCCCATTCGCGCAATCTGCGACCACCCAATAATAACGAATTTCAAATAAGGCGCACTAATGTCTTCCTAGCTTGACTGCTGTAATCTATCACCAGTCCGTCAGAGACACAGATCTGATGGCAAATGTCAAAGGGGGAGGTTCGCATGACAGCGGAGCGCATTCAGTGGTAAAAATAGTTGTCAAATTGCTTTTCGAGGAACGTCCGCGACCACATCCACGGACCACGGAGACGATGAAAGCTTCAAAGATGCAAAGATAAACCGGGAGAGATAGCCTGTGTAAATTGTTACGATTTTGATCTGCCATCTGCACGCGTCCACACTCACACACACACACATGAGTACCTGAAGTCGAGCCACTTATCGGCGCAGGAGATCGCACTTGCTAAATAAAAACGCACAAACTGCATTTGTAATAATCGTGTAATTATGATGTCGGTCTGTGGTCGTCTGATGGTGCGGGCCGGTTCAGTTGGAATTGGATCATTTCATTCCTTTTCGCACTAATCACTGCGAGTCGTCGCAGACGCAGACGCTAGTCGGACGGACATTCACTTGCATCGATTAAAGATAACAGAATGGTCTTACCCGTTTCGAGAGGTGGTAGGTACTTCAACGCTTCTCGCAATGCCATTCCGATGCCTGCGTGATGTGTGATGTGATACAGAGCACGCTTTCGTCGAGGAGACAGTATTTGATTTGATTTTTCTTCGTTGGAACGATGATCGTCTTAATTAGAAATAATCGTTTCTTAAACAAATATTTTACTTCTTCAATTGCTGCTCATTAACTTCTGTGATGGAGGTTTTCCGGCGATAAGTGTGACGGCTGCTCTTATGCAACTGCTTTGGGCGGGTGATTGCGGAAATGGTTGCAGCAAGAAAATGCGGGAAAACTCTAGCATAGACCAGAGTTTTCACTCTCTATCTTATCCGCACATCTACGCCTTGAAGTGACTACTTTTCCCTCTGTAGCTGCAACTTCAGTAAATGCCCAAGAGCGGAATAATTTATTCGCGAAGGAAAAGCTTCTTGTGAAAAATCGCTTTTACTTAACGTCAACAACTGTACTCCCCAGAGAAATAGGATAAGGAGGCATTTCGAACCAGTGACAGCTATGACTGATGTCATGAGTGACAGCAGTGAATCAGACATCCCTGTCAGCTGTCTACTCAGAAAAATCAAACACTGACAAATCGTCACGCTATAAGATAAGCTGGGAATAATTTAAGAAATGTAAACCGGCAACCACCCTCTTTGCCGCTACATCAATGTCAGTGACAGCCAATGACACCGTGGGGGTAAATTTTTGACAACTGTGCTGTGCTTTACTTTTTTATGACGATAGGAATGGGGAATTGCAACAGAGAATGTGGTGCGCTCTAGTGGAGGAAGACCGTAACCAACTTGGTGTGCATAACTGAAGATGTCTAGCCGAAGGTCGTGTTAGTTGAAGAGAATTCTTCTCTTTATCCACCCTAGATTCTAGACGAAGAAGTATACAGGAGCTGTACTTGATGGGACCTGGGCCTAGCTTTTACAAAAGACGCTCGTGCTCGTGTCACGACAGGACCCACCGTTTTAGACTAAGCCCGACCGGCGAAGTTTCACTACATTTTTGTTGTGAAATGTCTATGAAAATTTTCCCGTACTTAAACATAGACACCCAGCGTAATAGTCGACGTATGACGACCATTCTCTACAAATCCTTAACGTAAGAAGCAGGGCACATATATGGATTGCACAGCAACGTGGAATATTCTGGCACCAGCTCAATCAAATTCACGTCCGATTAATGTCCAATAGAGAGAAGCTAGCACCTTAGCAGTACAAGACTAATGCAGGCCCGGAACAGACGAACACACATCTAAGCCGAAGAGCCGTAAAAATGAACTCGAGCAGCAGATTTGGTGAGTTCTAAAAATTAGTTGAAGCTTCATGTTCACTTTCGTTTTTAACATAAAAACAAACTTTGTTGACTTTTGAACCCCAGATTTTATGACCTCGCGGTTCGTGTTTAATCGAAACCAGTCCAGTTGTGTCTTCTGAACTGCAACTGAAATGCAATTAAATTTGTTTATTATTGTAATAATTGTTTTTTACGATTTTCCAGAAACATAACTCTCACTTTAAACCAGATCACAGTGTGGCCAGATATTCCCCCAATATCCTGAAGGTTCAAAGACGTTGCCATAAAATTCCCCACCATCATTCGTGTAACTAACGCAAATAGTGCCAACATTAAGGCTCGCAGTCAAAGGCACTCGCAAACTGTACGAAGTCATGAACGTGGAGAGTGGGTTTTGTTCCCCGTTGATTTTAATTTGCTTGATTTGAACTTGCATGGGAACAAATAACACATCGTTTGCCTAATTGGATTTTGAAATGGATTTATTGTACTCGATGGGGTAAGCGCTGACGACTTTTGGAAGGCACTGCACCTTCCAGCTGGAGTAGAGTACTTAACCGGGTGCCTAATGAACTGTACATCAAACCTCTGGGTTTGCCAGACATACACTTGCGGACGTAAAATGACTTGACTGCATGCATTCTTTTTTATTTTTATAGAGCAAAAGTTAGGAGCAGCAAGCGAATAAATTTGTATGCAATTCAATCTAGGGACAGGGCATTTCTATTCGAAATGTTTGTAAAACTTCGCATGGCTTGCCACAGCTATGGGGATTGGATCTGAGGAAATGCAAGGTATATGTACGATCTTCGTCCAGAATAACAGTTTCTAGTGGAAAGTGGTGCGACAATACGAGGCGGACCAGGGACTAGATTCTACAACAACCACTGGTGCTGTGCACGCTATTGTTTTATCACGAGTAAAGGGGACTTACAGTTTTATGCCGACTCCGAACGGCTGAGTTTGAGAAGCTTTTTCAAGACAAAAATACTCTTTGAGCATTTTCTAGTGACTCGAAAGAGGTGGAGCCGTGATTTATGAGAGTGCCACGGCGGCCCACGCACTGGCTGACCAGTCGGAAAATGCATGAAATCTGAGTATACAGAAGAAATAAGACCCCTTTGGCAGCACCAACTATAAAGGGTCTTACAAGTCATAAGTTACAAGCCTCGGTAACGTCACTCGGTAGTGTCACCACTTTCATTATTATATACTTATTACCTTTTATTTTATTATTGTTCTACTACGTCATTCAAACTATTGTTAATCTGCTACATTATGTCAAACTATGTTACATTCTATGAATTTGACATTGCTTATATTTTGCATTCATTCGATTGGTGGTTGCCGAGCCAGAGATAAGGATGTAATGTATGTGTAAAGTGGGTAATTTCTGAGAGACAACTAAATGTGTTTACGATAAAAGGTAAATTGTGTGGTTACGTCTGCCAGTAGATTGTGCAGGATGACGATGGAGAATTCTCGTCCATCAAGACCAAAAAGGGTTTTTGGACAAGGAATATATGACTGAGGAGATTCCACCATTCCGAAGGCCGACGTGATTAGGAAATTCAATTTCCACAAAACCACCTCAGATCAAGCTGAACACCAAAAAGCACTGGAGCAACGAATCCATGGCCTACAGACTGCGCAGTAACACTATCAACTGACACACAGATGGATCAAGAACTGATGAAGGCAGACAGGGGCAGGAGTATTTGGACCAAGGACAAAATACTTCGAAACCATGGGCAAACAGAATCTTCTAGGCAGATGCGCTCAAATCAATCTTGATAGGAACTGCACCAACTGTGCCATACATAGCAGTATTATCGAACAGTCGCGTTGTCATCCTGGCATTAGACTCCTGCAGTATTAAATCCAATGCCTACATAGGTTCAAGGAATTGAGCAGGAATGAAATAGAGTAAAACTCTGCCGGATACCTGGTTATAGAAGACAATGAAATAGCCGACTCCCTAGCTAGGAAGAGGACATCGAAACCTTTCATATGCGCTGAAACCGTCTGTGCAGTAGGAGACCACGTCCTCATAGGAGAATTCAGGGAACTAGAAAAAAGGTACCGAACATAGAATAATGCTCGAGGCATGAAACACGCCAAAAAACGTTTAGGACAATACAACCAACAATTTTAAGGGGCAAGAGATGAAGAAGTTGGGCATTTTCTTCATTTCTGCTTCTCACACGATCAATTGTGCGTTGTAATGTCGAGGTCACAGGATCTTGATGATGTTTCAGAAACAAGAAATGTGGTCCACAAACAAGTTTTATGATAAAACATATTAGAAAGTTTAGTTTTTTTCTGGCGTTTTACTATTTTAAACACATTTCTCCCTTGGTCAACCCTCATTATTTCAGAATTGCGTGTGGTAGCAAGATGGAGGTATAGCTGAGCCTCAAGCGATATGTTTGTCGAATAAGCTTGATCACCGCTCAGTTCACCTTCCTTGGACCGCTTTTTTCTCTCTTGTGTCAAGCACCTGCACTCGTGTTAATTTCAGCCGCTACAGTGAACCTGTGCCGCAGACAACACGTCTCTACAGCTAACGCGATCTCTTGCTAGATGTTCCTTTTTTTTTTGTACACCAAGGAGATTGAGGTCATTCCACCTGTGTGTACCCACTTAGACCTGGGCGTCCTCTGTTCCGCTGTTCCCTCGTTTGAGATTTTCCGTGCCTCAGCGCCATATAGCAGCGCCAAAATCAGCTTGACCAGAGCGAGGAGTCTATTACCCAATTGCGGTTGACAAGATCGCTCCCGGATATTGTTTGCTGAATCCACTGCAGATCTCCGCGTACGCCGATGACTTAGTGGCGTACAGATCAACTGTAGATATCTTGAAATTTGGTTGGATAATTTTCTGTATTTTAACAAACATATAGAGATGGCTCTGACCAGTGCTAGAAAAGCCTTTCCTGTGGCAAGAAAACTTGAGCGGCCAACTTGATACCAGGGTGAAGGTTATCTGCTACATGGCCCTCATAAGGCCAGTCGTGGTGTATGGCTGTCCTCTGTGGTTCAATGTGAGTTCTTCCCAGATGGAAAAAATGAGGGTGTTTGAGAGACGATGTCTTAGGACTTGTCTCCTGTTCTACCGAACACCCGAGTCTGAGTACATGAAGTACTATCTTAACGAGGTCCTCTACAACAGGGCAAACGTGAAAAGGATGGACAATTTTATCATTAAATTAATAAGAAGTCACATTGCAACAAGTATGAATTCTACCAACAGTCTGATGATCGGGGCTTATTACTCGAATTATATGTAAGATGAGACGGTGCGTTACAACGGCTTTGTTCCACCTGAAGCATTCCCCTATTTGGATTTGATCGGCCTGATCCAGGACACGGAAGGATGTTCTGTAATCTACCACGCAGTACGCCCAACAGTTCACAGGCGACTCCTCTACGAATCGGATGTCGTCCGCTAGCACGAAGAGCTTCTCCGGTTCAGTAGAGTGATTAGGAGCGGCACTTCTTTTGGTAGTAACACCAGAACCAGCCTCCGCCTTCGCCGGCACCTACCTGATACGATAGTTCGTGTAGTTGGCTTAACGGTTCACTTACCTAGTTGTAAGAAAGAGTGCCAAGTCTTTTCATGGTTTTCTTGACCAGTAAGACTTAAACAATAAAGTCTGTCCTAAATACCCTGAGTCCTAAAATGAAGGGTCAGTGAGATAGAATTAAGAACTTGAATTGTTAGATATTAAGATAGATTTTAGTCATTTTTGTCTCGTATAAGTTGTCCTGAGAAGAATTAAATAAAAATGAAATGAAAAAATGCCATTAACAAGAGTTTGTTCTGCACTTGATATAGATACTAATGCGGACTGTGTACTGTGAAGCCGATGTTCTTGATTACCTCGAAATTATAGCCAGGGTCAGATCCACCAAATGGACAAGTGCACAGGGGCGCCAAGTGTGTGAAACCTCAATAAAGAAAACGAATTTCATTGAAATACTGCCATTATTGAAAATTTAGGTCAGTTCAATCAGCTACCTATGCATTTCTAAACGCCGCGTTGACGGCATTATTGTATTGTATTAACTGTTAACAGTACTAACTCCTCTTGTAAAACTAAAGAGATCATGTTTAAAAGTTTTAAATAGAATGTTTAGTTCAGGCCTAGAAGATATTGCTTCCAACGTAGTTATTGCCCCCAGAATTGTACACTCAATGTCAGACACAGAAGCTGAAAATGAAAAATTACCTTACGACTACCATGACTTAAGAAAGATTGGCCGGCTTGTCAATAGAAAGAGAGTTATTAAAGTCGATGAGTGACCTCATAACAGAAGAAAGGGGCGCTTAACGTAGGGCGCTTATTTGGCTCGGACCGGCCCTGGGTTTAGCAGCTCATGGTGACACTCAGTCCAGGCCGTCAATGTTGCACACCCTATCTTTAGGACAGGATATACTTCGTTTTGCCCTCGTTCACACATTTTTCCCGTGTCAGATTTTAGCCCTTTCGGTCTCAGTGCCGCCTTACTCGCTGTCCCCTGCAAGTCACGCCAATGTCACCCGCGCATGCTAGCAGTTGTGCGATTAGTTTTTATTCGACCTTGACAAGCGAGGTTAGTTCTCATTACAATTATGTGATGACCCCCAGCAAGTGGCACGGTTTCTTTCATGACGTCAAGCAGCCAGAAAGCTCGTTTGTTCGCTCTTTTCCAAATTACTATTTTCTGTCTCCCATAAGCCCAGAGGGCAATAGCCAGTTTTGTCAACACACTCCGACGCCGCAGCATTGAATGCAATTATGCGCTCAAAACATATTCCACTCTGCGTAGACACGGTCCAAGTCCACTGTCAGCCTGACAGCTAAAAATATGAACTCCCAACGGGAGACGCGTAACCTCGTATTCCACCACATTCTCAAGAGTCCGTCTGAACCTTCGATGGACACACAGAGGCCAAGGTCTGTCATTTACATCCCGCGGTGCTTGCTACCGAATACATGAGCTCTTATATCAACATTCCCCTCCATGGCTTAAATTTCTTCGGCTCGAGATGAACCTACACAACGGCGAGTCACACCAACCCAAGCCGGAGCGACAAATGAGAATCGATTCTTCAAGTCACACCTCTGTACGTTAATCGAATCGCCTTATGAAGTGAATCAAATTCCAGTGTAACGAAAGTCTCGCAGACCGACTGCAGAATTGAAGAGATTGGCCGAGTGTGATTTTTGGACTTCCACATCTTATGTCATTTCCTCCAATCGCTTGGCATGTTCCCATTCATACAGCGACCCGTCGGCAATCTAACTGGCAAAATGGAAAAATATCAATAAATCTTACCATTTACCATCCACCGTTCACGGCAAGCGTTAGCGGTGTTCAATTAATTCGAACGCCCACAAGAAGCCAAAGTTTGCCATTAAGAGGTTGCAACATTGTTATTGTAACAGCTGGACGTCGAGAGATGATGAATTGCAACTGATTTTGACCAAAAATAATCGATGTTTCGAATCAGTCGCCTTGGCTGTGCGACGGTAATCCTCTAGAGGACGACAGTGCAGATAGAGCAGATAGAGCAGACATGGTAGGCACGGAGCAAGCAAAAGACATTTTGATGGAGCAGCAACTGATGCTTGCTTATCTGACGCGCTACCTAATAAAACATTTCTGTTGGCACTTTTAAGCCGCAGACCGCCACCGCCGTCATCTACCGGAATTGAAGTGGAAAACTGAAAGCCATGGTAAACTTGTTTTCCTTCTCCCTCTTTCTGAAGACCGACCAACCAACCGTCCAACCATTTATTTGGTCTTTGCGCCATCGCCATCGACGTCGTCGTTGTCGTGGTTGTTGTGTTTTGAAAATGGTTTGATTAGTGGTTGGTGGCGCTTCAAGGAGCTCGTGAGATCATTTGTCTCTCGAAGATCTCCACGCTGTGGCGTGACGATGCGAACGGCGAGGAATCACTTACGTCGGTTAAGGTCTAAGCAAATAAAAGACACCATACCAAATTGAAAAATGCTTTCCGTTGTTGATGATGCTGATGTGCGGGTACGGTTGACGGATTGGCGGTCATTGTTCTATTGTTGATGCACAACGAAAGCGAAAAGATGAAAGTGAAGACGAATTGCAGTCTAGGGGGCTTTGATTAACAATTGAAATAATTCGCATTTTGATTCACGACCGGAGAACGCAAACAAACGACTCGCCGCGAGGCATGTGTCATTTTTTAAGGAAGCCACCCGTCAATCAAATGCTTGCGAAAGAACGAGAGTTGACTTGGTTATCTTTCTGTGGAAAATGGAGAACAAGCCACTTTCTCGTTTCGGATTGGCAATGGGAAATCTATGTTGTCGACATGATGTAGTGGGCCAGAGATTTGTTTTTGCAAATTTCTGGTTTACTTCTAACCTTTGGCCTCTGTGTAGATTTACATCATATTTATTGCACTAAACATGGGCCGCAGGGTAAGATTGCCTCGAACTTTATATGGTCGTCCTCTGCTGTATTGTCTCACACTCTCTCACCCTCTAACTTTGGGCATACTTCATACTTCATTTCTGGTTAGACGTATTAACCCATCATCGTCACAAATTTCATCAAGTCTACAAGCTTGATTGAGACGCGATTGTCATCATGATCAAGCTGGACGAGTTGTCTAGGGGCTGACAACGCCATTCCCGTCAATTGTCAATTAATAATCTGTCAGAGACTGATTAGTGAGGCACTTACGTATTATATTATCATCAAATTACTTCTTTTCAAACAAATCATTTACGTATTCAGTAGAAATCGAAATTCGAAAGACAAAAACCTCATCAAAAATGTGCTTATAATCTTCTTCAATTGTGTTAACACCTTAAATGTTTATTTCTTATATGTTTCCAATAAAACTCAGGTTTGTTTCTCAACATTCTGCCCCCAAGCAACACCATCTGCCAACCGAACAACCACTCATCTCCCTCGCACTACTGT
The DNA here is from genome assembly GCA_905231855.2 of Eristalis tenax. NCBI lineage: Eukaryota > Metazoa > Arthropoda > Insecta > Diptera > Syrphidae > Eristalis > Eristalis tenax. Next base: position 10,199,546 of record HG993127.1, read on the forward strand.
CAATCTACGAAAACAACGCGATGTTGCCAACACTCTCCATACAACTAGCACTCATGTCATCACACTCGCTCCGCGAACAGCCGGTTAAACGAGTTGTTGCAGATTCAAATTGTTTGACGTTTTCCCACTTTTTTTGCATTCCATCCGTTGATCGGTGCGTTTTCTTCAAAAGAAGTTCATAAATTTTCCTAATTTTCACGCATTTTCCGTTTTTATTTCAATTCATTCACACATCTCCAGAAAGACTGAAATGCTAAAATATGTCTGCTGATAGAAAAAAACCACCAGCGACATGGCAGAAAGCCACCACAAATCCAAATCGAAACGGCAACAACGACAACAACGAAGACGACGAAAATCAAACTGCCCCATCAGCAATGGGAGCAAACCGAAACCCAGGTGAGAGAATCAAGTTTCAAGTTTCAATCCTAATATTATTCGACGGCTTTTTATCTACTCTTCTCTTCTGCTTTTTCTCATATTTACAAATCCAAGTGAATTGTTGGGATATACATAATATAATTAATTAATATGGCACTCGCGTATGTGTTTGCATTGCAAATTTATCTTCGCTTTTCGGTTAGCAGGTTGTTTGGTTGCTTTGCATTCCTTGAGACGTAGCTACACTCTCTGCCCACTATCAGACGGGTGTCTCGACTTCACTCCGGACGACGCGACGCGATTTGAGTGTGCACATATCAATTCTGTCGCCTTTTTGCTAACGTAAACAACTATTTCGCGAGTTTTTTGCTGGTGAATTGAATAGTAATTTTGAGACGAACAAGAAATGTTGAAATTTAAGTACTTTCTGGTGATCTACTTCAAAGATGGAAAAATAAATATCCAAAGCCCTTGCTTAAGTACGTATTCAAACGATTTGAGGGAATACACATGTCCTTTATCCTGGGTGATGGTACGAACTTTATCAGTATTGGCGACACATAATTTTCGAGTCCATTGTCTTCACACTGTGAACTTTGTTGTTTCGGTTTTTGTTTTATATCGGAGCGGTTCAAGGTCGAATTTTATTTCAAACGCGCACTTGTGATATCTGTGCCTTTGATCGTAACTACCTGCTTTCGACAGTTTTACTGAGGCATTGGTATTCTTTCGGAGCAACACGTGTCTACCGAGTGAACTCATAAAACTCTGTTCGATGCTATCTCCTATGCAAAGTGATTCTGATAGAATGTCTTATGCTTCATCTTATGGTTCGTTTCTTGATTAAGAATGCATTGAACGAAGAAACAAACTTGAACTCTTGTGTAAGTCTAGAACTGCATCCGTGGAGTACTGATTTGCGAACAACACTTCTGGCTTCCAGAGGCGGACTCAAGTTGATCAGAATGTTCAGTAATTTCTACTTGAGATCCGCCAGCTAATTTCTACTTTCTTTTTTTTTTGCAGTTTCTTTGCTCTTGATTTTGGCCAAAGATTATGCTTCCAAGTTGATATTAACTCTCTGTGTGCTGATTTTTGTCACCTTTGTGAAGTGACACTTGTTCGACGGTTTTTGTGCATAATTTCTTTGCATTAGTCGAACACTAAATATTGTATTTGCGTCATCGACTTTTCGGGAAAGACGTGAAGTGATTTTCTTTCTAGCAGTTCCTTTACTAGCAGTCCCTTTGGGGCATAAAATGAAATTGAGGGCACAGTCCATTTCGTGCGCCTATCTACAAATGAAATTCTGTTCGCTTCACAATTCTCGCTCTTTGTCTCAAACTGGGATACCTCTTCTTGGTTTGCAAACAGCTTTTTTCCCATGAAAGCGGGTAAAGAATGAATGCGCACAATATGCGCTCGGCCTTCCATTTTTCCAAGAATGATGTTTCCAATCCCGCCTTTTTTTCTTCGCACACAACACATGCCTGTCTAGGGGAGGATAAACCCTGCGTGCAAGGAGTCGAACAGATGTTAACCATGACATTGGTGTGTGCGATTAGTTTTACTGAGTTACCTAGAGCCTTAGGATTTAAATTAAACACAAATGATCAACAGATCAACTATATTCACACCCAATTCGAATACATATGGAAAGTCACACTAAAATAGACTTTACTTGATTCGATATCGCCAATGCTTAGTTTGAATTTATAATGCTGCGTCTTGATGAAACTTGGAAGCAATACAATGTCCGGATGCATGTCCCTCACCCTGATATAGTCCTGAAAATGCATACAGCATGAAAATCACGAACCCACCCAAAGTCACAAATGTCATTTCTTTACTTTAAAAGGGCAATGAAGTTCGTATGCGTATGACAATGTTGGTATCAGCTTGCTGACAAAGGTACGCGATCTTGATCTAACCTGTGTCACGTTACAGATGTTCTCGTAGTACTTTGGTCCAACTTCAACGAATTGATTGCCGTATCTGTTGTAGAACTGCGTTTTCACCTAGAAATGAACACACATTTGTTTAGCATTCAAGATCACACACTTCAGGTCTTCCCTACGAAGGCGTCATTTTGCTGACGTGTGATGAAGAAGCCAAAGTTGGCGTAGTTTAAATTGTGTCGTTTTGCTGAAAGCGAGCAGTAGGATTGTGTACATATATCTCCATCGTTGCTGCATTCTATTCCCCTTATTTCCACTAAAGATGCGCATTCCTATGCGAGGGATCGGTTAATATCTGTGCAAACATACTTGTCGAAGGTTATGCTCACTGAAAAATTGAACACCAGCACGATCAATATCATCAGAAACACCGCCATAATGTGCGATAATTCGACGTCGCTGTATGCTTCGATTAGCGGAATATTACTGAGCAAGGCAACTCGGTTTTGGAAAAGTATACAGCTGACTCTTCGGAACGCATCATTACCTGAACCATTTCCATAACTACTTTCGAAATGTTCCCTATTAACTGTCCGTTTCGCAAATTGTTTGAAAATATTCGTCACATCATAGCCGTACTTTGCAGATGGGTATTTAAAGTTTTAATCCCGTGTTGGTTTTGTTGGGTCTCTTTTGCATTCCTAACCAAACAATCTGCCTTTTTTTCAATCGCTGATGGCCTTCTCTCGCATCTTAAGACAAACTGCCAAGTGGTCTGATTTTCTTGTCCCAAACTGGATCTACAGTTCATCATGTTTTGCATCGAATCTCTTCCTAACTAATCCAAATGTGTCCATCATAACCGCACTTTTTGCAGATGATGAACTACTTAGGTTAGTTCCTTCTCACGTGGGTAGTGAGGACCCATTGTCCTCATTGGCACCAATTTCGAGCTTGTCGTCCTCGTGTATGTCATGTTGTTCCTTTGTAATTAATTTGGGTTGTATGTTTGTTAGATCCTGCAGGCTCCTGGAGGATGTGTTCTCCTAGTGTTCTATGTCGAGGTAGTTAGGACGGTCCTCTTTCTTCTCCAGGTCGCCGCAGCCTCTGCATAGGAGAAGGAAGTCGTTGGTTCAGATGACTATGTTCAGTTAGTGCTCCAAATACCATCGAGAGCAACCTTTTGCCGCATTGAAGAAGTTTTTCAGTTTCTGCATTTTTCAACTTGGGCAATAGCATCCGAGTGGTCTCACAGGTGGTTGAAGACTTCTACATTCTAATCGCTTTCTATACGAACGTGTCATCTACCTTCTTAACAAGGTGGTATATCTTTACAGGATTGCCGGGCATGGGTCGGTTTGGCCCCCTTTTCAGACATGTTTACCTCCTTGAGTTTTCCGCGGCAACATGCGGTCAGCTTGGACGTAACTTCTGTTGCCGAAATGCTTTAACTCAACTTTCGGTTTCTCCTCTCGAGTCAGTTAGTACCCAAACAATCCCCCAGATTCCAGCAAGTGTGGAAGCACACGCTGCGAGCATTTTCATGGGAACTGTGCCATAATGTGCACTTACAACCAGGAAATCCTTCATGTTCCACCTTCCATATGCAGCATTCCTTTATTCCCTCTCATAGCAGGGCAATAAAATCCTAAAATCCGTGCAACGCTCCCATGAAGTAACATCTTACAAACACGCACTCCACCACAACATTAGATTCTCAGAAACGAAGGCAAACCATTTACAGAAATTACATCCAACCAAATCAGTCCGAGTTGCTTTGCTTTGTGTGCTCCACATTGGCTCCCATAAAGAGCACTTTACCTCTTGCCATATAAAATAAAAAATCCGCAATTGTGTTACATTTTCTCATTGATTTGTCATGGGTAACATTTTTTCTTCATTTTCTTGTTTGTTTCCATTCAACAGCGACAGCAACTGCAACTGTCCGAATACGAAGTCCCAGAAAAATGAAAACCCAAGTAGCGAAACTAGTTTACGATCCGCTGACCAAACCGAAACGAACGACGACTGTTGTTGTGAATGAAAACGCGAAGCCAGCGGCCGATAAAGAGTTTCAAAAGAAACGCGAAGATCTTAACAGGGAAGTGAAGGAAATTCATGAAATGCTCAGTGAAATGAGTAAGGGTCCAGCGAAGCCACTTGAGGTGGAGAAGCAGGAGGAACCCCCCCAACTGGTGACTAAATCTCTTGCGAAACCAATTGAGAGAAGTAAGACTGAAACGAACATACGACCGCCAGTCACACGGCGGAATAGATTTAGGCTAGATAATCGCGCAACGCGCTCGAAGTCCGCAACCACAGTAAACACCGATGACACTTCTCCAATGCCACGAAAAAAGGCCCACAATCCCGAAGAGACGCGGCGCTACATGCAAGAGCAAAGAAAGAAACGAAAATCCCTGCAATCCATGCTCGGTGCAGAGAGGCAACCTTCTGTGGACAGAAGCGAAATCAAGAAACGCTTGGAAGACTTGCGTAAGAACACACTGCAAATTGTGAACAAGAACGTAAGCAAGGGAAAGAAAAAAACCCCCGTCATAGCAATTGAATCACCGATTGTTCAGCATCAGGCAATACCGAACCATAAGGTGGCCCCACTTGACCTAAAGCTGGATACTGATAGGACTAGTGCTCTGTCGGATGCATCATCGAAAAGAAAGACGTCATCCGAAAAGTCCCTAGACCCCAGTCCATTGTCGGAGAATTTCAAAAAAATTGGCCTTCTCCGCAAACCCGAGTTCAAGGATCATTCATTCAACGCCCTGAAAGATCTGAACATGGACAAGGAGAATCTGATTATTGAAAACCTCACACCGCAACTTACTGAAGGATTGTTTTGCAGGTCAAAGGAAGCACCTATTAACGAACCGAGACCACCCGAAGAGGTTATCTGCGAAAGGAAAGAGAATACATCTGACGGGGGAAACTGGAGGCAGCAGGAGCTGTCAAGAAAACCCGACACCCCTGTGTCCGTACGCAAGCGGAGCAGCATTCCCGAATTGGACCTCAAAGTCCCAGAAGCGAAACTCAAATCTCGTGTATCAGTACGCGAAAAATCGATCCAAGTAGACGCACCCATCGCCGGCGGCACCTCAAAGCTGCAGCACAAAAAAGCAGAACTGCCATATTGGCTGAAGCCAACGTCTGTGCAAGTGTATCCATACAATTTCATCATGGCAGTGCGTAAGAAACTTGAAGCTATAGCAAATCCCCCCGCCGTTGCATCATCATCGTGTCACGAGCACTCACCGAACAAGCAAACCGCAAATGCCTCTTTCAATGCCAGCCCCATGAACAACTCAAAGAGAAAATCATCAGATAACAATGACAAGTCTCTGAGTAGGTCTGCAGAAAAGCCAGTTTCTCACAAAGAAAAACCCTACGAGTCACAGCTATCGAAGAGCTTCTCCGAGGTAACCTCAAACTTCAGCTCGATTTCCATTCAAATGCCGAAATCAAACACGGCTAGTTCTTTGAAATCGAAAAGCGAAAAGCCAAAGGCAGATGCGAGGAAGCCCCTGCGCTTCGACGAAGACGACACCACTGTCTCGAGCTCGGTGTTCTCCAGTCCGGAGAAGAAGCAGAAACTGAATCAAATCCCGAGGAAGACACAGCCTGTCGACAGAGAAGTGGAGGTGCACAGTCCGCTGTCAATGGACAATATCAGCAACATGCAAATCAGATCCAAAATGAGTCTGCAAAACGTCACACTAGGACGCGGGGACAGTTTTCGAGAACAGAGAGCAGAATGTGGTCCGATCAGCTCTCGGTCAGAGGGCAGTGTTGACTTCAGTCAGCTTCTCGACGATTTCAATCGCAGTCTCTCACAAGTCATTGAAGTCAATCATCAGCTGAAGACGACTCTAGTGAAGTCACATAATATGCTCAGCCCAGAGAGAACGAAACGACCCCAGCTGACGGCCGGCATTGTCTCTGGAAAGTCCGTCGAGCTGCAAGAATATGTTTCTGATTTCGAAGAGTCATCAAACGGGGAAGAGGGACAGAAGAAACAATTGAACCGATCACAGACAGACAGCAGCACATCAGAGGTTCATACTGCATCGCAGAAAGCAAGCGAGTCAGAACATCCAGCACTGACGACTGCGTCCTCTTCAGCTGAGGATGAGGAGGAGGTGAAAACGCAAAATTCAGATGAAGAAGTGCAAACCCAACAATTATCCCCCGGATCTGGGGAACCGAAAACATTCATTGTCTCGTCAGACGACCCGGCATACGATTCGCTGGAAGAAAAAACCATTCAAGAGGATCTAGTAGGCGGATCTCCGAAAAACGATAACTTGTCTATGAATCAATATTCCCGAGATTCCCTCGAACTATCCCCACGAGAGGAGTACATCAAGAGTCACATTAATTCATCCCGCGGGGACTTCCAATTCGAAAATAGTGAAAAGTCAGTCGGGCCACCACCAAGTTACAAGGCGCCATCGAACGCGCCAGACACCACAATCTGCAACCGGCCCAACTTCGCGGACTCATCGTTGGACAGCGAATTCGTGCGTGTATTCAACAAATCAGACTTGGAGATATCAGTGATGTCGTCCAACAGAAGTCTATCGGAGTCAACAATAAATTACTCCAGCATTGGATTGGTAAGTCCTCTGAAAGGAGATACTAAAAATGGCTACTTTATATGATGTTTCCTTCCTTTTCAGTACGAGCAGTTGATCCAGAGCGAGACAAGCAAATCAGAGCACTTGGAAGCTCTTCTCAAGATGCGAGAGAAGGCCATCATCGATCGAACCAAGGGGCAGATAGCTTGGTTAGAAGTGCAAAAAGAACGCTACAAGACCAAGGGATTGACACTTCAAATATCTGCTGTAAAGAAGAAGCAAAGGGGTATCCTGTTGAAGATGGAAAAGGAAAGGGAGGAGATAAAAAAGTAAGTTCAAGTTTGGGAATCAATGATGACTGGATGGCGCAGTTGGTTGAGTGCCTGCCTTGGTTAGTCGGCTTCGGTTCGAATCCTAGTAAAAGCTGAGCTAATACGCTTTTATCTCAAATCTTGTTCAGGCACCATTTGCCGTTTGAAATCGATCACTGGAGCAGTCAATCAGTGGTAGTAGTCTGACTGAGTAACACAGTGGTACTGGTGAATCCACTAGGAGCCCCTCCCACCTTGGGAATCAGTACGGCGATTGTAAAAGAAGAAACTGCGTGTCTTGTGTTCGTCATAAAACCACACAGCTAATGGTGTAAGATAACACCTTATCTTCGCAGCCAAATTACGTCCTGCTTGGGCGAATGACAGCGAAATTCTTGCCAGATAATGATATACTCCACACACATAAGCAGATCATGTGATGCTCATTCGGTGTAAACGAAAGCTTTCTAATTGCTTTCACAAAGCCTGCCTATCATTTCCGTGATGACTTGCTGTAAGATCGTTAAAAATGTTGTGCGTATCGAAACTCGCTAGTCTTCTCCAGAATTTGGTCTATATTCGTTTTGACGGGCCGAGAGGCGTTAACGTTCACTCAGTACGCTGGACATGATCTTATAGGCGACGTTGAGGTGGGATATACCCCTGAAGGTGTTGCTAGGCAACCGGCTCTATAACTTCCCTTTGGACATACATTTGTCTCGCTTTCATCAAAGAACTATTTTGAGCTCAACGACTTCTACGTTTGTTACAAAAAAAAAACACCATCTCGTGTGCAGATCTTTAAAATGTGTCCTAGTTCAGTGGCACGTCGGGGGATTGCTAATTGTTGCCAAAATTTGTTGGCGTGTGCTTTTCTCAAGATTGCGCAAGAAATTAGCTTAGAAGAGAGAAGCTTAAAACCTTCATTTGCTTCGAAAAATCACAGCGTTTTACGGAATGCTAAACTTTGCAAGCACCAAGAACTTCTCAATTAAAACGATCTGTCGCTCGTGTCTAACACTACGAACTGACCGTGACAAGATCCAGCTCCAAGCCTCCTGTATTTGATACAATTTAGCATAGTTCCGCTAATTGGCCACCACCACAAACCTCAGAGGCATAGAACTGCCTCGTCTCTCGGCCGTTTAAAGTGCGAATACCTTTCTAATCACGCAACAAATTCCTGCCTACCTTGCAGATAATGCTCTAAATATAGTATTGTTCTTATTTCTACAGGCAAGTGCTTCCACGCCCGTACGTAAGAGTGTATGTACGTAATACAAGAAAATTCACCGCCTCGCATTCAGATAATAAACGCGAAAGAAAACAAAAAGCGAGCGAGATAAAATATTTTTAACTGCTCGACACAGAACGCGCACTAATTACTCATCATATCCAAGCGACTCATTAGTTGTTCATAATGTGCTCTCATAGCATCCAACAAATCCTTTGAGACATTGGCGCCATTTGGTTGTTATTTATATGTCACTCTCTTAAGCTGCTGCTGCTCCACAGTCGAGTCCATAGGTAAAGGTCTTTGCGCTTACAATCAAACGGCTGTCTGCGTCCGCAAGGCAAGCAGGCAAGCAGGCAAATCGCTCGTGTTTTCACGCAGAGCAAGATCAGAAAAGCGAAATTGTCCAAAGATGTGCGTTTTATTTGCGACGAGAGTAATAAATATAAATTAAAAAGAGACAAAGTCTTTTATCGCTACATCCATCTAGGCGGCGGCACAGCTGCCAAACGTAATTTTTTCTCAGATCTGGTTGGTTTGCTTGCTTCGGTGTCAGGCGTTTTGGCAGTAGGCTGCAGGCGAACTGAACACTCATAAGACACCGCGCGTGCAGGAGTTCGATTGTGCAAAAATGAACGCACATAGGAAATCCGCCATAAAGATGACGGCTTCTAAAAATACACCGTCCAATAGATCTCTCCATTCATAAACGAGACACCACGCTTCGTTCTGTCAGAGTGCGCATGTAACAGAATTTAATATAAGCCAGCCACCACACTCTTGCCGTTAAATCTTCAAACAAAATGTAAACAAGACAGCTGGAAGCTAACAACAGAGAGTGTCCGTCGAATACAGACTCTGTATCGAGATAGCTTTCTTTCACTCATTTGTCATCGGTTATGGTACTACCGCCGCCGCCGCCACCGCCACTGCTGTTGCCGCTGCCGACATCGACGACAGCGACGCACCAATTAATCTAATCTCGAGAATTTGTTTGTTAATAATCTTATCGTTTCAACATAAAATCCACATTGCGCCATTGGATAGCGCATAGTCCAGATCGTCAGCAGCAGTCGATCAGTGTATCTCGCATAGTGGACCGCCGACCCCTGTGCGATGTGAGTATAGAGAGGCATCTTTGTTGGCATCAAAGCTTCCGATTGTTGAGGACTGAGGAGGCAAGAAAGCTCCAAACAACCGACGTATACACAGGGCCACCCTCGTATGCCATATACGTGTATACCCTCGTATTTTAGCGGCATTCGCGTAAATATCTTCCTCCTGTGTATACGATATTTATATTTTGTGTATTTTTAGAATTACAGCACGCGTAGTAGTGTCCAAAGAGAGAACAAGATAGACATACACAGAGGGCGGACGCGTCCGTCTGTAATGGAATGGAACCTTGATTTTGACTTTAGTTATTTTCTTTTCTCTGTTCTGCAGACTCCTCCAGCAGACAAAGGTCCAGCGAGATCACAAATTACGAATCCCGGAAATTCGCCCATTCTCAGATGTTACGTTACTACATCAACGGAGAACAGGAGTCCAGGCATCAGCTGTCTCGCAAACAGCATCCGTGTACCAACAGCACCACCATCACCAGCATAAGCAGCAGCAGCAGCAACAGGAACAGCACCAACATAAACAACAACAGGCTCAGTGGAGCAGCAGGTCAAAGTCCTCACCAATAGTCAGAGGTTACGAACTAGAGGCAAGTCGTAGTTTAGAGCAATTGTTGCAGAAACGTGAGGAGGATCTGCGACGAAGGCGAGAGCATGTAGAGCGACTAATGGAATGGCATCGACGTTTAGACCAGGAGGAGGCAGAAGTTCTTCAACTGGAACGAATGTTGCTCACTTGCAATAATGGGCAGGCACAACAGGACGTGTCAAAGGAGGATGAAGAGAAACCGAGCCAGACGAAAATGGAAAGGAAGCTGAAAGAAATCGACAAGAGTTTGCGAGAGTTGAACAGCATCGCCAGCACCGACGGCAGCACGGATATCGGCGGCAATGGGGGTGATTTCGTTCGCACATCTGGCAGCAAATTAAACAAACTATGGCGTCGGTTGACAAGTCAACGAATAGAGAAATTTGACCCCAATAAGAAATATAAACTTTGCAAAACTGATCTGGAGCAACTGTATGAGGATGCGAAGCTGGCCGTCCTGCATGACTTTGGAGAAAATGCGGGCCAGATGGAGGTGCTTTTGGCTCAAACATCGACCAGCACACAGCAGTCGACCACGTCGGGCGAGGTGCCACGGTTGAACTTGAATTTCAGTTCTGGCCAATCTGACGTTGACATTGTCCGCGGCAACTATAGTCCTTGTGCAGCGCAGGAAGTATTTCTAGGTTTTGCGGGTACGTCAACATCGAGCAAGGACGGTTTGTCCGAGGACTCACAACGGGAAGATGAACCCTTGTCCAAACGAAAAGTAGGCAGATCGAACTCATCGCCCAGTCTGTCATCCTTACCGGAAATGCCCTCTAGCTACGGAAATAAACTGAGTGAGAGCTTAGCGAATGTCACCTCTCTGCCAAGAGACGCCGAAGCCGTGTCTAGTCACAAATCGCAGCGTGTTGGAAGTGACGGGGACGATGGCAGTGCGAATAAGTCAGAAAATGATGTTAGCTCACAAAAAATGTCATATAGTTCCAATAGCTCGAAGCCTAGGAATATTCAAACGGAAACGAATTTAGGCGCAAGTGTGAACAAATCAGTGTCCAGTCAAATCAGTGATATCGACAGTGCTACTGCAACGCGCACCGAATCGGTTGGTGAAGACGTGTGCTCGGAAAGTGGAATCACGGCGACCAGTGCACCGCTAAATCGATCAAGCACTCATTCGTCGGGTGATGCGAGACTACAAGTGAAGACTGCAAGTGGCAGCAACAGCAACAGTCAGTGCAATAGAACGGAGGGATCCGAAATTGGTTCCGCAATTGACTTGACCTCAAAGACCGGTGACAATAGTAGTAGATCAATTCCAACTGCAACCAGCTCCACTGATCAGCAGCGTCGAAGTGAAGTGCGATCTATTACTAGCTTGCTGCAAAGTGCGTCTGAGGCTGTGCGCACAGCCAGCGGGAAGACAGAATCCATTTCTCATGTGAATACCTCTTCAAATGCAAAAGCCGAAGGCCGCCAGTCTGCGTCAATAGAGAACATATCTGTGCAGCGCACAAATAGCAAAGGAATTTCTGACTCAAGTTCTCACACTAAGAATTCCAATCCCCCACTGTCCACAGAGAACTTGAGCAACCAGAATACCAGAAGTAGTGTTCAAGATAAAATCCCACAGAGCAACTCATCACAGGACAGTCTGCACAGACAACCTCCCACAAATGTCAGCATTTCTACATCGACAGCTTTTGAACCATGTTCAGAGGCCTCATTGAAGTCCACCGCGTCCGGCGGTCCCAGCAATGGAACCATAACCTCAGATATGTTATCCGAAGTTGTCTCGTCAAGAGCATACATTCAGAGATCGGCAGGACAAAGCCAGTCGACAGAGACGCCAATGTCTATGGCGGATGCTCTTGCCGATGAGAGCGATTCGAACGATGAGATATGGACAAAACTCCGAAGTATTAAATCCCCCGACCATAGTACAAATTCAAAACATTCATCCAATTCAGCTCCACATCTCATCAGCTCGAAACATGGGGACGCTTCATCGATAGAAAGTCACTTTACTGCAGCCGCCAAAAGTGTGGAAGCGAGCGTAGACGAACCTCAAGCCAGTGACAAGACCATGTCTTCACAAGGGCTGACATATGAGACGAATTCGGAAGGCGCTTCCCACACATACTCCTCGGCATTCGAATCATCAAAGCCAATCCGTTCAAGCGTCATTATAAGCACAACCGAAGCGGCATCACAGAAAGAAGATTCCGACACTCTTGTGAATGCTTTCTACGAGTCAGATTTCACCGAAGCTGAAGAAACCAACCTCGACGACTTGTCTCTACCGAAGCTCGAATCCACAGGTGATGATGAGGAGGTCGAAGAATCTCAACTCAATGCCTCACAATCACCGTCGCCATCGGAGCGAACCGAATTAGAAAATCGTTTAATCGAACTGGACGTGAGTCTGAAGGACCTGAACGTCACTTTTGAAAAGGCGCTCAGCCCTGAAAAGTCATTAAGCCCATCGCGAGAGGATGGCAGCACCAGATGTCAATCAGAAAAAACGAAGGACTCCGGCGATAGCGCCTTAATGCCAGATGTGATCAATGAAATCGAACTGCGTCGCCGGCAGCAAGTTATGCTCGAAAATGAGGTTAGTTTTATCCAAGTTTCTTCTACACACTGTTTGATGATCTTTCTTTTTTTGACGCAGATGAAACAATTAGAACATGCGGTGCCATATATGTATGTTCGAGAGATTCCAAATAAGCCACCGCCGCCCTATGTGCCTCCGGCTCATGGTAGCCCGATGACTACGATATTCCCCTCTGAAGAGCGGATCAGGGAAATCACATACAGACGAACGAGCGAGTTGTATCACGAAATGCTTAACATTGGTAAGTCTCCGTTATCAATCCCAACTAAAAGAATTATTCATAAAAATGTCGCTCCACCTTCCTCAGATACGACAGACGAAAGTGGCAAAAAGCCACCGTCTCTTATGGACGAGAAGATAACAAACATATACGAACGAATCATCTTAGATATCTGCAAGGAGTATCTAACAGAATACGAAACAGTCTTAACTTCAGCCGATCCAAACAACTTTCACAGCCAACTGGCATTCTTCAATCCGCCGGATCGATTAAAATGCATGCAGGATTTCATATACAAGGAGGTACGAAAAAGCTTGGCCATGGATAAGAATGCGCCAAAGCGAAGTCAAGTCTACTCAGTGTACGGTCATCGGGGCAAGAGAGACCACATTGGGGAGATAATCATCCAGGAGATGTACGAAGAGGACGATCAATGGTGTAATTTTTATACAGAAGAAGCCGAAGTCCTTCATTTGATTGTTGATGAATTGATCGGCGGTGCTGTTAGGGATATTGCCGCGGAAGTCTTGGCAACTGAAACGCCAAATTCATCCCCTATGTTTGCGGCTGTAGTTGAGAGCACCCAAGAAGTGCCTTCTTATAGGAGTACTTAAATTTGTTTACGTTAATTTATGATTTAGTTTACTGCATTTTTTTAAACCGTTTCTATGTTTTACTTGCATGTAGTGGTTTCCATAGGTTTATTTGGAAATACAATTAACTTTAAAAATAATTGTTTGTTTTTTTGATGTTGTCAAAGCGGTGTCGACTGGTGAGTCTTGAAAAATGGGTGGTTTAGCAATTATCTTAGAAGGAGGCCCTCTTGTCAGCGTCTAGTGTTTGCAACAGAGATGATGGATCCTCCACCATCTCTGTACTGAATGCGAGTCAAACACACTACACAAGTCTTCACATTTGCCATCTGTTCAAAAACGCAATCTGAAATTAATTCTGGAACAAGTATGTACAATTCAGAAATTAAGTATTATATAACATCCTTCAATTCTGGTCTAATTATGCCCACAGTCCAGTGTGACAACAGTCACAACTGTCAACTTCAATCTGACAGATAAGGCCTATAACAACATTCTTTTACAGAAACATAAGAAGTTACTTCATTTCTAGAGAATCTAGAACACCTCAAACTCAAAGAAACAAAACAAAATTCCATTTGTTAGCACATACAAAAAAAAAATTCAAATTGAAATATTTTTTAACAAGCAACAACATCAGAAACCTCAATCAACATTTGAACACACCCTAAACAATATGTCCCACCAAATATCCCATGAAACATTACATGTCATGCAATTTCACTCAAACGTAGCTGTCAAACATAAAATGTCGGTATCGATTGCATGTTAGTAACTCACAGAGTGGCATACACAAATATTTCTCGTGATATTTTTATGTTCAGCGAAATAATATTCAAAACAAACAATTTAAAACCAAGACTCACCCACATCTCGTCCTCTGCGATCATAATTTAAGCGGCCACAAAATGAAAGAACCCATCAAGTCACTGAAAACCTGTGAGTGGACCCGCGAAAAGACCGCAACACTGATTTCACTTTACCAATCCCACCAATGCCTGTGGAACAACTACATAGAGGCCTACAAGAATAAGGACAAACGAATAAAGGCAGTCGATTCCATTTGCAACCAACTGAATATCACAAAAGTCGACTTCGGGAAGAAGATTCACAATCTCAGAAATCAGTTCAATGCTGAGATGAAGAAGTTAGACAAGCGAAACGAATCATCCACCGAAGTGTATCGCAGTCGTTGGGAGCACTATGAGGCTTTGAAATTTTTAAGAGAAGTCATTGCTCCACGACCGGGTTACTCGATGACATTCAAAGGTCCAAGGGTGAGCCTCTCATTGTTAATGCCCCTTTCAGCATATGTATGTACTTATGAATGTCGTTCATTAGAAATTCGAAATAAAGTACAGCATGGTGGATGAAGATGAGCAGCAGGCTGAAGCCCAAGAAGAAACTGATCCCGACATACAATACGAGGAGGCCCCTGACGAAGAACGCAATCCACTGGAATTCACGAGTATACCGGTTGTGAGTCGGGAGGAAGTCCTCGAACCCAAATACCACCGCCCCAGTGGGGATGAAGGAGACACTCAAGAGTATATTCAAACAGTTCAACAGCAGCATCAAACAATACATCCGCGGCGACAATCATCCCAGGAGCACTTGCAAATCGAGGATCCCCGCACTTTTCAGTCGCAGCAGACGGCGGCAATTGTCGGTGTGGAGACGATACCACCCAAAAAGCGACACAGAGCGGATGTTGCCGAGGAGACGCAGCGCGATCAGTGGGATGTATTCGGCCAGTTCGTTGCAACGGAGTTTAGAAACCTGAACACAGATCTGTCGCGCAAGAAGCTCAAATGGAAAATCATGCAGGCGATGCTGGAGGTTGGCAAGGAGGACGATGGCATCAACATTAATATATCTCTCAATTAGACTTAGTTTACGATTAGACTTCAGAGCTTTCTATTTTCTTTCTAATTGTTAGTGTGGTAAGGTTATATCATCCGTGTTCCGAATTCATTGTGTACATTATGACGGAGTAAACAAAGGCATCCAAAAGGTTTGGCAGTTTGAATTGAGCAAATTGGGTTTGAATTTCGTCTGCTGCAATTTTCCTAAATTGGCTCGACTAAAGTTGTTGTTATTCTTAGAAGCGGTGGATCAGTGTAATTGACCTTTTATATCGGCAAGACACGTCTGAATTTGCTGAACGCCTGCAATCGCAGATGACAGCAACAAATAAAAATTAAATTTAAAAGCTAGTCATTTTTTGACAAAGATATGCAGTCGCTCTTTTGGCTCTTTTGCAGTTCAACTGGCTTTTGAAACTAACACTCGTAGACAAAGTTTTTTCGCTATTCTCTTAGTAGTTCTACAGAGAACTGCACCAAAGGTGTTTGCCAGCCTTTTACAGTCGTACTATCCAAGTAATAATCAACCTATTACATGAATGTTACTTTAATGGCTGTCGTTTTGTAATCAGGACTGAAAGCTGGATTGGGTGACGATCCAAAGACAATCATATACCAAATAACCACTTCAGCAGCCATCTCGAACTCTTCGCCGGCCTTCAAATCCTATGAGGCCACTGTCGGTTGAATCTTCGTGAACTTTTGTCTGCATGCAGGTCAGTTCACACGAAACATCAGCCCACCAAGGTTCAAGCAAACACTTGTATTTATGTTTTTACATCGTCGTACACGTTTTTAGAGGCACATTAACTCGACGAATCTGCACACAATCTACATTCACCATCGATGAGCCACACTACAAATGAATAACCGTTTCAAATTAACATTACTTTTTTGTGTTTTATTTAATGTTAAATATTTTATCAAAAACGTCTGGCGATGGAATCTATTTTCTAGGTTAAATATCTGATAGAGGTGCAGCTGTTTTTTTGTACACTGTCCGCTGACATTTTACTTAACCTCCTTAACCTGCAGACCTGGGGGCAGAGACTGCTTGATTTTCTCGGCCTTCTCCTTATCGGGAACGACCAAGGTGTACAGAAAGCGTGAGCAACGAATCTTGAACTTGGTGTTGGATGGATTCTTCTTGATTTTCACAGCACGCGCATCGGACCTGCGGGCCGTGTTCAGGAATTCCTTGACTTCTTTGATTTCACGCGGCATCTGAAATACAATCAATTTCATTAATCACACCACATTCAATAAATTGAAATGCTTTTTTCCAGCTTACTTTGCGTAAATTTATTGAAATTTAATAAAATATTAGCAGCGCAACGAGAAATCCAACCAATGTTGACGTTTCCACGTTTCGAAAGAAAGAGAGAAGGAAAAGCCAATGCCAAGATGGAAACATTTCCGGCTGTCATGTAAATTCACATTCCACCATTCGAATCGAGCGACATCTTTCGCGCAGTAGAAAAACATGATGGGTTTTATATTCAAAGAATTTTTAATTTGTAAACAATTATCCGACCAAAGAAGTCAGTACTTGAATTGAACACGAATTTTATTTTTTTCACTCCATTTACTGGAGTTTTGAGCGGAAAATTTTGCATCGAATTGATGTCATCTGGGTAGAAGAGTTCCTCGGACTCCACTCCATCATCCGTGGTTAATGTGACTTTGGAATCTTGGCCAACGAAACCTCCTTGAAATTGAAAACTATATGCGTTCACAGTCTGTGGCTCATCGAATTGTATCGCTATCCATTGAGGTTTCCCCTGCAATAATTCACTGAAGATGAGTGGAAATGTATTGCTTTTTGTTTACCTCGTTAGAACTCCAAGATGTGTCTGCTTCGCTGTCGAACATAAAGCCCTTCCCATGCTGCTTAATGTCCTTATTTAAGACGGAACTAACCCTAGTTTTGAGAAATCAACAGATAGCTTTGGGAAAACATTTGTTAAGTTCAATTATTTACTCACAGGCTCTTGAATTTTACGGAATCGAGGAGGTTCATTATTTTAGTATTTCTTTTGTATTGTACTAATTTGTTGACACTCACTGAAGTGACATTTCAAATTGTCAGTCTGTTTTTTTGTGGATGACAGTTAAGCGACTGTAAGGTAGAACATACATCGACTCTTGGGGAATGTGTGTTAATTTTATTCATATTAGTTAATATTGCATATTTTATTAGCAGTTTGGCACAAGTTAATTTAAATACTATGTCACGGAATAAAAATTAGCCAGTATTGACAAAGCTAACTACCATATAAGGTAAGTACTGTACAAATTCCTTTATTTCATGTCGACAGTAAATTTTCATTTCAATTAGAATATTTTTGTTGCTGCGTTGATTTTTTTCATATTTTACATGTTTCAAGAAAATCCAATTAGAACCTCAATCAAAATACATCTAGCTCCAGAACAAGTTAAGCCTTGAGGTCTATATTCACCTCATTACATATTCACCAAATACAATTTCCAAATCACAGAAAAATGTACACAAAGAAAAGAAAATGTTGTTGCCACCTTATACACACACACACACACTCGTCAATAACATTCAAGAAGTGTGAGCAGCCCGCAAGACCCCATGTTGGCCACCAACCCAAAATATCCATCGACCGCGACCACCAACTGCGTGCGAGAACTATCAAGCGCGTACTGAACTCTCATGCGACAAACGTATACAAATTTTCCTCAGTCCGATTCATTTTCTGCGAGTGATTGGTAGTGTGTTCGTGTGGTGGCTTGCTTTTAATTTGCTATTTAATTTTTTCATCCTCTCCAATTGACTTTGTTGACATTTTTTGCATTACGTAAACAAATTCAAATTGCAACTTTATTTTGAATGCATACAGTTTTCGATTTTGTTTGCTGCGTGTCCTGTGCATAGGTACCTCCTTGAGAAGGTGCTGCTTTCTAGGTGATTTTGCCCCCTTTTTCCTTGTGAAGGTGAGTGTTTGATGTGCATTGAAACGTGTTTGGTTGTCACACATATACTGCTCTACTAGTTTTCTTTTCCCTTAACGTTTACTTGATAAGAATGCAACTGGTTGCAGTTGCAACATCTCTTGTCAGAGAAATTTCCGTTACTCTCGTTGCAGTGAAGTCAGAGAGCCATATGGAGGCGGGCGGGATATTTTAAAGGTTTTGCAACATCATTAAATATAGATGTTCACCCCGACGCAGTCGTTTGTCGATTCATTAGAGTTTCATTTCAATTTAATCACAGCTGGGTCGCATAATTGGGTCAAGCGTAGCTCGTTCGTTCGTTCGGAGATCAGCAACTTGTTTTGGTTGCACAAAGTAACTGGCGTCTAGCTATGCAAATGTGTGTTGTTCGTTCGGAGAAAAAAGAGAAAAAAAATGATACACTCGCGCTGGATAATTAATTCGGTTTACCTGTTCACCATATGATTTACCCAAGAGTCCAAAGTCCAAGAGTATACTGGTACAGGTTTCCTCCACATTCACTATTATTTTCTTTCCCTCTGACTTCTTGTTATGGTGCACACAGCGACGGCGATTGAAAATTGCTCAAGAGGCGAACGCTCTGTCGGTGGCTCTCAGTCTCATGTTGAGGATAGGCGCCGAAGAGAGATGGTGGGTTGAAACGCGAACGCAAATTGAAGAAGGTTGCTATGAAAAGCACTGACAAATAAGTGGCCACGGAGGAGGGAAGAACGAGACTTGCACACAAGCCTTCCTAGAGCTGTTGTAGATCTTCCTCACGGACTTAGGTAACCTCAACCTGCTACGTAGCTTGTAGGTGTATTGATTGAATGAATGGATGGCTGTGTGCGGTTGGTGGTTGCAACAGCAGACGAAGAAACTGATTAGGTATCGTAGAGGAAGGTGGAATTAAAATATTAGAACTAATTTATAAAACTCGTACATTTGTCGTGATTCAAGGTAAACAACTCACTTACTGTTGACGATTGCGTTTGGCGCCATTTTTTACGGACTTACTACGTAGCAAGTATGTAGGTCATCAAGAAGATATTTATTCTTTGTGATGAAGACGGGCAAAGTTCAAGTCTGGCATACATTACGCAAGGGAGTTGGCGTAATCTGTCAAATGAGCTTATTTTCTATGTCGATTTGAATTGAAATGGTTTTTACTGAACGAAAATCATCAGTCACCACCTGGACATTGCACCTTTTTTTTTATTGCTGTTCGCGGATGGTTAGTTTTTACAAGTCGAAGGTTTCGTACAATTTGCTTGGGAAGGGTGAACAAACAACAGTTGAGAAGAGGGTGGATAGAAGAGTTCAGAGAATGTCAGTTCGTGCACAATGTTATGTCACCTGTGGAGATTCTATGCCACCCGCCGCTGGTCTTCCATTTCTACGCTACTTAGTTCGAGGCTATCTGAACGTGTGTTATATTTTTGGTTGAGTTAATATGTATCCTTTATTTCATTTACTAACCAAAAGGCGTTTGTGGGGTATTGCTTAGGTGTGTTGACTCTTACTCTGGGTGTCTGACGGAATTTCCGCCACGAACAAGTTTCTTAGTTCACGGCTCTATTCACGGACTATACTCAGAAAGTACACATCCTTAGGGAAAGTTTGTCAAATTAACCGTTTTGCAGTCGTTTTGTTGCTTTATGGTTTTTCCTCTCGTGATTGAACTTTCGACTGATTGCTAAAAAAAGTTGGACTTACTACTTCCACTTCGGCGTTATCCATATTATACTTAAACCGAGTAATTCTATCTCGTCCATTCAATATGGAGTAACTTCGAGAGTAATCACCTGTTTCTTTGGGCGGAAGAGGTAATGGAGTAGCAGAGTCCTCTCTCAGAGATTCAAGACAAGACGTTGGTCATCCCACGAAGCAGTAGCGTTGACAATTTCAGTAGCATCCGCATCCCAAGAAGTCTCTTGGACTCGTCTTCTTTCTTTCTGGCCTTTGGTTCTGTTTGCATCAATTTCCTATTTAGTTGTATTTTATTAAGGCAAGAAACGAAACTCAAACGTCAACACTAGAGGCACGATCTTCATCATTATCGGCATATGCCTATAACATTGACATTTTGAAGAAAACAAGTTTCTGTCAGTGGGACGTTCATGAGGCTAAGGCGAAGTATGTGCTGTTTACGAAAAAGGTACACTGAAAGTGAAGATTCGTGATCGCTTCTAGTCCTTCGCATAATCGCTGGCCTCTCTTGTGCTTATGGTTTTTGGAGGAGGAGACTGATCGATGAACTGTACGGGTTGTACAGCGACATCGATATAATCCTACGAGTTCGAGTCTATTCTCAGATGGCCAGGTCATGTAGAGCGAATGGAAACCAATGCTCCGGCCGGGAAAGTCTTCGAAACCAACCTCGAGGTAAAGGCAGACGATCCGTTGGCGCGCGCATCTGGAAAGGGACCCCAATCAGTGGACGTATGTGGCTTGAAGCAATTTGCTAGTTACAGGGGCATGTTGGTTGAGGCCCAGGAGCACTCTGGTCTGTATTGCTAGCCAAAAAAGAAGAACAAACAGGAGCAACAAATCTGCTTAACTGATCAAGCTCAGAATGACTGCAACGAGATCTCCAACCAGGCCAGAATTACCCCTTGTCCATGACCACAAGAAATGGAGGAGTTAGAAATGGGGGACTTGAATTCATATATACATATGTATCTTTGACATATTATTACAAAATCCACCGGACCACCCTTCCCAGTTGGAGAAGAGTAGCAGTTGCTCACACGTATTCACAGCCCTGAGACAGAAAACGCTGTCGGATGAAATCAAGGGACAATTGAAATAGAAGTTCAATTTCTTCTTGCTCATTTGTGTCTAGTAACCGTCTTTCACACACTCGCTACTATAACAGTTCAGTGCCAGTTCACTCTAATGTTGATGTCACATTCAAATTAGTTATTATGGGTTTCTATCCCACTGTAATGCCATTCGTTCCTGGCAAACCGGGAGAACATACGCTTCAAGCTACTCAGCTAATCTCAGCGATCTCTAGCTATTTGTCTCGAGTTACGCGTGCCAAGTTGAAATCGTCGACGTCTCCTTTCGCTTCGTCTCCTACCTAAGTCAATGATTCTGCATATCGGACAGATTAAATATGTAGTCTTTATTAACTTCCACCATTTTTATCTCTTGCAGAATCAGACGGATACACACCCACCTAGCAACAGTGCTGTAAATGCAAAACTCTGCTGCCAAATTAGGGTGCATGACTCCATATTTCCGCTGCCAACAATTACTCATCCAACCAACCAATTTAACCCCTCTTAGTTATCCATACAAAATGCCTAATTAACTCACTCTTAGCCAACGTCAGTCGTGTATCGCTGTCACAATCAGTGTTGTTCTGTCTAATTGACATTTATCGTTCATGATAGTGGATGGACAAACTTAAGAGGTACCCAGTGTTTCATCCGATTTTCTAGATCTGTCCAAACCCAATCTACCCTCGATAAGAGTGACTACAACACCACTCAGGCTGACATAAAGTCACCTTGTGTCATCCACATGTGACAACTTTCATTCGTCCTCAGACGATAAGACCCGCGAATCAAATTTCGCGCGTCAGTCATGAAAAAACTCCACATCCACAGAGATAGAACAAATGGCCTAATCTCCGATGAACGGACAGACGGTCACGCGCATTATCGGTCCAAAATACCTAACACGCTTCCAACTTGATAGGAGACAGCACAAAGTACTGTGTTTACGCACGGTAAACTAATTTTCTAATCTAAATGGCCGGCAAATAATAAAAATAAAAATGTTACGAATCTTTTTTTTAACTTCACCAAGGCGGAACGCCACCACAAAGTGACCCCCAATGTGGGCACGTAACTGATACAGAATCATACAGCACCGATAACTCATCGGTAGACGTATAAAAATGCATACCGATAACGACTTTTAGGCGTCAAATGGAGGAGACAAGGCTAAATAAACGCTCACAGACGACACGACGATGTGTGAGCTGTAGAGTTTAAATGTTGAAATCGATTTTCGTGTTTAATGGAATGCATTTGGGATCGTACATCGTCGCACAAACTGCCGGGCTTTGGACGCCAAACATGAGATTCTATTTGCAGCATACAGAGTGCATTGACACACCACAGCGTCGCGGTCTGTCTGTGGATGCGTGTTGAATTCCAATGAGTCGAAGAGCTCGGCGAGTGCGATACTCTTTTTGTTGCTGAATATCACTCGGACATTTTGTGTCGCTGTGATGTTTGCAATTTTTTGTTCATACAGAACGATTGTATTTTTCATGAGCTGCTCATGCAATGTGGTTTTAATCGCACTGCACGTGTGGTAACTGCAACAAGTGAAGTGTATAAGCTGGCACCTAGGTTTTGTATAGACTCGCAGATAATGTTCGTCTTTGTTCGAAAAAATGGCAAAAGCTGAATTCAGTGCAGTCTGGATGCCAGAAATTCGATGAAAATATATTTTGTGTCGACAGCTTACAGTGAGTTCTGGGCATGTTCACGCGAACGATCTTTATTCAAGGGTTTCTCTCACGTACATAGGTTATCAGGAATTTAGTTTTTGTACGTCATAGAATACGCGAAGTTATGAACTTGTCGCTTGGACCTAATACACACTGATTTGTCACTAAAACACACTGATACGGTGTCCAATTTCTGAAAGTTTTCTTAGCTGTGCCATGGTTGTTTAATTGTAGAATTGGTTGGGATTTTTGCGTCAGTGAATCGGGTGAGAGATATGTGGTTGAGTAAACAAAATTCTATTTTCCTGACTCTCCTGAACTCCACAAACGACATCAAAGTGGTTATCAGACGTAGAACCGCACTTGGCAACTGATGCTCGGCGAAATTTCAAATAAAACTCAGAAAAATGCATGAAATCTTTATTTGAATCGATAGTACGCAAACAAAAATTGGATTTCATCTCACGGTAGCGCTCACCATTCACAGTTACGTTACGATTCGCATCATCTTTGAAGAAGTACGGTCCAATGATGCCACCAGCCCATAAACCGCACCAAACTGTAACTTTTTCTGGATGCATTGGTAGCTCTTGCAATGCTTCACTCCAAAATCGACAATTCTGCTTTTTTACGAGTACGTACCTATTGAGCCAAAAATGAGCTTCGTCCAAACTGACCATAAAATGGAAGAAGCGCGCGATGAACTTTCTTAACAGAGCACGCATTTTGATTAAAATTCAATAATTTTTGTCAGCAATGGAAGGCATGAGTCTAGCCGAGTCGGTCGAAGGCCGAAGGCAATTTAGTTAGATTGGCTAGACTCATGCCTTCCGTTGCTGATGATCCTGGGCACGCTGCTTCCAGTCATCAAGAAAAGCTGTCTTGCAATGAATCAGAAATGTGTGGGACAGCGCAGGTTTTAAGTTGTGCACAGAAGTTTAGCAAAAACCGCACTTATTCAAAACCCAAGACGAATAAGAAGTAAATTCTCTAATATTGTGATATCCAATTCCAATAAAAACCTTCCTCATTTTAAGGTTTTTCGGACCAGACCATATTTTATTTTGTTACTCTGCCGATATAAAAACTGGTTGAAACTAAGTCTTCCTCTTATGCTACGTTCCCACCGAACGAAACCGCGAGGTTTCATTAATTTTCTCCGAACCTACCAGGTTCCGACATACATTTTCGGGGTCTGGAAACCTCGTGGTTTCTGTCAAACCGAACGTGATTTTCACTTTATTTTTTTATGTTCTCGCACTATTTTTTCCTGTCAGCAGACAGCTATTCGGGGGGCCACTTTTCCCTGGTCTGGTGACATTTGTTTTAGCGGGCGCTTATAAATCGGGAGCTAGTGACTTGAAAATTGAAAGCGAAACCACTTCAAACGCATTGGGAACGGCCTATTGAGGTTTCATTAAAAGTTCATCCGCACCTCGCGGTTTCGGTTCGATGGGAAAGTAGCATTTTGTGGTTATTAGAGCGTAGGCAGACTGATTGACTGACTTCAGTTGCGTGCAATTCGTCTTGAAGCGTCAATGTTCACATAATCAATGGAACGCTGTGGTAGGAAGATGCATGCTTGTTGAGGTATAACCCTTACGCAGAAGAGTGTGTTCATTAAAAAGGTCAATTGCCAAGACACAGCTATACATCTAGCTCAGGCAGAGTCATGTAGTGATACCAACGGGATGAGGTTAAAGTGGCTACCTGCTAGCAAGCAGCAGTCACACTTATTCCACTGTAAGCCCTTTGTGTCATCTCGCGGATCTAGTCGCTCTTATTCTGCAAACCAGCTGGTGCCTGTGACAAAGCGATAAAGTCGGTTGGCAACAGAGATGTCTGTAGAAAGATTCCCAAATTGACCGTACGAACCAGAATTGAAGTATTATAGAGACAGCCACTTCTACCTCTATTGCCCCTTAAATGTTTGAATAACTGTCAAAAATGCATGAATAACTGTCAAAAGATTTCTCAAATTCGTCAATCATCTGTGGTCATTTCTGGTTCGGAGTAGGCATAAAACTGTAGGTCCTTTCCACTCGTGAGAGAACAATAGCACGCACAATACGAGTGGTTGCTTAGAAGCTATGCCCTGGCCCTCTACTAGCTGTAGCGCCACCCCTGTATTTATACACATAACTCAATTCGAGGGGTTTGCTGAGAGATGGCGTAAGAGGCGGCGCCCATAAATGGGGAAGGAAATCAGCATGCAACTGGGAACATCTAACAGATCGTCCTAATTTGAGGAGGAAGGTAGGTAAGGAAGGGGGCTCGCCAACATACTTAGTCCATGTTGATCCATTGTGATACCCACAGTCAGACTACTACCACTAATAGACCACTAGTGCCGTTAATTTGATCCCAACGGCAAGTGGTGACTGACCCAGATTTGAGAAAACCAGATAAAAGCGTAGGTAATAACTTTGCTTTCAAACCGTTGGACTCAAACCGCGGACCCCACTAACAAAGGGCAGGCGCTTAGCCAACTGCGCCATCCAGTCGTCTGATTGAGGAGGTTATTCTGACCTAAATGCATTCGTAGAATGTATGTACACACTTTACCATGTCCATATTCACAGCGTTCCACATCGCGCTGTTGCATTTTAGATTTTAGATGATTTTGCAGCCACGCCATGATTAACTTCATCATTCCGCAAAATTTTGTTTCGGAATGAAAAAACCCATACGCATGCAAAAACCCAGTCCCCTCTCAGAAGCACTTCCTCCTAAGCTGAATGCTTATCGTATTTTATTTATGTATTCCACAGCAAATCTTGTGAATGTTCACACTCTCGCGTAATGATCCAAATGCTTGTATCTGAACAAAGCGAGCTTTGCCTGGTTCTTGGTACAAATTGCAATTTGTTGTCTCTCTGGTCACGTCATTCTTTCGGGAAAGCTCGGCTCCCAGTCCAAAGTCCACACATCAATTGGTTTCCCCATCCACACGCTCACACAGGCTCAGCAAATTGCCGGTATTTGACGCAACTGGCAAAAACAAAATTACTCAATTTCACAATAAAAACGAGAAAACTATACCGACGGCCGCAGCTATCCGCCAGCAGAGGATTCCTCAGAGCGTTGTATAATGTGTATCTGTGCGCTACCCTGCGCTCATTAAATGCTTCATTGGAAAATGTTTGCGCGTATGTTGGATGAGAATTTTGAAAAGCTGTGTAGGCTGCACGCCCGTGTGGATGGTGTGCGCTTGGTTGGAAGTCATTTCAATTCATCCATTTCGGTTTAGCGAGAATTCAAGCGGTGACAGCGCTCGTGATTTCCTAGCTCTCACTCGGTCATGTGAAGATTCCGCGGGTAAAGTCCACATTCGGCGACACAGTTGAACGATGGTTCTTGATCCGAATGGACTTCGGAATGGTTATGGAAATGAGTTAGCAAAAAAAGCTTTCTAACCGATTTATATAGGTTAAGAGCATGAGGAAGGGACGACGAGATTAGCCTGATCACGGCCAAGTGCATGGATAAAATCATTTAGCACATATGTACGTTTGTACGCTAGTCTGTGAAACATGGAATATTGCACTAATTCCACGTGGACTTGATTTTAAATGCGGGGCTTTGTTTGAGTTATATGTACGTACATATTTCTCACTGACTACTTAATTGTTTATTGTCGGTTGTTCTCTAACGAGGCACGTTTTGGTCGGAATTTTGATTTCATTTCACGCGGAACACAGTGCTTCAGGCGTCTGCATTTGCATATGTGTGTTTGTAGAGACTTTCGCCAATCACAATGGACTTAAGTCAGGTTAACCAGTTGAGCGAATACACACAAATGATACACTGTGACCATAATAACCACGTCGTTCAGAATCGTTAAGTTACGTTGACTTTTGCTCACTTAAGTGGAGATCGAAAACAATCGCTCCTACGCACGTAAGTCACAGTTGGTGTTGGAATTTTATACAGGCTCCTAGAAGAAGTAATGGACACCTTGAAATTTGCATTTTTCTGACTTTTCTGGAATTGTCTTAAGTTTAATTAAATATCGGATCGATCGCTGTACAGCCCACAGTTCGTCGTTCTCCAAACACCATCATCACATACGGGACCAAAAATTATACGAAGGACTTTCCTCGATAGCAAAAAAATCTTTGCGCCTGCTCTAGTTAATGCCAATGCAAATGTCCATACAGCAGCACCGAGACTATTAAGGTCTTAGATAGATGGTATATCTCCGTTCTTCGGGAGGGTTTTATTCCTGAATTTTCTGCCAAGCTCACAGCGATTGCAAGAGTTGTCGCATTATCTCCGCAGCGATGTCAGCTTGCCGATCCTGGGTAGACAAAGCTTTTCACTAAACCAAAGTAAGTTGGTAATCTAACGCTTTACCTATATACTCTCCCATGTAAGCAGACCATAAAAATGTCATGAAAGCGGTGAAACAGCTCCTCCTTGTTTTCACATTTTTGCAACAATGTCATTGGATGTTTACTGAATATTTATCAAATAAAGAGTGAAACAGATCAAGTCTCAAATAGAACGCTCCTCGTCGACTAGTTGTCCACTACTTCCACTAATTCGGACATTCCACCGTCTGAATTCAGAGGAAATTTAAAACTTAACGAAATATCTTTCACTTTAAGGCACAGTGTCATGCTCACAGTTATTAAACAATTACTTGCCATTTTATGTTCATATAGTAAATAGTGTGAAGGGGAAAGAACAAAAAACAACAATATCCAGTAGAATCTCGTTTATCCGGACCTCGATTATCCGAATAGCTGATTATCCGAACTCGATCCTATCGGATTCGCCATGGCTGTAAATATTCTGATGGCGCAACGAGACATGTTACGACGTGCTCATTCCTGCCTCTGACAGTCTGACCGCTGCTCACGGTTGCCAATTGAAAAAAATGGTGTGTCCAAAGTTGGAAATAAAAATTATCAAATGTAGCTAAAAATTACCAAAATATTTGTAGACACAGAACAAATGAATTCACAAAGTATCTTACAATAATTCAATCATTAAATTAGATTAACATAAATAAATAAAAGTAACAAATAATTAATAACAAAACATAAAAATATTA
The DNA here is from genome assembly GCA_905231855.2 of Eristalis tenax. Lineage (NCBI taxonomy): Eukaryota > Metazoa > Arthropoda > Insecta > Diptera > Syrphidae > Eristalis > Eristalis tenax. The sequence continues at coordinate 10,227,422 of HG993127.1, forward strand.
ATTTTTCACAGCATTTGAAATGAGATCGCAGACAGTATAAGCTTTGACTATTTCGTTCATCCTGAAGCTCTTTGGTCAGCATTATATTCAGAAATGAAGTACTATAGAGCTGTACTATACAGCTGAATGCCCCCTATTCCATCGACGAATTTGATAGGCTTTTTGACAGTTACTCATGAGTATTTGACGGTTATTCACGAGTTAACATAAATGCCGTTCTCTTATCTTAAAACGATATGAAAATGGTTGTCAAACATTTTAAGGAGCATCTCATACTCCTCATACTTCATTTCTGATTATATTTTTAATAGTGTCAAACTTAAGTCTAATCCTTAATTGCGTTCTTTTTTCTGTTTCCTGCTCGGTTTCTTTTCGTGCTTTTTCACAATAACAAACCTTAAATGTTATTTTAGCCTTACAAATATGAGGGACATATGTATACACAATTTTCTTATAACTTATCCTATCTTTTGTATTTAAGTACGTTAGCGATTTATTCAAACACACAATTTTGAGTTTTCCAGTCATCTGTCAATAAATTGTCATATGGAGGAAATGGAAGCATTCAGTGTTTCGCACGTGTTTAGTGTGTCAATTAAACACATTAATGCATCATTTACATCAGACGAAAAGAACAGCGCTTTAGGTTGCATGAAAATTAAAGTTGTTTCTTTTTCCATTTCGTGCAAAAATTACCAAAAGGAAAAGAAATGACAATTTGACCGAGAGAATAAATATTGACCAAAATTTGTTCACAAATGACCAATGTGGCAACCGTGCTCCTGCTCTCATTTGTTTGTGCGATAATATAAGAGATTGTTTCATTTTCTTTTGGTTGTCTTTTATTTTGCGTTTATGTTTTGCGTTGGAAATCTGAAATGTCCAAGCGAAAAAGTGTAGAGTGGTATCTTTGACAAAGTGAAGAGTATAAAAAATGGTGGGCCACTAAAAATAATTTTGATTGAATAATGAAATCCACCTGGACGGTTGAGAAAGGAGATGGAAGCTCACAACGCAGGCAAGGTTTTAGTGATTGCCATGCCTGCAACAGTTTTGGCCTCTTGATAGGATCCATTGTGATATCGCTAGCCGGCAGTTTATACACCGGTTCCTCTTTAGGGTATTAACTAAACACCTGAGAATTATCTACTGGTAAATTTTGCATGATACACTCCTTTGTTGATTTACAGCCAATTAGTGTTTGTAATACATTTTGCTATGTCCAGACTTTTTATGTCCGACATTTTTCCTAGGCTCTTGAATGAATATCTGTAGTTCCTGGACTTCTGGACCTTTTTTTATGCATGGACTTTAATCAAACGCTTGGTGGTGATGGTTCATTGTTTAATTTGACTTTGAATCGATTATTCGGATCTTCGATTGTACGAAATACCCCTGATTTTATTTGATCCGGATAGTCGGAGTTCTACTGTACCCTATTTATAGACGAATAATTACAACATGTGGTCGATTTTGGTCTTTGGGTAGGAGATTTGAACATTTTGAGAACTGGAAGTAGATCTACCACTATTGTAGAACGTTCAAAATATCAGCTGAGCGCAGCCTTTCTTCCTCTTTCTTGCTGACAGCTAGATTCCAATGTTTGCGATTATATCAATTTCCGCCTTTAAATATCATTTTGCATTGGACCAGGAGATGCCAGAAAGACTATCTTGAGCCATGCACATATACACGAATGCAATCGAATCTAAAGGCTCGGGCAGGCTCCGTTGACGGTGAAGTGTGTCAGGAAGCAAGGGATGGCAGTAGCTCTCTGCTGCTTAATTCCAACGCAATGTCACAATATGAAGATTACCAACCCTGAACGAGTTAAGTTGGACAACTACATCCCGTCAGCGTTAAACTATGGGCCACCAAAAAACAAACCGTCGCTGACGCACGTAAAGTATTCTATATGCCGGTGTCTTAAATATAGGCCTTTGAGCAGAAATAATCTAGTTAAAGTTAAACCCATTGGCCTCTTATTGCTGTTCGATGATAACCACAACTGTGGTATTGTTCCAATACAGTTTACAGCTTGGAATCATTCCATGGAGGCAATTCCAAAAACGAGTCAATGGTGTAGTGTTTCCAGGAGCAGAACCTGCAAGTATGTATGAGATCCAAATAAAAGGCCGGAAAAAGATTTTGACTAGTATGTGAGCAATCACAAATTCTTTCTTTCTCGTCCCCCACCTTCTGCAGTAGTCACTGTAGGTGATACCTCGATATATTTCATTCACAGCTCTTGGTAAAGACTCCCAACACAGCGGGCACATCCTGCGACTAAGGTCGATCATTGTCAAGGTTAACACGGGCAAACGCATATACACCAAGACCGAATGACTGCGTTCAACTCCCGACATCTAAGATGACAGACCTTTATGACAAGAGTCAATGTCACAAACTTCGTCGTGCTTCAAGCTGTAAGCAGGCTTAAGTTCACCTCGGACTGTGGCGCTACTCAATATATGATAATGAACAAGTTTATATTAAATCACAATAAATATGAATATTGCATTATTATCGTGATCCGAATTATAATTTCATTAAAGCGCGAACCAGGCACTGATTTGTATTCGAAAGAAAATTATAAACCAGTTCTAGAAAATGCATTCAAACAAATTAAGAAAGCAAACTGGCTTCGAAGCCTGTCACGATGATGATTCCACAATATCCCACACGTCAATATGTCATGTGTGTTTTTTTTTAGGGAAAAAACCGGCGCAACAAACAGACAGACAATTCTCAGACATATTCGAATCACTGAACACTATTAATAAGCAGTAGTAAAACGATTCGCAATCGAACCGACCCCAGCGATTACTTATTGCGTTTTGCACTCAATTCAATCGAAACCGCCCGAGTCGACGTTCAAGGGTTTCTAAAAATTCACGCGAAAAGTGATCAACAACACTACGTTCGAGCCACAGTCGATCAACTCAGTCGTATGTGTGATCTTAAACGTGTGCTCTTGTTAGCGCGAACACCGAAGGAGGTTATTTGTGGTTTATATTCTTGTTTGATTTATTTATCAACAGGTCAAAGTCCTATCTCTATAAGAGGGACAGTCGGGAAGCTTTTCAGACGGCCACCATCGTAATCATCGATACATCGCTCTGTTGCCCTGTTGGTGGTGGTGTAGTGAGTAGGCGAAGGTAGGCTGCATGTCACTAATCGTAATCAGCGCTTAAAACATTTGCCACCAGTGTATACCCCCAAATGACTCGGAAAAGCTTACTCTCTGGCCTCTTCCTGAGTGTTGGTTGGTGGCACAGCTCACGATCATATTATTTAATGTTCACTTCAGTAATCAGTCAGTCGTCGACTGGGATCGCAACAAGTTGTTTTTTGTTTCAAAATACGCCGGTCATTGAAACCGGATGGACGATTGCGAAGCACACTCCTAAGCGAATAGTGTTTTCTATTTTTCTTCCTCCTCTTTAGCAAAGTGACAGTGTTCGGCGAGTGTGATTCATATAAGAAATCAGTTTTTGCCATTGAACGCGTTTATACGCTCGGTGCAGCGAAGTGTTTTGTTTTGAAGATTGCATCGCATTTTTATTGCCTCAAAGACACGGTAAGCTAGTTTGTTTGCCTTGATTAAATTTAAAACGACGTAGAAATAAGTAGAATATCAATCACCGACAAAAAATGTTGCTTTTGTTTTGTTTTAATCGTTTTTTTGCAATTTGCAATCGACTCTGATAAGTGGCGTAGATTTTGCAGCGTCTAGCGAGACTCATTGATTTTTTTTTTTTTCGAAATGTCAGTTTGTGTTGCAATTGTGGTTTTGTTTCGATTTTTATCGCTTAATTCAGTCTGCTGATAGCGATTAGGAAATATTTGGGTTCTCTGACTCGAACAAGGTTGTCTCGTTGGCGGTTGTTTACCTTGGTCTTTCAAGGTCGGTTTTTTGTTCGCGGGTAAAGAGAACTGTCATCAGAAGAAGTGCATTTTTTGTTTTTAACTGACAAATTAAATCTCTTAATCTGCAAATGGAAGAGTTGAACTCTTCAAACAGGTTTTTAAGGGAATTCAGACTGAGGCAACTGCACTGCTGATAATCAGGTTGGCATTATCTTTAAGCATGGCATCGGGACGTTCGAAAGGAACTCTACAGACTATGCAATGGTTGAAATCAAATTAAATTATTCTACTGTGTCTCTGGACCTGACGAGACTTGAGGACGATATCTAATAGGGAAATAGGGATGTCATTTGTTAAGCGATAAGACGCAGTCGCTTTCCACTTAATCTGCCCAAACACAGCGCACAGGGTTTACATTTTCCCAGTCGCTGCGAAATGTTTGCATTGTGTGGAGAGTCCTTTCGGATCTACATTTCTGTATATCCGAATCCACAAAAGAGGGAAACGGACTACCGACCGGTTTTTAGTGTGCCTGCAATTGTCCTGTGTGTGGGATAGTTTGTGCGCCGATTTTTTGTTTGCCGCACTGTGATGAACAAAATAAAAATGTTTCCATGTTTAGTGTCACTGTGTGACTTGTGTGGCGGAAAGCGACTCCGATGTACACACCAAAGTGCACGCACAAGAGTGCTGTGTATGAGCAGCTTTAGTCCTCCCCGAACCTCTAGCTGTGTCTTCAAGTCCGTTACATTCCAGGAAACTGCCTTCTCATAAAACTACAGCAAAACATCGTTTAATGTTTGACACTCATAAGACGACTGCTCTGTGCAGTCATCCCCCTTCTAGACTGCAACGCACCGAGTCATCAGCCTTCTTATTGTGATTCAGGTGATGCTGTGGTGATAGCTACCATGTTCGTTTACCAGCATCCATAGCAGGCGAACGTTGAACTTTTCCGTCATCCCATCAGGATATGAATGACAGCTGCCCAAGTCTAGTTCCAGGGATGTTTTGATTGACATTGTGTAGGAAAATACCGATATCACGTGTATGAAATCCTACAATTACAACGGTAATTATCATAACTACTCAACTTTATTAGCTTGCGCAATAAAATACGAGTGGTTATCTTCAAATTGTTGACTTCCCAATAGAGCTAACTTATCACGACCCTTATGTAATGTGTTGTGCTTAACAAATACCCCACAATCGATAACCTTATTCCGAAAGGGGTGTGACATTATCTAGTCGGCCCGGCACTGTGCCTGTCTGCCGGCCATTTTCGTTTAATTTTCTCGCATAAGCACCAGCGACAGCAAGTGAGTTTTCGTTTGGAAAATGTTTGCCATGCCATCAAACTTCATCTCTGTATCCGTGGATCTAAAAATAATTGTTTACGCGTGGACGTGTTCCATTTGTTGGCTCATATCTAAACCTTATCAAGCGCAATAGCACCGTGCAGCAGTGTGCGTTTGCAATCACACAGTTTTTCGCGATTTAGAAATGAGGTCTCGATAAAAATAAAAACAAAACAAAACTACAAGATCCCAACGTTTGTTTGTATCGTCTACATAGTGGCATGTACCCGTTAGGTTCTGTTTTTTTTTTTTTTGTTTTTTCTTCTCTGCTGTTTTTCTTTTCGTTGTTTACTCATGAAGTGAAGGTGAAACATAATTGGATCACATTTCGTGACGTCTGGAGAGCAAAAAAAGACAGATTACCACGTGTGCGTCCGTATTTCCTTCACAGTCCGCCCTACCGACATTCGGTCTAGAGCGACAGAATAAAGACGCTAAGCCACTCACTTGTCGTGTCCCATTGATATGCGAGCAAAAAAAAAGAAAGATTGCACAACATTTTATAATGCCGGTATAACTTAGCATCTATTTACTGTTGTTGTTGGGGGAATTCAAAACAAATCGCCGAATCAGCCGTCAAAGTAGACCAAGGTCATCGCCAATGTAAACTCAACGAAATCAATGCTGTGCTGGGCGCGCGCTATAAACGCCGCAAACAATCGCGGCGATGTTTCAATGACTTTCAAGACCACTCAGCCCCACAGTTGGAGATGTGGACATTGATCGCCACAAGAGATACAAAAGTAACTCAAAAGCTTTTCATTTATTTGTGTTTCTCCTCCATTCTCTGCTAGTGTGTGCATAAGTGAAAACTGTTTATTTTTGGTTTCATTTATCTTGTTTGTATCTTCGGTCTAACAACACCGATGGGGCCAAAGTCCATGTGACTTATATGCTGTTGATGAAGAAGGCAAATAAATGTGTAAATATGCATATATACCTACGCTGTGTGTGTGGGGTCGGCGTTAGTTGTTAGGTAATGAACACAATACATTATCGTCGACACAATCAATAAATCAAATAAAATTGTATTTTCATTTCGCTTATCAAAATGAATGGTTTGGGATTGCATCGATCTACGGAGCAATTTACGATTCAAATGTTTTTTGCATGAATTGTCCAATCATTTTATCGATCAGCTTCGATCGCAATTAAATTCTCTCGCTGATTAGGTGCACTGACTTTGTTGACATTTGTTAGTTGTTTGAAATGACGTTCTTCGTCGTGGCAGATGTTGATTGGAAATTGATTTGAGAAATTTATTCCTTTCATTATGAATCTAGTAAAGGCTTCTACTTACGAATCGGATTAACTAAGAAATGATGCACCTACGTTCCTATAATTTAATCCAATTATTTGGAGGGTTAAGCTTACGTTATGTGCTAATTGCATTGAACATGTGTGTTGACATTAAATAAAAAAGTTAAAATACCACCCAGTCAAAGGGGTTTCAAGAGACGTGTTCTTCCTAACTCTGAATGGAACCGAGTTCTAAGACGGGACCTTGCTCCTCACTTCACTTTGTGCATTACTCAGGCTTGCAAGACATCGCCTACCTCTACTCTCTAGAGTGGAGCGATTTTATATTTTATGCCGACTGGCTACGGCGTAGCTTAACTAGCTAATGTACGTCATTTACTATACGAGGAGACATCCACTAGTGATGGAACAATAGCACGCATAGTACGAGTGGCTGCTGTAGACCTAGGCCCAAGTCCACCTCGGACTTTGGATAATACGGATTATGTTGTCATAATTATGTGCTAGCTGGGGGTATATTTATTTATGTATTTACTTTTTATTTAATACTTACATATAATTATTAAAATTAGAAATTAGCTGTTCAGCCAGAGCGATGAAGCCTTAGGCTGAAGCTGGGGGGATAGTTTACTGATATATATCATGAGAGCGTGGTGTGTTAGCAAGAATTTTGTCAACGACCAGACCATGCTGAACCTATCGGTTCTCGTCCGATCACCGCAATCAAGCAGCATCGGGCGCGGTTAGTACTTAGATGGGGGACCGCTTGGGAACACCGCGTGTTGTTGGCATCTGTTACTTTTTGCAGTCTTTAACACGAGTTAATGAACTTTTTTCTAAGGAACAAGCACATGACGAATTACGGTTGAAGCACGTGTTTTGATGATTTATCAATAGCTTGCCGTTGGAATCTCGGGCATTTTTATGATCGCTGTTCAAGTTTTTTTTTATGTTTGATCATGGAGACTGCTTCTTTTGCATTCCTCCTCGATATGTGTAGAGAATTTGTTTAGGGATGTCGGAACAACATTCTGCAGATAGGCTTCAACGTGCCATAGTTGGTACGATGGAGAGGGGGAGTCGGAGAAGAGGCAGACAACAGGTGAGAAAGTTACACAAAAATGTTGTCAGCTACTCCACCGAGCTTGGAAGCCGATCAACTGTAGTCGATCTTTATAAGATGATAAATCGAGGCTACGTTTGACAACTTCAATACGAATTGAGTGAAAGGCCTGACGTAAGTGATGTCCCTCTACATCCCTCTACATTCGGGAACTCTTCATATGGATTGGCAGACTAAACGCTTAAGAGCCAAGCAATAATTGACTTCAGTAAATTAAAGGTGTTGTTAGAATAAAAACCATTTTCGAATAAAAACCATTTTCAAATTTTAGAGTACCCGTTATCTTTGACTGAAATGAACGCAACATTTAAAAGGGTGTTTGTTTTTAGAAACAGAAAACATTCATTTGATTATCCATAAAATGGAATACATTTGACAGATCGTTTTATGGTACTAAAGTTTGAATACGATTTCGAGCATGTGACGGTCTGGCGTCTACAATTTGCAGAATTAATTGTTGGCCACATCGATTGTTTAGATACCAGTTTTTGTTAAATTGCTTTGCATTGGTGATAAAATCAAATATTCTGTCATTTACTTAGACCCGCTTAAAGCATGCCCGCCTCAGTCATCCATCACGACCTTGAATTGGCACAAAGAGGAAAACAACATGAAAACAACCAACTGGACGATTAATTGCCCCAAAAATGATGCTAATTTGTACTTTTGCATTTAAACGCTTCAATTAAAAGGTTATTCGCTTTTAATAATATTTCAGTGAACAGCTATTTGTTTTATGGAATTATTACACATCGAAAATGATCGGCGCGCTTATGTCGGAGTGAACTTCAGTGCGTCCCAGATAACGTTAAATCCTTCAACTAGACAGATCATCAACTCCAGCCGTGTTCCAAAGCCAGCTCATTATTTCAAACGTTATCAGCTGTGGCTGTGAGTTTCGTCAGAGACTGCTGTTTACGTCATCCCAGCGTGTGCAATCGATAACCTTTGTGTCTTTGTAGTAACCTACTCCCCTCAAAGTAGTGAGTTTTGATTGCTTTTTTTTAGCGCGATTCCAGTAAATGTATTTGTTTATTTATGGAATCATTCAAATGCAGACGAATTGACCAGTCAATTAAACTTCAATCAATTAAATTTATTTGTTGTCTTGTCACCGGGCTTCAGTGGAAACGTCTGCTTAGTTTTATGTGCACAATCTGCGTCGTTCACCAGTACGAGCGAATTATTTTGCTCACTTCACTTGGATTTACAGACGGATCGCTGCCGCGGTACGCAAGCAATTAAGGCTTGGCATCGATGTTGTTTGATGGAGCACTCAATTGATTCACATGTAGGGTTTGATAACTTCGTCCATTTACAATGAAACAACGCGGTTCATCTAACATTTATACATGTGCTCCTGCGCGTTGCCGTATCCCGATGTATCTTTATTTTTTCATTTCATTTGGTGTGAACCCTGCCTTAAAGCCCGCAAAATCTGTCAGGAAATGGACTGTTCACATAGAAGTGAAAATGAACTATTTCATCATCATTATCTCATATAGACATCGTAAGCATTACACTTAGTACTGGCACAGGCAAATAGGAGATCGAACTGTCAGACTAGGTTAGGTTAGGTTAGGTAGACGGGGAGTAAGCCACGGGGAATATAACCTCTTAGCTCCCGCTCCGTGCTGGTGGCATATTTGATAGATCCTGAAATTCTTGGAAGAAGTTAGTTAGTTCAGTTGACTATTTATTTCACAAAAAAGAATGGATTTAATAAAACAAAAAAAACTAAAAATTCTTAGTCTATATGGTTTGGTTTAGGGCCGTCTACCAGATTAACATTTGAAGTATTTCTTTCTAAAAGTTCTCCTCCATGATACATTTTCTGTAGCGCAGTGCGTTTATTGCATATACTTGTACAATAGATCCCAGCCTCGGTCACCGTTTAAGATGTTTGTCGCTTCTTCAAGCGAGAGTACCTGTGCTCCAAAGAAGTGGCAACGGAATTCTTTAAGAACGGGACATATAGCGATGAAGTGGAATACATAAAGGTTGCACAAAAGTGAGAGTTCTGGGCTATGCGGTATAAAGTTTAAACTTATCAGTTCGCCTCTTATGTTAAAGATATTACTTATCATATCCGTTGTGAAACTTGCCAAGAAATGTGTTCTGTCTTGTGAATTGTGGTTCAATTTGCTGTCATATGTTCTGTATTGCGACGACTTGGCTTCATCTACAAATTGGTTGAAGATTCTATGTCTTGTTTCTTCCAACAGTGTGTAGAACTGATGCCTTAGGTGGATTTGCTGCTCATCTGGTGCAACTCGGAGATTAAAATCACATTGCGATGCTAAGTTTTCCCATTCTCGGACACATTTTCCACCGTTAACCAGCATTTGAGTAAGCACTATATTCGGAATCCTTTCTTGATTCATTCCCATGACTCTTGTCATGTGGAGAAGTGGAGTTTGAGGGTTTCCAAAAATAGGGGCGCTACTCCAGTTTCCAGGTGAAGCATGTGGTTGGGTGAGCCACTTGGTAATTTAAAAACTCGCTAGATGAAATAGCGTAGAAATTGTTCAACTTGCGCAGCGTAAAAGAGGATGGACACTGCAGTGGCACGAAATATGTTCTGTTTCGAGAAGTGGCTGATGTTTATATTGTTGATACAACCACCCCAGACGGAACAAATAGCTCTTTTCGCTTCAGTTAATTTGGTTTCCAGGTGCTTATTCATATTTAAATTAGGCGTAATCAAGACACCAAGATACTTGTGTTCCCGCACAATTTCTATAAGCTCACCCTGAAACTTCCACTTTTCGTTGCGGGAGTATCTACCTCCACCATCCCTGAATATCATCATTTTAGACTTTGATAGGTTGACTGTCAGATTTGAAGTTTGGCAGTCTCAGCCGGCACAGACTGTGGCAGTGGACAGAGGTGATGAGGAGTATGCTCTTTTTCCTCCACGACGCAGCCTCTGCATACGGAGTCGTTGGTTAATCCCATTTTCATTTCATCGTACTTCAGACAATTATGGCCAGTTAATGCTCCAACTACTATCGATAGCAACTTTTTCTCACACGCGGTTTGAGGTCGATATAAATTATGATTGCTAAAGCCAAGGAAAAATACACCATTCAATCCCCCTCTAGCTTCGTGCGCTGATCTCCTGGGACGACTAACTATACTTTCTGAAATGCATTCACATATCATAAACTCGTCCGAATTGCACTTGAACTGGCTCAAATACTAAACCCAAGAATTTAGACGGTCTCCCCCTTTTATTTGTTGATCAGATCAGCACTCATTTCCATACTTTTCTGCAAGGCATCCCGAAGCTTTCTTCTCTCTTTAACAAATCCATCAGTATTCAAACAACACTCATTCTGCCAACTCCATCATATCACTTAAGTTTGCATTTAGAAACATAAACAATTTCCTTTGCTTTCCTTTTCTGCAGCTTCCATAGGTTAACATACTTGTAGGGTCTCTCACAAGTAGCAGCTATGGCCGAAGCCCATTCAGCTGTAGCCTTTTCGTTTTCAATCACTCACGAAGGATGGGACATAAATTACGACCAAGAAGTTCTAAATCTTGTCTGGGAATCGGGCATACGCTCCTGGAAGAAGCGCATAGCTCGAGCGAGGGTGAGTCAAATCGGAGTAAATTCATCGAACAACATCCGCTGACTAATTTGTTTTTTTTTTCATCCTCATTTAAGAATGGCATTCGGAACGGTGTCTACCCGGCGCACATTCATAGTCTGTGGCTAATAACAGCCATAGCGATTGGGCTGCACTTCACCGGCTACAATGCCCCGTTCAAACTAACGAGTAGAATCCTAGTCCATCTTCCCTCGAATACGATAAACTATCAGATACTAGCGTGCTTCCTTGCCTCACTCATTGTTTGGCTAACTATATGCTTCACCATGCGGTACACACTCAAGTTGCTGCTCATGTACAAAGGATGGATGTATGAGTCGAGAGCACCCGGCAGTAAAGTGTCGCTCAAGACGATTCTTTGGACGGCGGTCGTGAAAGTACTGTCCAGCTGGAACACACCCGGGCTGTACAGTTTTCAAGGGTCATTGCCACGTCTGCCATTGCCCAGTGTGCACAATACAATGGAAAGGTATCTGCGATCAGTTCGTCCCTTGTTGGACGATGACAACTATTCCCGCATGGAAAAGCTGGCAATTGAATTTGAGAACACTATTGGCAAGAAGCTGCAGTGGTACCTGGTGCTGAAGAGTTGGTGGTCCACTAACTATGTTTCCGATTGGTGGGAGGAATACGTGTATCTCCGCGGTCGCAGTCCATTGATGGTCAACAGCAACTTCTACGGAACCGATGCGATTTTCATGAAATTGACAGCAAATCAGGCCGCTCGTGCTGCTAATATTGTTCATCTGCTGCTTCTCTTCCGTCGTATGATTGAACGCCAGGAATTGCAACCAGTAAGTGCTTCCGGCCATTCGTTGGACTTATCTGCTATGTGGTGTTTGTTTCTCTCGTAGATCATGATCCAAGGCATGATTCCGCTGTGTTCATGGCAATACGAGCGCACCTTCAATACCGTCCGGGTGCCAGGTCTGGAGACAGATAGGATTATTCACTACAAGGACTCCAATCATATCGTTGTCCTCCACAAGGGCTGTTATTACAAAGTTATCATCTACTTTAAGGGACGTCTACTGAGACCTTCGGAAATTCAAGTGTAAGCTAAGGAGCGAACCTGCTTTCTGATCGCGATGAAGTCACCTTTTTTGTTTTACAGACAAATGGAAGAAATACTCAATTCGAAAGCTACTCCGCTTCCACATGAGACACACTTGGCCGCTCTGACAGCTTGGCAGCGATCGAAATGGGCTGAAATCCGCAACAATCACTTCATGCGTGGCGTAAATCGTGTCTCTCTCAACGCCATTGAATCGTCCGCCTTTGTCTTATCGCTGGACGAAGAGCCCCTGGAATTCGATATGGCTCACCCGGAGAAGTTGGACAAGTTCGGAAGAAGCTTGCTGCACGGCAAGGGCTACGACAGGTGGTTCGATAAGAGCTTCACCGTGTGCATCGGAAGCAATGGTAGGGTGGGATTCAATGCCGAACACACGTGGTAAGTACTGGTCTGCTGAGTGCAGAATTGATGGAAGAAAACAAATATGCAAACACTTGAGATCGTTTATAAAAATTTACAATTACGTTGAAAAAGGGGAGACGCTGCCGTTGGTTCCCATGTATGGGAGAACCTTGTAATGGATGAAATCCAATCGAATGGGTAAAGAGATATGACTGTTTTTCTAGCACTATGGCAGCGGCATACATACATACAAATATTATTTTACATCGGTTGGGCACGTTTTTCTTTTGTGTGTTTGAATAGTTTTCTTCTCTCACCGAAAACAGCAATGCTACTTCAATTTATCGCATTTAAATACAATTCACCAGCAAATATGAATACATTTTCTAGGGCGGACGCACCGGTTATGGGGCATTTATGGGAATACATATTTGGTGATGATATTCATGGGTAAATAAACACCTTGTTTCTCACATTAACACTTGACATAAGTAAATTTAAAACAGCAATCAGGGAGTTTCTCCAAAGTGGTGTAGATATCTTTAAAATTATACAAAAAGAATATTGCGTGCAATTGGATTTATTGAATCAAGCTGTTAATGCTTTTAATTAACCAAATGGAGCAGATGGGCAAATGAACTGCTTTACTAACTAAACATTTTTGCAATAGATACGATGAAGATGGCAACACCAAAGGAACGCCAGAGTTCACACCGCCCTCGCCCATTCGACTGAATTGGGACTTGGAGCCATGTCACGACAAGATCGAGGAAGCAACTGTTGACGCTGATAAGTTGTTGAATGTAAGTAGGTCAAGCAAATAGAAACGTTTCCTAGTCTGCCAATCAGGTGGAATTGGCTTAGTTGCATACCGCATCAAGGGACGTTCTCCGCCACGTTTTGATTAGCTCGACTTAACGAATGACATCAATTTTCTTCTATAGGATGTTGACCTACGCATCCTTGTCCACAACGAATATGGCAAAGGTTTCATGAAGAAATGCCGCATATCTCCAGATGCGTACATTCAAATGGCCCTTCAACTGGCATACTATCGCGATGCTAAACGATTCTCCCTGACCTATGAAGCCTCCATGACCAGATTGTTCCGTGAAGGCCGTACCGAAACCGTACGTCCATGTACAATTGAATCAAGTGCCTGGGTAAAAGCCATGGAAGATCCAGAATCAACGGTAACTAAACATATGCAGCCCAATCAACGAATAGTTGTTAACCATTTTCCGTTTCATAAACGCAGATGGAAGAGCGTAAAAAGTTGCTGGGTAAAGCCTGTGAACGTCATCAACTTGGCTACCAGGATGCCATGTCTGGTCGCGGAATTGACCGCCATTTGTTCTGCCTGTATGTCGTATCGAAGTACCTCGAAGTGGATTCACCATTCTTGAACGAAGTCCTCAGCGAGCCATGGCGTCTGTCAACTAGTCAAACACCACATGGACAGACATCGAAAATGGATTTGAAAAAGTATCCAAATTGTATTAGTGCTGGCGGAGGCTTTGGACCGGTGGCCGACGATGGCTACGGTGTTTCGTACATCATTGCTGGAGAGGATCTCATCTTCTTCCACATTTCAGCAAAGAAGAGCTGTGGAACCACGGTATGTATTCAAAACTCTTCCGAGCGACACCCTCTTTTAATGTGCATGCATGTTGTCGTACTCATTCCAGAGCGCACACAGATTCGGTGAAAACATTCGTAAGGCACTCGCTGACATCCGTACCATGTTCGAGCAGACCGCAAAGGAGAATCCGAAGAAGACAAACGGAGCGGTCACGAACTAAGAAGCAGCAACTTCACAACAAATAAAAATCACATCAATCAAACTGATTTATGCTAAGACTAAGTGTTAGTTGTAAGATTATAGTTTATATGTACATGTTCCGTCAGTGCAGACAATCGATTACCTTTTCCCATATCAATGGTTCGTTCATGTGTACACGTGTGTGTCTCCCCACAGACCGTACACCGCAGTCCGATCGAAGGAAGGAACCTGTTTTATTTTTCTAGAAGAGTGCATTTAAATAGTGATTATATGCGCGTACGATCATGGTCAGCAAATTGTCAAATCTCGAGGAAACTGGAAAATATTTTGCCGAGAAATGCAATGCAAATTTTGTGTATACCTTCATGGGCTACAGAAACCGCGGAGCCTTCTCTTTACCTAGTGAAATTATTATTGTTGATTGTCGTTAGGTTCTGCGATTACTTCTCATTAGTTGTATTAGATGAATATTTTAAAGAAGTTATAAGACGAAGTACTTTTTCACAACTGTTTTTTTTTATTTTTAGTTGTTTTGTTACTTAGACCGTTTAACTTTTTTGATCTTATATTTATCATTTGTTAAGCTAATTCTAGAGTGTAAGGTGCAATGAGAATGAAGGTTTGTTTGTTTATAATTGATAAGTGAAAAGATACAGAAATAAACAAAGGAAAACTCATAATTGTGTTGTGTGATGTTGGACTTGCATGTCTAGTTTTGACATTACCAGATTCTGGCTGCTCCATCAAGCTCGGAAATGAACTCAGCGAGATCTTCAATGTCAAAATGGGGGTTTCGACAGGCGACGCGCTGTTATGTGCAATATCATTTTTGAGAAGGTCGTACAGAACTTACCTGTTAACATAAGAGGCACGATCTTCCAAAAGTCCGCACAATTGCTAGCATGCGTGGACGACATTGACGTGATTGGTCGAACACAGGGAGCCGTTAACGAAGCGTTTGCTGTTGTTGAAATGGAGGTGGCCAAAATGAGTTTAGCGGTGAATGAGGGTAAAATGAAATATATGCTGTCTTCAAGGAGGGATACATCATCAACCTTAACAGAGTCAGATACACTACGTCGGTTCGCAAATACATAATACGAATTTAGGTTCAAAAGGCGATTGAGTAGTAGAGTCCTCTCTCGAAGGGCCAAGCTAACAATATGTACGACCTTAATCATTCCTGTCCTGCTCTATGCCGCGGAAGCATGGACAATCCCAAGAGCAGACAAAGAAGCCCTCTATCTTTTCCCAAGAAACATTCTGCTTTCCATTTTTCTTCATGTTTGCGTTGATAATTTTTGGAGAAGATTCATCCATGTACTGTACAGCGACATGTCTTTAGCCAGGCTTGACGCCTAAGATGACTAGGCCATGTAGTGAGCATGGACAACACTGCTCCAGTTCGAAGAATCTTTGACTCCAAACTAATGACACAACGCAGTAGAGGACGCCAACAAAACCGATCACGCACCCCAAGCCCTCAACCAAGTTGGCGTGCGAACGTATGGTCGGCAAACATGAATACAGACGATGGTGCCACACCACACGTGTCATGCTGGTCACAATGAATTTCAACAAGCACATATCCAACTATTTATAGAGCTTCCGGTATTGTTGGACATTCAACAAAGGAATCGGCACAGCATTTTGCTGATGATTTCCCATTCTAAACTTTTGTTGCCTTAAAAGCGTGGCTAAGAACGAATCACATAAATTCTCACGTGTCTCCAGCATATTCAAGTATTCCTGGAAGGACTCTTAAAAGTATTCTGCAAGAATTTGAAATGGTTTCAAAAATGCTTAGAAAAATAGTATTTTTTTATTTCAATCATCAATTCCCTTCTTGAGCATTCGCTATCGGGTTGGCATGCATTGTCACTCTGTTGATCCTTCTCTCTACATGTGGCCGGTAGTTCTTTGGGTTGACAGTAAGTTTTTCCAGCTCGTCGAGAACATCAAATCCATCTATCACTCTGTAAATAAAATACCTCCACATTTACGTCAAATTCACACCAGAATCTAGTGTATTCTCACCTTCCAAAAACTGTGTACTTTAGGTCTAGGTTTGGTTGCGCCGTATACGTTATGAAAAACTGACTTCCATTCGAATTTGGTCCATTATTTGCCATGGAAACTATTCCCCGATCCGAGTGCTGAAGATTGTATTCAATTTCTGTGTGGATCACGTTTCACTTTTATCGCAGTAGCTTACCTTCAATGAATCCTTGAATTCGTCTTCGAATTTTCTGCCCCAAATGGATGTTCCTCCCTTACCGGTATTTGTTGGGTCACCTGTTTGTACCATGAATCCTTTGATGTTTCTTATAAAAATGCACCCATTGTAATAATCACTGGCACAGAGCGCCAAAAAGTTTTCACACGCTTTTGGGCAGTCGTCACAGAAAAGTTCAATTTTAATGTCACCACAATCCGTATGAAGTGTCACTGACTGAAATAATGAAACAATTTTCATTAACAATTTTCTAGGTTTTGCATTATTTACTTACCATTGTTGATTTGTAAATATTTTGAAATGAAACGATTGAATGACATTTGAGTACTGTGGAAATGACATTTCCATTAAAGACCCGGATTGCTTGACGTTTGTCTGACATGAATACGTTCACTGGGTGCATTTGTTGCAGCAGTTTCCTCTTTTCCATTTCAAAAAATATTTAGTTCTAAAATAAAACCAAAATCTACAAACTTGGAAATTGAAAAACAATTCTACCGAAACAAATTCAATGCGAAATAACTGTTCCTCCTAACCTATTCGTACCAGGTCGAATTATTTTTCCTTCTTACAATATTCATCCGCCAATCAATCTGAACAACTTTAAGCCTTAGAATATACTGCACCTTCATTTGAATGTGTGCAAAGGGGAGCTGTATATAGGTAGGTAGATAGGGCAGCCATCCATTACACAAACAGTGAAGCCTCAAACCAGAAGATTCATTGTTCATTCATGAGCTATTATATATCCAGTAAAACGTAGATATTCTGTCTGTCAGACAATCTGCAATTGTCTTCCCTAATCTTCCATGTTGTGTTTATAAAACGCTGGAAAAATACATTCGGAACCCGACAAATTTCCTGTAACGAACGGACGTAAACTGCCACTTACATTGTTTCACCTCGCTCTTCCTTCCACACTCCTCGTCCTAGCAGGCGGAATTTTAACGTGCGAAATGACTTATTGCTGACTACATCCCCCATTTGTTAAGAAAAGACGGTCTATGATGATAAATGTAATTCCCATTTGATGTTGGTTCTGTGTAGAAAGGACAAGTAATGGGGAGGAATTAGAGAATAGTCTGTTCTTCTTCCTCATCTCTACATCTCCTACAAAGGTGGTTACAGGAAGCTTCCCATCCATTTCCCATTTCCTGATGCAGGAGTGATCTGCAATTCTCTCTCTTGTTCTTTTGAGTACTCGCTTGAAGCCGTTTATGAAAACTGTTAGGTCGGGTCGTCCTACCATTAAGTGTGGCCTCGGGGCAGAAAAGTTCACAATGGATCAGATATTGACCGCTGATCCTGTAAAATACACAAGTAGTGCAAATTGATACAAGCTACCGTAGATACACCCTCATACTTGGTTTTTGCATTCTTGTCAAGCTCGAACAGTCTTCGACTCCGAACCCATATGACAATCGAAAAGAGAACGCCCGCGTCTGATGTGGCGTACTCACTTGGAGAAAGACATAAACCATGAGTGCGTAAATGGATAGTTAGCCAGATATCGCAGTTTGAAGAGGCTCGTTGGCTAAGGCCCACTCCATAGCGAACTATAGCGCAACACAACAAAAAAAAAAGAGGGAAGTGAACCTGTAGCCTGACCACAGGGTATATTTACCCTTAGCAGTAAATTAGTATGAATGTAGTAAAAATGTATCTAACAATGATGGATGCGCTCTGGCGTATGGGCGCCGGGATATTGTAACATACCGGGCAATTGCAAAGCCGATGAACTCGCTAGGTGTGGTACCTCTGCTCCAACACCAATAGGACTTCCACCTTCCATGCCAATCGCAACAGCCTCCCATCCTCTTAAGATAACAATCAATTACAAGTTTGTAAAATGCACCAACTGCCTTGAAACGAAGGAAAAATGGCCTGCACTAAACCTTAAATGATCACTTTCTCTGCTTGGACTAAGCAGACCTTCACTCAGTACAATCATCGGCGTCATAACCGGACCCTGCATGCATGCCTGCAGGATGGGTGTCCCATACAAAAACGTCTACGGTAGCTGCATTGATGATGATGAGAAAGAAACCACGAATCACTTCGACTGGTTTTGCGTCGTTCTGTAAATTCAAGTCGAAGGTACGTGCTTGCATTTAGGGGCCAGCTATTAATCGCAACCAGCTAAACAGCGTCTGCATTAGCCAGCCAAAACAATTTGTCATAAGCACCGACTGGTTTCAAGATTCTTCAAGGTCCTTCTTTGGTCTAAGTGGGATTGGCTTCTGGAGTGGCACTCTTAGCAGCAAGCTAATGCCATCAAACATGATTACCTTAACTTAACCGTTTCAGATCTCGTTCAAGAAACCGTTTCCAAAAGAAAAACAAAAACCTTCTTAGTTTAAAAAAAAGATCAAACAAAATTGTGTTCCTTTATTTATTTGCTTATTGATTCCGGAACAATTTATCAATATAAAGTTTATGATGATATAAGTTCGATAAAAAAAAATTATTAAGTTTTATTGTGTGATTAATTATATATACTCAAGTTCGGAAACCATATCGTATTTAATAATAATTAACAACGAATATATTGTATGTTATATTGTGTGTGATATTATTTCGGTATGAATACGATGAAATAAGGGATTAAATGAATACTTGATTATTTAAATGAATGCATTTGAAACAAAAGAAGACGGACAAAAATAACTGCAAATTGTAATTGATAAAAGTGAAATTAAGAACATTAGCAAGCTGCTCACAGATCATTCGAAATGAGGAAAAACATTGTATACTTATTGCAAAGTTAATAAATACTTGTAAGTCTGCATATGAACGTTGAACAAAAAAAAAAAAGATACAAAAAAGAAAAACAATTAACAGAAAATTATGAAAATTGAAAGAAAAATCTGACATTGTCCTGTGTTAGCTGGAAACAAAATGAAATTATTTTTCAGATGATGCATTGAATCCTTAAAACTAAATTTTTTTTTTACATTTTTGTAAGTTTTTCTATATATTTTTTTTGGATTTTTGAGTTTTCTTTTTTATTTATTTATTTTAAATACGATATAGCACTCGTCTCAAAAGTTACTCTCTTAATTTCTTCCAATCATTCAGATGCTGTAATGTTGTGGCTTTGATGGAAAGATATATTTAGCTGATATCCGATTAGAGTCTTGAACACTTTCTTAGATGACGACAGTTATTGGTTGCAAGAGACAAAAGAATGGAAACAAACAAAATAACATCTGATATTGTAGTTGCTGTTGCCGCGATTACTCCTCGATGTTGTAGATGAGGAAACAGTTGTTTTTCTCGACCTTCTCAGCTGGTGGAGCGAAGGGAGATTTGCGCGACAATGGTTGGAAACCAAGCATCAAGAATGTCTGCACCAAACGGGGACGGTCTGGACGATCCTTACGCATGCACAGAACTACAGCGTCAACGTCCAATTTTTCATCAGCGAATTCCAACAGAGAGATGAACGAATGCTTGGAAGCTTCTGGTGGTAGTACTTCCGGCAAGACAACATATAAAATGTTGTTTGTTGGATTCAAGACCTGAAAGTGAAACAAAGAAACGGCAATCAATAAAGGTTAAGGGTCGTGTATTTTGCAAAAAAAAAATTAAACACTCATCAAGAGTTTCTGGGAATCTTTGACTTAAACCTGTTTGACTGGCAGGTACTTAATAAGGTGGTGCTATAATGGATCTTATGTCATTTGAACGTTTTGCGTTCTCTGAAATATGATATTTCCATGTGAGTTTTTAAATATAAATCCACTTGATGGCGGCACAGGGCAAACATTTTTTTATTAATTTTTCTCGGAATTTAAAGGATGGCACGTAAGGCCCAGTCGGAAGTAAATTTGTTTGTAAAGCAAACTTTCAAACCACTCATCTCCAAAAAGCAGATGAAACGTACAAAAAACTGGGTTTTTACCTTCGTGTTATCTTGTCTACAATTGCGCAGTTCGACCTATCGTATATGAACTCGCGAAAAGGATTATTTGCACAATGTGGTAATATGGTCTAAACTCTCCAAACTTTCTATAAGTCGAGCAAATGTTTCAGGGAGCCATGACTTAAATTTCCCAATATTTTCCACTCCATAACTCGAACACAATATTTGTTCCCGTTCTGTTTAATGTCAAAGACTGTTCCCCTACACCTCCTCACAATCGAAACTGTATCACAGCTCAATGTTCAAACGTAGGTTTCCCTTATCTCGTCTCTGAACGAGAAACTAAAGTCTATGCCAAGTAAATTCATAAGACGTTCTTGGTACATTAAAATGTAACATAAATTAACTTGCAGTTGAATAAATGTATATAAAAATAAGCAACTCATATATTCACCCACGTGTACACATTTATTCCAACTAATTGAGAACAATAATGAGACAAAACAAAAGTCTCAATTTTCGTGTTTTGAATACAAATCTTCCATTATTCTATTTCAAGTCATTAGCATGATTTTTCCTCACAAAACAATACCCTTAAGCAGTTCCCAGTACAATGGATTACGAGGGGAAAGAACAAGAAAAACCTGAATCGACAATAGAGGTTTTGTTCACGCTTCATTAATATACTCTCTGCCATCGGCATCCATGCGCTGGTGTAGGGGATGAGTATGCCTGTCACCATAAATGCAAGTATTCAGTTAAGGCAACCATAAAAGAGGGTATTATGACAAAAGCACTTCGGATCCTTTTCAATTTTCTGCAACTACGTCAAGTTAACTAAAACGTGACATTTCCACGTGACACATCACCAAACACATCGTAGCTCTTGCGAATACATACAAGTTCAATTCTTCTTCTTCTTCAACTACTTACCGTATCCCATTTAGTGTATTTGCTCTCAGTTACATGCAACTTAATGGTGATGCGCATTGGTCGTTCGTGTTGGAGGATTTTCTTAACGACCTCTTGGCAATCATCATCAGAGCAAGTTGAAATAACATCGTCAGGTGAAGCGTCAGCAAATTCAATATCAGAGAATTCCGAAGATGTGCTGGAGATGTAGCTTCCAGCTGAATCTACGGATATTTTACGATTGAAGTCTATAATTATAAAAAAAAAAAAAAAAAACATTAATTTATGTGAAAATATGAGAATAAAAGCAAATAACTTACCATTTAAGAGAGGCGCCCTATCGTGGTCTGTTCTGTGGTGGGTAGGAACATCAGGACCACCACAGAGGCCCTACACCGAGAGAGATGCAGTAGGACTCATTCGACATGGTAGTAGCGTTAGATGAGGTAGACATAGTGCGCGACTTGCCGCAGCTACTATTTGAACTAGTAAACTCTCTTCTACTACTACTACTACTACTAAACATTGGATCGCTAGAGAAGAAAAGAAAAGAAAAGAAAATTATTAATCCACTCTACACATTAAATTTTTTAACTTATTTTATTTTTGAGGGTGAGGGGAGCCCTGGCAACTGGGAACTCAGCTTTACCAATCGAACACAGACACCATGGAAACGGGCGACTGCCATTAGTCGACTGCATTGGCTCGGCCACATCGAGGACATGGACACCAATACCACAGTTAAGAGGGGATTGAATCGGATCCTCCTGATTCGAGGACGACTGAACCTCTGGTTTAAGGACCCAGTCATTTTCGGACGCAAGACAGCTTGGGTTTGTTGAATGTAAGCAGTGCCCAGTCAACAATGGCAACAGGCATGTCAATTAGGGAACCCATCTACTCCAAAAGGCGGGCGAATTCTCCAGTCATGACTCCTTCTGACTAAAACCTATTCAGATCGATCATATTTAAAACCCCAGCAGTTCATGACAATTGAAGACGTGGATCAATGAGAATTTTTCTACGGGTTGGAAAACATCATCTACCCGATAAATGACAAAATATAAGACAGTGGATGACGGATACTTCCAACTTGAATACCTCTCAATCTGATATTCTCAATGAACGCATAATATTTCAATTATCATAAGTCCAGTGAATTACGTTCTCCTCAATGACAAACCACAATCAGCGCAAGCCTTCCACACAACTACCTGCTCTTTGTTCACAAAAACTGTTTGTTTGATTGTAATCGTCTGCACAAAGTCATGTGACGCAATTTTCTCGCTTCGCTTATCTTATCACATCTTATCTGGATAGCACTCTAATGGCTAATATAATATAAGCGTAAAACATTTATTTTTCTGGTAAATTTCCATGATCCTCCTGAATAATACAGACCTACAATAATATAATTTATTTACCAACGCTGCGGCCTTGTGCAAACTTTCTTCTTCCACAATCAAGCCCAATCAAGTCGCCAAATTATGTACTTTGACTCCAAGCAACGGGGCGTATTTACATTTGGAAAACAGAAACAAAACCAGCCAATTGAATGATTCTAGCCGAGGAGACCTGAGCGGGATGTGTGTGTTTATTTAATGTATGCGTTGGTGTTGGAAAATCAATAAACTTGCCAGCATTCTGTTAAACGCTTGTTTTTCCTTTTTTTTTTGCTAAAAATACCCTTCGCGTGTGCTAATTTTTCCATTCTTTCATTTTTTACTCTGCCTGTGCACTCAGGAGACAATGTGAACAATGTCAAACAAATAAACAAAAATAACATTGTTTCATTATTTTTTCTGTTCAGGGAATACATACACTCGATGGAGCACGGGCAACGCACGAAAGACATGCAATTAATTCAATTATTTAAAGGACTTTAGCCACATGAAAATGATGTAGGGAGACATTTTCTGAAACGTGCGACATTTGGCATACATTCTGGTTTAAATTTATTTGTTTTCCCAAACTGACATGAATTCGTGGTATATGGGTAGAGCCTAAGGTTGATGACTGTGACTTATTTATAGACGCAGAGTCTTAAATCACAAGTTCCATAAGCAGAAGATCATGTTGGACAAGGCATTTGTGACAATGTGTGCACTAAACGTCACGTTCTGACAGATTGGGTGTCTTTGTAATCGTCAGACTAACAACGATCTGCGTTGCTTGTGTTCATAAACTCAAATTCAAATCAAACAGCAGGCAGAACATCATTAGTTTGGTTCGAAAACATCAACAAATTGCAATAAACAAGTCGCCGGCAGGAAGACGGCGTCACCAAATTTGACAGATTTGATTTAAGGAAAAGTTTGACTGTCTTGCGGGTAATTTGACAACTAACTTAATCATACAATAGGAAAGTGAAATGAAAACTGCCTCCCCTTGGCGAAATTATGAATAAATAACAATATTGTTGCGAACACATGAACACATGAAAAACATGTGTAAACTAAAAAGTAAATTTGAAGTCATTGTTGTTTCTCAGACGCCTGTTCAACTTGACATATGCATAATTGTTGTCAAATCAAATGAAAGAAGCAAACACTAAAATCTGCTTCGAAAAACATTTGTTTACCAGGAAGACTGTACAGGGTCAATGATTGGTATACGGACCTATTATGTTCTTCACCACTTCGAGCTCAGAAATCAGGAGCAGAAGAAAGCATTTGTGACTGCATTCTACAAAAAAAATGCTAAGCCAAACTGCCCGAAATTGAAGTGCTCAAAAGCATTCTAAAAACACATTATTCTTCCATTTTCAGACACTTTCTGGCTTTTTGATTATTACCCATTCAAACCGCAGTGCGTCGTGTCCCATTCTACATGCCTGTTTAAACTGTTTCTAAAAATAAACTCAGCATTGAATGAAGTTGTCTGTGCCTTTGACTCGTTTCCACTGTTTAACGTAATCAAACGTTATACTAGACGTTTGATTACGTTAAACAGTGGAAACAACAACAATGTTCCACACGTTTTTCCCTACGAACATGAAGAATTCACTAAGCACGAGTACACAGAGGGAAGATAAAAATGTCATGTTCAGACAAACAGAAGTTTCTCTTTAATAAGCATCATAGCATCACAAATTCGGTTGAACCTTGAGAGCAGAAAACGTGTAAAACCCGTTTATAGCGTGTTTGTTTATATATAGTTCATCAGCTCTGCAGTTGTTCCTCGAATCTAAACACTCAGATGACGCACATCAAATTCAAATCCTAACCTTTTGTTCATCTAGATGCTTTCAACAATGTTTAGTTCCGGATGGGAAGATCTAGACACAAATTCAACAGCGGATCATCATTTTTTCGGAATCTAGTTTGATTGATCATTTACGTCATTATTTATGTACAACAATGTGGAATCATGTGAATAGTTTTTAAGAAAGATTATCAAACTTGAAATTAGCCACATTCCAAGCCACAGTAGCCTCATCACCAACGCCTGAGAAGCGGAAAGTGTACAGCATTCCTTCAGATAAAAATCGCTGAGAGTCTTACTTTTTCAACAAGGAAAACCGAATTCCCTTTCATCAAGTTGTTGATGGATTACATCCAAGTGATGCGGGTGAATGAAATGAACAAATCAGGTCTAAGAACATTCCGTCAGTGACATCAAACAGCCTTCTTCAACGCCTTCGAAGTGTCCCGAGTGAGTTGAATATGTGTTGAAAAAGTATTCAACATTGCTGTCCTATTGATCTGTTACATTTTCCACAACGACACTAATACGTGTCTGTGAGAAAGACAATTAGAAAGTGATACTTTCTTTGAACCTGGATCGATTTCAGAGCATTGGCTGCTGTTTCCGTCCTCATTTGTATTTCTACTTATTTCAAGTTTGTTTTATATCAATACCCGGAAAATCTACTACAACTACTTGTGGTGTACGTGCTCTTGTTCTAGGACGATTAGTTGTTGTACAAGCTAAGCTCAGGTCATCACTGCTCTTATATTTATATCCAGGAAACCTAGAACTGTGCTCGTCTTTCATATGGAAACTATCTCTTTTCATAACTCAATAACGTAGTAGAATAGAAAATAGTTCCAGAACCATGCCTGCTCTGACACATCATCTCTTCGTAAATCCCTGTCAAATGTAGATAAACTGCAGATAACAATGCCACAAACGACCTCGTTGTAGCTTCTAATCACCCACACAATGCAAATGTTGAACAAATAATTCATTCCGCTTAAGCCTACAGAATGTGCACACCTGCTCCACTCTTAGACAATATTTCCATTTAATAAATATTCATGTACGTACATGTTCATATTTTGTTTGTTTACTACGTCGTTTCGCGTCCGCCTAATCAACGCTATTCCCAAATAAATTAATCTTAATTGCTCTGAGATATTTTTAGAACTCAGACGACAAAAACCAAATCAAAACAAATGCTTTTCAATGATTAGAAACGTGACTGTAAATTGAAAGAAATTGAACAAAAAAAAGTTGATTTTCGTTGTCCGGGCAAGAACGACACGTACAACTTTTTTCGTTGATAACCAATAAGAACCTCGCGGCCAATCGTCGATAAACGAAAAATAAACATTAGTGCAACCACACGATTGTTCGTGTGTGCAGATTGTAATTTACTGACTAAATGAATTATGTCCAGTGACACGCAAAGCTGATCACATCATTTTACATTTTCTGGTTGAACAGGGGTTCGGTTCCCTCCGCTTCTCATGCGATTTTTAGTTAATATCTCATTCTGTTCGTATTAATTGGGAACACAAGCCTGATTTCTTGTCAGTTTTGCAATCAACAGTATACAAGACACACTCTCTGCTAATTTCAGCCTAAAATTCTAATCAGTTCGAGCAGGCAGCCTCAAGTTCATGATAATAAAACTTTTAATTTTACTTAATAACTGCCTGCCTCACTTAAGTGGGATTGATTCTTCAATTTACTCATGAACAATTACCTTCTAATTTGCCCTTTTAAATGGAAACCCAATGCACACGAAGAAAATTCTAGAAGATATCTATCACAATTCGAACAAGCCCAAGGAACGCAAAAACAGGTTAACCTCCTAATGGTGCGCCGTGTGCTACCGACTGGTTGGAGGAGGGCAAGAACCGCCCCCTCTGATGATCGGTCGAGCAATCACAAACGTACAGCCCTATCCAGCGTCTGCAACTACTTAATAGTTTGCTACGCGTTCGCATGTAAATAAGCGATAGAAATTTAATGAATGCCAACAACCAGATGACCTAGTTTGAAGGATGGCTAGCGATAATTACTGAGGCAACACACATTGGGCTTCTAAAAACCAGTTAGTATGTATTGCAAGCAAATGCAGTCTTTCATTTACCTATCTGATATTTCGCTGAAGACGGACACGACACGGTGGTTTGCACATGAATTGTGGCACGTATTCACAGAAAGTTTGATACGCATGCTTCTGCGTTTTACTTTGTCAGAATTGATATGATGCCGGGTTTCGGTCAAATAATTGCAGAGGTTACAGTGAACGCTATGAATTTTTCAGTGGTCATTTACACCCGCTCTGCTCACACTCTCTGCGAATACAACGAAAATTCCCTGGGAATGAAGTGTCAAAAGTTTGCTAAGTTCACAATTCGTGGATGCTATGGATAGCATTCATTGCTTCCAGTCTTCTGGTAAAACCGAGAATAGTCTCACAGGTCATCAGTCTCTTACATTCCGGTTTAGAATCCACAGACAAATGCATGATTTTTATTTTTATTTAAATGAGTTTATCTTTGCATAAGCCGGATGTGTTTTTACACAAATTTTATTTCCGGAACAAAATAAAACGTAATTTATGCAAATAAGAATCGATTTATGTACGCTCTTCACGGAATAGTCTTGAAGAGTGAGGGAATCTTTCGCCGTCATCTTAAATGCGAGCCACCTCTTCATGAACATCAAGGCTATGCAATGCCCTGTATTGCAAGTGTTTTGGCTTGATGTGATTCTTCTTCTGAAACAAAGGCTTTCCAGCAAGTTACACTCACAGTTGGATTCAAAAACACAATGATGGAAGTTAAGCTAAAACAAAACTGTTCGAAGGCATAACAGGAACGAACACAATTCGATGCACAATCGAAAGAGCAGCTCGACTTCCAGTAATCCGTCGTGAGATGAACAAATATCAGATTTATGCTATTTACACTGATTCAGTAAAGCATTTGGACGTGTTTTCCAATCGCGACAATCGCAAAAACCGCATGCAAAAAATCGAAACACAGCAGCCAGACTCGAAAACAATCCAAAGTCCAATGCATCACCAACACGCTCCTTATTCCTTATCGCGGGATAATTTATAGCGGTTTATCCTTATCTTTTATTAATTTACAAGATTAACTGAAGTTACACATACCGCAACGGACGATGATCACGACTTATTGCCTTCTAAATGCTTTCCTTCCAACTGAACCGAAATTCAAAAATTCAACAAAACAAATTAATTTTTTCTATCACAGATTTAATATCACAGATAAATCCCTGGACGATGGCTCTTAACCTCTAGCTCTTGAACTGTGTGAACATTTGGCGTAGACTGAATGGTCACAGCCTGGGCGGTGTATCTCCTTATATACGTTTTCGCTTGCGATGGCACTTTTAGGTTTTAACTATATACCGTTGTTTTGCAATCGAACGACGACGAACGTAGTTGGCATTGAGTAAGAATATTTAGCCAACCATGCCACCACACACGGACCTAGCAATATCCACACTATTTAAGCGGCAAGGGGGCGGTAGAGGCTTTACAAATCTAATCAACAACTGCCTTTAGAATGAACTAACAATGGGATTGGCGAAGGCGGCCTGTGCGCTACTCTAGGCACACGCGAGGAAAATTCGGTAGCTTCTGAGCGAAAAAGAAAACATTCTATATATAATGCGGCGGCACAACAAGCCATAATCCGCTGATACAACAACACAGCGACGAGTGTGTGTGCCGCCTTCCCGTCTTCTGCGGCCAGCACAACGTTAAATTGCAAACATCATCACTAACAAGTTTAATGCGCAGTTGGAAGAGGAATTTGAAACAACTCAGGATGCCCAGAGCGTTGATCGTACGAGACACAGAAAAGAGACCGCATTCCACCGTGACGTTGTAGAAGTTTTAGAAAATCGTCAACAGAAAAATAAGTGAGAAGTTAATTTGCGTCAAAACTTGCGTGCGAGATGTAGGCGATGATGCCAAAATCTATTTTTGAAGATTTGCAGTCAATTAAAATAGATTTTAAATATATTCAAAAACCACCGGTGTTTCCCGGTGGAAGGCATTTATTTGTGCGTTGAAACACGAAGCATAGAATACATGTGAACATGCAGCTATGGCCGTGAGTTGTTTACTCAGATGAGTTGGGTTATAAGTCTGAGATTAATCGAGCGATACAAATCGTTTGAAGCATGCTTGTCCTTTCGAGTGCGGAAAGTAAGGACAATTGACGTCTTTTAAAATACCCCAATCAATTCTGTAAGCGACCGACAGGCGGTCTGTGTTTTCCAAAGGCAATGCGGTTCTGTATATCGCTTATTTACTCGGTAGGAGCAGATGTTCATATCAATCATCAGCAATTAGTTTAATTGGCAGTAAGGGTGGTGCGACAGTCTGGAGAGCACCCGCGCCCAACTTTTGCAATATACTTGCAATATTAAAAAAGGACAATTTTTAAAAGAGGGCAACAGTTCCTGGTTAAATTGTTTTTAATCCCAAACTTTAATTTCACTTCCAAATGTCATACCAGTCACTGAACATACCCCAAGAGTATGTCCGACGTTTGGACTGAGGACTGACTTATATTCATTATAAAATCTCTAGACTTCCAATTTTACATGTAAAACCTATGCAATAACCAGAAATCAAGAAGTATAGAGACGACCGACTTCAGAGGTTACTCTCCCCTTGTCCACGGATGAATTTGACGGAAAATCAATAATTTGTTGGCAGTTAAGAGAGTAACACAATACTGCGTTGTAAATGCCGACGTCGCCTTACAGAGGAAGTTCGTCAACACATGCGTTGAAATGACATTGACAACGCAATTTTTCAGCTGTCAGATGACACAATATAATTTCAATTTGTAAGAGAATTGTCAGCAGAAAGCAGCTCACGGAAATATCGGAAAAAGACTGCGTCTGTTTTACATTTAATTAAAATCTACTCATTTCATCTCATTCTTTAACAAACGTAGCAAGCGAAGTATTTGAGCACTGCCTCTGTGTTGGCTTGTTCGACCGCAGTAGCAAGTAGTTTCATCCATTTAGCAGCATGAGATAGAAATCAACTCTCTATAGTACTTGATTTTTGACATAACCCTTTGCTTATCATTTGTCCAGTATAGGCAGCGGAAAGCAACTGTCGGTACACATTCGAGTTCAAATTCGTCTTTGAAAACGGTTTGAAGTTGGTTGCTTCTGTGGAGTTGGTTGCTTCTGTGAGCTTGTTCTCCATCTGCCTTATTTTCGATAAAATACTATGCCTGGGACCACCAGACGTTCAAAGGTTATGAAGTCGGCAGCCTTGGAGCGTCCTACAACTACTTCTGTAAAAATTCTAAAAATAGTCCACTAACTCGGCACATGCCCCGCCCTTGCAGAAACTAGAAAATTATTGACAGGTAGTAATTTTCTAAACTCGAGGAATACCTTATTGACAAAACAAACATCCAAGCAACAAGAATTGTAAAACGAGGACATGTTCTCCTTCCTACCCACCAGAATCGCGTGTTCATCCGTCTCGTCATATTTCACTAAACGGAGCGTTAAATCCGACAAGACATTCGCAATAACGATGACGCCTTCGATCACCTCTTTAACAAGCAAACAAATGGCAAACAATCTACGCCAATCTGCCTCTCTCTAAGAACGAGAAGAACTTTTCAAAAACATTGATCCCTGTACACAAAGATGTCGAATGCAACGAAAAAGGAGTATTTTTATTATTACAGGGTGCTACACTTCCTTCAAGTGGTTGTTTTCAAAATACACACAACATTCTGCCGACAGAAACAATTTCCTTTTCCAGTCATAATATGCATGCCACGTGTAAGATTTCATTCGAAAGTTACATAACACACTCGCCCGGGGTTCTGACGTCAGTCAAATTTATTTGCCATCATTCTCCAAAAGAACTCAAATAAACTAATAACGGACGAAGACAGTTCAAATTCCATTTCCGGAAGCCCCAGGCTTTTGTGCTTCCCAACACAGTTCTTTGTTGTCATCGTGAGTATATATTCCAGTGAAATTGACCAAATCCCGCGTGAGTCAGGAAATTAAAAAAAATAAATATCATGAGCCAATAATCATCATTTATTGGCTCAGAAACTAAAACAATGCTCGCATGAGTTCCACTTCATTGTCCATCTAATTGAAAGATCAGGTTTCTTATTCATTGGAAGGGGCTTGTTGTAGTATGCCTTCGCTGTGTGCTTTAATCGTGGAGGTTAAGTCTGAACTATAAATAGGAGAAGACAACACGTATGCCCACATACATAGTTACTATTGTAAATTGGATGTCTGATGAATAAGTTACTGATGTTCGTGTGGATGGCGTTTACTGTTTTGGAATTTGTTTACGACCCTCCGCAACTGACATACGCGTGAAGATTTATTGTGTTTATCCGTTTCTATTAGCTTAAAGACGTCACGGGCTGCTTTTAAGTAGTCTGTCTAACTACGATAAAATGTGTAGTATCATCGGGGATGAGGATCAACAAATGAATAAAGTAACACTTTTGTACACATTTGTCGCAACGATCGATTAATGAATTTCTTGTTTAAAAAAACCGACAAGTGCTCCGTGACAAGTCAGAGATTTAAAAACGTCGCAATTAAAAGTGAGTAATGCGCAAGTTCAGTTCTAATTGTGAATCGCCGATCCTCAGAACTTGTTTGAGCATTATTCCCGAAACGAAGTGAATAATGACCCCCTTTGCAAAGAACTATTGTTTTCATTATGCCCACCATCTCGCCATAACATGCAGCGAATTGCGGAGCAGTTGCCTCAAAATGGACAAAAACACGTTATTGTTCACCCCTAAAATGAACAACATTCCGTCAAGTTTCTCTCTATAAGTTTAAAATGGCGAAGCGATCACACATACATACACATGTTTGATTTTAACTTCGTGCCTCATTCATTTTTTGAAATAACACTGCTATCGTACGACTGTTTCGTTGTTTAAATTCATACACAAAAAATATCAAAACAAACGATTTCATCATGGGATTGTTTATTCAGGGACGTCGAAAAAATAATAAGAAGACATGGTTTCCTTCTCGGAAGTTAGATATCTGTGGGTATCCTACGTGACGGAATGTGCTGAGAGTGCGGCAAAGGGACGTGACGGAGAATCTGGTGGGTTTGCTTTACAATGTGTCTGATTTGAGAATACAGCAGGAAATCAAGGCGCTTGAAACCAGTTTAAAACCAGTTTTCTTTTTTAAAACTGATTGAACAGACTGAGTCAGTTCATTGAGGTCAACAGGGAGAGTATGAAGATAAAAGAAGCGCAGCTAATACAACCTGATTCATTTTTAGCAGATCTTCAGCTCACTTGTCAAAAATGTGTTCGCTTGTTTCGATACAACTAAATCTGGTCAAAATTCTGTGATGTCTCGAATTGAGTGGAGTACTCTATTCAATCTAATCTAAACGTGAGTACAAAAATGCAACTACAGTGGACCAGCGGCAATCCGAAAACTCTTTGCAAGGCGGTACATCCTGTAACCCCGCTTAGTGAAGGAAGTTCCTTATAATCCGACAAATTACAAATCTCATTTTGGCGACGCGTTTCAGCAAGAAGGTGCACCATGTCACGCTGCAACTTAAGCAGTGGAGTTTTTGCAATGGAAATTCCCATGGCTTATGCTGTTAAAAAATGCCGACATTGAATGGCCCCTCTGCTCTTCAGATTTGACAAATCCGGGCTTGTACGCCGCGTACCCCAGCAAGCATCAGACCACTGACGAGTTCAAGGCAAATGTTCTTCACGAAATCATCGCTATACCGCCCGAGAGACTCGAAGAAGAGATGGAAAACGCAGATAGTAGTCTCTCATTGCCAGTAATTAAGAAATCTGTGCAGTATTCTGACTAATTTATTTGTATCTGCATTCATTTAACCACATCCAGCTTCAATTGCATTTAGGTCAGCGAGAGTCACTCTGATCGTCGACTGAACTACATTTACATTTATTTGCCATGAAATACAAAAGTGCGATTACGAGAATAGTTTTATTGTTTGGGTAATTTGCTAAATTGTCATCTGTCTACATTCAGCTTTCGATTAAAATTGACCTACGTGTCATTTCTGAACAAGTTTGCCGTCTAAACAAGAAAAATCAAGATTATTTATAGGGTACGTAACAATCAAATAATCGAGATAATAAAATTGCACACACTCTACAGACTGACTGATCGGCTGGTGTGATTTTTGTCTTATTCACAAGACATGTGACGTTGCCCC
Source organism: Eristalis tenax (assembly GCA_905231855.2). Taxonomy (NCBI): domain Eukaryota; kingdom Metazoa; phylum Arthropoda; class Insecta; order Diptera; family Syrphidae; genus Eristalis; species Eristalis tenax. Next base: position 10,260,318 of record HG993127.1, read on the forward strand.
AACAGAGGGCCCATTTTGATTAAATAATTTTAGCAACCTAAAATTATCTGATTTATCAGCAAAAATTGGTTACAGACTTGACTAAATGACAGCCAATTCGACAGATGTGGCGGCTCCAGCAATATGGTCGCACTTAACTGGCGAAAGCCGGACTTCTGTCAAAATTGGTTGGTACCTATTGGAAGACCCTTCACTTGTGGACAAGGCTCATTTCGAGCGAAGTGGACATTGTGAACTTGTCACACAGTTCGAGTGTTTTCTGAAATCGGAGACTTCAATCACAGGCACATATTCACCATATATGGCCTCGTACTCAATCCTAATCCAGTACACAATTCGCTATGTCTAGCAAAAGAAAACATAAAAATGCCATGATAAATGTTGAAGACATTAAACACCCGATAGACATGATTAAGGGCGACACACAGCGCATCTTGTGACATTTATCTCCCTTGTGAGTCCTGTGCATTTGGAGTGGGAAGTCAGAACATTCCATTTTATACTCAGTCCGTCTACAAAATACGTACATTAAAAGGTCAGTGACACGTACATTGCACCCGAAGGACAAGAATCGCTCAGAATGCAAAAAATCACGTACACCGTACCGGGATAAAATCCACATAGCTCAAGATCAAAAAGTGATACAATGAACTAATGCCACACAAGGACTTTCTTCCTCCAGAGCATCACAATGGCGTCCATTAGGACAAGAAACGTGGCAAATGCACGTCTACTACGACTTACCTTATGCGCAAGAATATAATTACAAAACACTTCAAAAATCCATAAACTTTTACGATCCATTCATTTGCGTTCTTTTATCTCTAATGGATCCGAAAACGGCGAGGAGAAACTCCATGCTGAATCGATTGCCACAGGAAACAGGCAGTAAATGAAAGTGCTGGATGTTTTATTTCATTGTGACGTGAGAATCGTACTTTGTCCGGACATAACATCGACTACCGATAACTCACAGATAAGCGTTGCCTGAATTATTCTTATGCAAAATAAAATGGTATTGCGTTACTCGCAGGGAGGAGTGTGTGAAAGGAAACTGTGGTGATAAATGACTGTTGTTGACGTGACAGTGTATACAAACTTGAGTGGCGTCTATTTGAAAACAAAATAAATCTGAGCTGGTTCACTGTAAATCATTGCATATGGTCAGTGGTAATCACATAGGACGATTTTTCATCGTTATTTATTCACACGTCTATTCTGCGGGTTGCATTTACAGTGGTGATTAATAAATGTCTAATGCCGGGGCGGGACATGATAGGGAATTGCGTGGAACTCATCCGAACTAGCTCATGAAACGTTCCTCCTTATTTCATCGGGGACTAGCTGTCAGAAGAAATAAATAAATTGAGGTGATGGATTTAGAAGAAGTCAGCAGGCTCTCGAAACGACGGGGCGACTAAGTCGCATGCGGAAATTACTCACCCGTCAGAGTTCTTCAAAACACTAAATCATCTGCACAAATTAGAAAGACGAATGCATGCACCATATGCCTCACTCACAAAAATGGTGAGCATAAGCTAGGCTAGACGTTTCTCAAGATGTGTATGTGCAAAACATGCCATCTCAGATTTGTTGACAAGCGGAGTACTTCAATCGGACCGAACCCAAATCTAGAGTCAATGTTATGATTTTTCTGCTTCGTCGGTCATAGCAACATCAACGATCACCAACCGATGACTAATAAACTGAGTAATTTACATGGAGTCGAAATCAGCTCATGTCATGAGGCATTTCGTGTGTGTCCAATGATGACTTCGTGATCTTCTTTGTGTGACGCCACATCCCGGGTTAACCAACATGCGTCTCCAGCTGAAGCCAAGTTCTTGAGCTTGGCCCTTCTCCACTTGTGTGCTTCGCGCCCTCTGTTGCGTTGTTCCATAAGCTCGGCAATGGTGACTGCGTATTCTCCCACGGTGCGATGAAAACATGGTTCCTTTGTGTTTATGTATGAATTTACATACAAACGTAAGACCCGACTAGCTAATAAACGTCATGGTCAGACCTATCAACCAGCTAACTAAGGACGCTGTATAGCATCCCCAAAATTGGCGCCAGTCTCGAGACTCAGTTAATACTATCCGAGTGTATTCACTTTTAGGACAAGACCCGGGCGATTCCTTGAGCTGGACGACCGCTTAGTAGACCCAGAACGAGGTGATTGGGCGAAGTCCAAAAACTTGCCTGGTTGGGTTTGGGCATAACTACTGACGAGTTAGTACAACAGAGTGGACATCGGAGTAGACAACGGAGTATCGAGTGGAGCGTGCTTTATACACGCGACCCCTTAAGTGGATCAAGTGTTGCCGGAATAGGTGCGTCTATGATCTGTACTAAGTTCTGTTCCCAAGAAGTTCTCGGAATCGGGAAATACGTACATACATATATACTCGGTACAAAAATTAAAATATAGGTCACAAGACTGCCTCTTAGCTCGCTACATGAGCGGCAGTGTGTAAAAAAGTTACGATAGATCGTCGTTTGACAGAATTTGCGTTGACATTTTCAAAGAACAGAGCTACCAACTGACAGCGAATATCGATGAACTGAAAGCATTTGTTTCGAATTCGGACCATACATTATGATGTCCGTTCTCTGTTAGAGCATAATTTATTAATCTTCTGATTAAGAAGACAATTATCAGTTTAAAGCTGACGACAGATTATTTAAATAGGACTTTGCCCTGCTCCGATGAGATGCCGATGAGAAATGTTCTATTTGCACAGCTCTAGCTAATTGTTTAAACTTCATTATCAATCCCAAATCAAGTTCAACATAATAACGAAGACCCACTTTCAGCCCTGCTGATAACGATTAACACCCGCTGAGCACATTTTGAACCACTATCAATTTGTCAGCCTCACTGTAAATTACTCATTAGCTGCCTTCAACTACTTGATAAGCAGGGCAAATATTTTCAATTCATGTCTAATGGGTGAACACAAAAACATTCGTAGTCAATCCCATGAAGTTTGTGCTACCAGCTGCGTCCAAGAAGTGTATTAGCTGAAATTCCACTAGCTACCAGCGATTGTTTTGCTGCCCGATTACCCTCTCTAGATGATTGCTTTTATTGTTTCTTCTTCACGAGAGTTTCTGTCTTGTGAGAACTTCAATCATAGTTAATAGGGATCTGTTAAGTCAACTTGCAATTGACTGGAGACATACACAGAGAAATTGTTATTCAGTAAATTTAATTCTTGTTCATCTGGTGAAATTAAACATCATGCCGTCAAAATAAATAACCAACAGCCAGTCACGTGGTAGCTGAAGATAATAATCATCCAAAATTAACATATTCTGATTCAAATTGGTCGAACGATTCTTGAAATCCTCGTGCGGGTAATTCGATGGCAAAGTGTGAATATATTTTTGCGTTGCGATATGGCTTATCTCGTTTACCAGCTGCTACTTCCTACAATTTCTGGATTTTATTGTGGAAAAGTACTGATTGATATTTTGGATGCATCTCATCGAGGGGACTCACATCAATCCTATCTTGGATTTCAGAGACTGTACTCTTGACTCTTTTTATGAAATCGTCCATCTAGTTGTGAATCTAATTTTTCTCTGGTGGAGTCGTACCCTCGTTTTAAGGTCGGGAGTCGAACTAATGAACGTGCGAGTGTGAGAAATTGGTATTGCCGTAGCATGTCGAATGGGTTAGTTCGCCAATGAAAACATCTTATATCGAACATTCGACTCGCCAGCCATAATTGGGGGACAGTCTCGAATTTACACAAGACTTTAATTGCGCACAATTTCATACATGGTTGTTGAAGCTTATTAAAAATTGATCTATACATGGAAGATCAGGATTTCTTAATAGTTGAGAAATATTTCTGGTATTATGCACGTTATGTGTTTACAACAAGATGGTCTCTCAGTTCTTACTTGATCAGAGTTAATGGATGAACCACAATTCAGAGTCGTCGTCGTTTTACAACATAAGCAATACAAAGGGAATACCCAAAACATCGAGTGCGTGCTACGTTTGTTCCAAATAGGAGAAACGCAATAAAACGTAAAACGAACGAAGTTTTTTTCCAACATGTCGGAAAAATTTGCGCGAGAGCTGCTTTCAACAGACACTTCCCTTACAAATTAAGAGTTTTTCTCTTGTGCCGGCTGACATGTGATAAATAAAACGGATGCGTTGGCAAAAACTACCTCCATAACGCGAAACCGGTAGTAACAACGCAGTACTGTGTTTATCTTTAGCACAACAAAGCAGACTTGCCTTGTTTGATATTCCTTCCTGATTGTTTTTTTGTACAATTATAAAATATCAATTAATGTCTACCTACGTCGTTTCTACTAGAGATCTGTCACTCCAAATAAATGTCTGATATCGACATATTATGTCAGCAACGGTACTGAAGGTGGTAGGTTGCACTAGAGGTTGTTGTGACGCTTGTTGTCGTGGCCTTATACGTACATGACCAAAAATGTTTTATGAAAAATATGACATGCAGACGAAAAGCACAAAAAACAAAGTCTCAAATTTCGTGTTACATCCAATCATAGCATGAAAGGCAGTGACTTCACAAGACATTTCATCCCATGATAAACATGCGTCATGAGAAAGAAATTGTCTCCTGTGGAGTCGGAGTAAAATGAATTGATTGTGTTGAAATGCGATGCTTATTTCAACGTAATATTGTGTTTCAGGCATAAGAACCCAGAATAAACAAATTATCAGATCGCATGCCAAAACAAAGCTCATAGTTTAGTCATTCGTTTGATACCTATGTGCGTTGGAAACTGAAGTAAAGAAATTTCTTCACTGCGGAGGAGCTTTAATAAATATGAAATCCCTTTCCCCCAGATATCACGAGATTTCATTTCATCAATGTCTACTCGTTTTCATATTTACGGACTGTTTTTCTTCGATTTGAATTCATAAATCTATTGCAGAATATTGTGTGCATGGCACTTGCAACAAAGTTGCATATGTGCACCCAACCTTTATCTCATCTATTACAAAAAAGAAAGCAAATATTCATTGCAAGCTGCAGTAAGTGCCGCAATTAAAGTCAATTGCGTCATATGAGGTAACATGCATGTTGACAACAATTCTCTGGCGTCTTATTCAACCGTCGTGGGCTTTTATTTCTCGAACTGTAATTGCAGACGTAACTGAATTCTGTTGTTAATGTCGGCGGTGAGCAATTGAAAACAATGAATTTTCGAGGCAATCGTTAATGTAACACATAGGCACATACATATATATGTATACGCTCTGTTCATGGGGAATATTGACATTCACACAATGTCAACTATACGCAATCGTTGGGTTTGACTTTGAAGAAATTGATTCTCCAGCGAACACGACGGAACGTATATTCGAGAAGCAACAGAAATAAATGATCCTCAATTAGAAGGGCATTTGTGTAATTTAAGAAGGAAAACTGTATTCATATTGATAATTCATTCACCATTGAAGGATAAAACTTAAAAATGAATTGGCATTCATTCTCCTATTCATTCGCAATATATAGTGAAGTTAACTACAGTAAGTTCCCAAGAAACGCTGCTCAATTTTAGCAACAGGTACATTTAAATGTTTATCGTTATTGATTAATCGCAATCATATAGATGGAAACTCGATAATCGAGAATGCACTGTATTGAGAGGGATTTGCAGGGATTGTCCTAAGCTCGCTTTTTAAACCAGGCAACAAGTTGCTTGATAAATGTTGGTCAAATTTGTGAAATCGGGTTTAAAACACAAAAATGTATTCTCTGAAACAGTGTGTAATCAGGTTCAGCAGTCCATTAAGCTCTCTGCAAACCAGGTTTTGTTTTGGATAACTTCTGTTTTCTAAAATAAACGTGATTCCATGTGATGTTCCATGCGAAAACTCGTCTTACAAAATATCAGAGAAGAGTCCGAATTCAGTCAGACTGCTGTTTGACTCCCAGTTTTTATTAAATTTAACTTTCCAAGGTGAAATATCAGTGCTCTTCTACAGATTTGGTTGTTCTTCTACTACTACTTCTGTGTTGTACATTTTTAGTGATGTAATAGATTTTCTTTCGCATTGTAGAGACATGTACTAAAAAATACTGACAACACTGAACTACAACCGACAGGCAAATTAAAAAATTTCTCCAAACAAGATCGAAGATTGCATTTAGGTTTTGAAAATTTAAATGTCCTCATTCATAGCCAGGTCATCCTAGTGGCAGTACAATTCACCTGACATGGGGCAAGTCTACATTACGTAAGACAACACAAGCTACCTGCCTAAGCTAAACAAATTAAAAAAATTAATTTCTAAGAGAATACGTTCCAGCATATTTTTAACCAACGTGTTAGCCCAATCTTGTTATGTCTTTCGCGTACTGTTTGAATTTCAATAGTGGGAACAAAATAATATCGTCATATATCAATAACTACGAATCGAAATTCTCAATTCGTATCATGCGGCGAGTCACGTTTCCCGAAAGTGCTCTCCAAACCATACCAAACAAGAATCGATTGCGTTATCATATACACACATCGTCGGTTTGCTTTGGAGCTAACCTATTTCCTACGGATACGTGTAATATAATCTGACCAAAATTAAATGGAAATTCCATTGAATGGTGTTCACGTGTTTCTAAGGAGAGTATTGGCATGATGACGAATTATTCCAAAAGCCAAAAATACCACACGAACTGTCCTATTTTCGAATGTACAATTATCTCCAAGGCGATAGATAATTTTTTTTTTTGAAATCGGTTATCGACTTGCATGTTCAGATTCTTATCTGTAACTTGCTTACATGGTCTCTCTCTTTATTTATTCGATTGATTGCATCCCTGTGTGTGCACAATTCAGCCCGTTTTCATATGAAATGGCGTGCATGTACATGTGATTAAATTAAATTATTGATTCTTAATTAAGAGCGAAGAGTGCCAACCGACGTCATCATGGTAACAAAGACCTTCTCATAAACAATATCAAGTGATTGATTATTAAACTGAAGAGGCTCTCTTTCATTGGAACGTACTCGTATATACTTGAACATTGTTTCAAGGCTTGGACTAAATCAGCAACTTTAAGCTGAACACATTGTGTGTAGATAAAGATCGTCAGACAAAGCAGAAATAAATTAAACGAACGATAAAGTAACTCCGTACTCCGGTAACTACATATAAACGTACGTCTGCACACGCGAACGCTGTACTTTGTTATATTTTGTTGTGTACGTGATGTTAGTTTTCGCAATTTCCAAAAGCAATGCCTTTTAGTTTATTCTCAGAATCGAAACTTAATTGCAGAAATCTCTCACTTTTAATTGGGAACACAAGGTCTGATGATGATATTGCAAGAAATTTTAAGGAATTACACCAGCTCTATTCATATGGAGCGGCGTTGCTAGAACAACACGTTTTGATGTGGTGTGGGAAAACGTCAAAACCATTTTGCGGTTTCAATAAAGAACGAAAAAGATACGGTTTTACAATTTAATGATCAATGGATATGTCTTGAGGTTTTTTTTTTTGCAGCGTTCAGCTGTGTATGTGCATGTTATTTATCTGAAGGTCTTCATGCATTGAAACTTCGAATGCATACATAAAATTGAAACTATTTGTAATCGAATTAGAAGAACCATTCTCTATCCATGTTCATACTGTTCGTACTACGTCAAACTTTCGTTCAAGAAGTTGCCTCATATTACAATTCAATCCAATTTATCATTCATTTACTTGGTTCATTGATTTAAAAATTGTGTTCTTTAGAAATTTGACAACTTAGCTAACATGATGGTTGCTTATAAACAAGAAATTTTAACAACATCAAGTCCATGTAGTGAGGTTATCAAGAAATTTGATAACCTCACTACATGCGATATGTTGTCACTGATTCCTCGTAAAAAGTAGTACAATTCACTATAGTAAATCTGGGACACTCAACGCGAGTCCTCCAGAGTCTTTTAGCTTACTTGTACTTATATTTATAGCTGATTAGTGTCGATATAGTAAACTTACTAATTCGGACCGTCTATAATTGGGCCACCTCCGAAATGAATCGCGCTTCAGTTTCACAGCTGATTGTATGAATTTGTAGTGTGTACCTCTATACATGTATTCTATCATTCATGCTTTAATGGAAAAATAATAGGGAATTCCCCGGAATGTGGGAAATGTCTTGCTCTGTATTTATTGCAGTTTGACAGTATGTACTAATTTAATACACAATCTATGATGGACTGTTCACACTTTTATTTCAGAATTACATAAGTATAATTGGAAGATAATGATACTTGAGCCTCTCATATAGGGTCACCTCCAATTTGGTTAACATTCTCTTAGTATCTTGGACTGTCTCATTTGGGAGGTGATGTATGGTTGAGTTCATAATTGCACTGCGCAAAATATTCTCTCAATACGTCTATGAACACGAATACTGCCGCAAGTTTGCAGCAGGTCAGCATTGTCAAAAAAGTATTCATAAATGCAACAAGTAGGCGACACAATCAGAAATGAAGTATGATAGAGATGAAATAAAATTTTTGACAACCATTTTTTATAAAGCAAAATAGACCAATCAGAGAACGGCATTTACGTTATTTCGTGAAGAACTGTCAAAAATTCATGAATAACCGTCAAAATTTTCCTGATTATCGATCAAATTCGTATATGGACTAGGGGTCAATCGCTGGTGAAGTTTTTTTACACCATTTTTGCATAAAAAAGTCCACTTTTCGGTTTCCCTGCAATCCTGCAACAAAACAAAAATTACTGCCAATTTGATCGCAGTTTGACTGTCACATTGACTGCTCTCATGCATAGGCCCTGCAGTTTATTTACATTTGTGAACGCAAGTCTTCCACGGCTGCCGCAGTGTGACGTTTATGAACTCGGCCTAATTTACAACCGATAAAAGATGGCTACTTCTGTAAGTTCAAAAACCTTCCGAAGAACATCAGTGGTTGTCCCAAAATTAAAAACAACAATTTAGTTGTCCACTTGATCAAGTATTTGTTTACAAACGTTTGTGAAGATATATGTTTCAAATTTGTTTCAGCCTCTTGCCTTGTACTTTTTTTTTCCAAAAAACAATGTTAATTTCGTTTGTTAAGTACTATACTATATCAAGGAGGTACTAATTTAAAAATACATAGGTTACATTCTCAAGCCACGAAGCAAGAGAATGTATACATAGGTAATCATTCTATTGTACTTTTATGATATTATAACCGTGTAACTGTCCATTTAAATTCCAATCAATAATTCGCAATATTCAAGCACATCAAGTAGTTTTTGCCTAGCACATACTTGCAGTCTCCTTATAGCTGGGCAATCGCAAAACAATATTTTGCATAGGTATTCTTTGTCCCTTTCACTTTTACAGTAGCTGTTGTAGGTAACGTGTGGACAGCTATAGTTCAATGCCTGCTAAGCACATATGCATATCCTTGTGACTGACTTGGTTGACAACCTTTTTCTTTGTATAACCAATGCTTAAATGTGGGATGTAAGCGACGTTGTTGAACATATGTAGTGGAGCTTGCCAGTAGACAAGAGCTTCTTGAGACGAGCGAGATTCTTCTGTTTATTTGCAGATTGAAAATCACTCGTATCTTTTTTACAAAGTTATCGATGTCTCGCATTAATGATCAAGCCACATATTGTTACTGCATATATGCATGAAAGAAGCACATAAACGTACACACGTAATATGTAGAAGATACAAGACACGGAGAGATGAAGGGTACCCTTGCTGTTGCAGGAAGAGATTCAGGAGTTTAATTTGAAGTAGAACGGTCGAATAGTAGTTTGCGAACTGATGATTTTATTTAAATAAATGTTTTACTTATTTTCCTAAAACCAGAGTTCGAAAACGGAAGAAATAGGACATGAAACATATTACATTTATGAAATCAACCGCCTGCAATGGAAATTTCCACAATTTTACGTACTCAAACATAGATCCACGCATGTGTTGATGTTAGATATTGAAATCCACATGGAACTTGTACTGATAGACGCAACGAATGGTTATCTATTGCGTCCTATTTATTTTCTTCTTAAATACACCGAATTTCAATTGAAAGCCCTGGTTAATCATTCGTAAACATTGAATAGACATAATTGAACAATAATCTAACAAGTCTCATGTCCAAAACTCGAGCACACACACACATAAATGAGTGCACGCATTTCCTATTTGATTCCTGCTCGTGTCTATCACGCGAGACTTTACTGCTTGCCAAGTAAATATACATACACATGCGTTTTTACATGCATACGTATGCACGTCTACATTGTGTGTATGAGAATCCATTGCATCTTGTTCCAGAAGTAACTGGAAAGAAAATCGGACCTTCATAATTGCCACTTTCGAATTGCTGAAACTAAGAAAATCGCATTTCACAACAAAAACAGCGAAATGTTCATCAGAAATAATCCAGAAGATAAGCAGAACAATACATTGAATAAACAAAGTGACTTCACCTATCAGGAATGTTAAAATATTCCAATGTAGTCACAAATACTCATATCGTCTGCATTTATTCAAAAGAAATATTGTTTTACGCCAGCCTCTTATCACGTGTTCCATTTAATGTGTGTATTAAGTCCATTTAATTTAATCCGTATTCTGTTGGTGTGACCCACGGCTAAGTATTTATCTTATTGGGTCCCGTTTTTCACCACCACCCTGTGACCGATGACGATTTATTCAAAATTACCAAAACGAAACGTGTAAGAAAATAAAATAAAACATGGCGGCCAAGTGTGTATATAGAAATTTCTCCTCTACACATTTTTCTGGTTTTGCACACTTGGTCCAAGAGTAAAAACTAAGATGAAAATGAAAATCAGGCAGATAGATAAAGTAAAAAATTATATCAAAACATAATTCAAGCAACAAAAGAAATTGTGTTTTTGAAATAATTTTTACTTTACTTACACACGCAGTCCATGAAAAAAAAACTTTTCATTTTGTCTATCCTAAATTCCAATAACTGCAATTATTGGACATTCTTATGGGAAATACAGTAATGTAAGACCCAACCCAAGTACCCCTTATACCCTCCTCCCCCACCCGCCACCACCTCTTCGTTTTCGTAATCATAGTCTTCATTTTCATAAAGAAAATAAAAGAATAAATGAAAATTTCCACAATTTCTTTTATCTTTTCATACTGATCGAACTCCCCTCAACACTTGAATTTTTTCTATTTAATTATCACACTATTCCTGATTTACTTACAGTTTATTATTCATGTTTGAAGGCATGTTTAAACTTAATGATTGAGAATGCACTGAACTTAAAACGGGAATTTTGAAAATAAAACACAAGAATTTGTCGAAATGAGTTATAAACTCTAGGATTTTTTTTTTAATTACTGCTCTTTGTTTGCACAAAAGAAAACTCTTCGCGAAATTTATCCGCTAGCGAACTGTCTAGTTTGGGATCCGTTAGGAAACTATAGTTCCAGTGTGCACCGACTGGGGGCATTTATAATGAAAACGATTACAGGTGCTGTTGGAATGGGAAATTGATAAGGGAATTTATTAACGGTTCAACTTCCAGGCTTTCAAGCGGTTTTAAGTGATGCCAAATCTGGTATTATGTTTGGATCAAGATTTCGAAGATTTGAGTGATTTGAGAGGATCTGCTAGGGTTCGTGAATCGTGATGCACTCTCCACTCAGTTAGTTTATAATTCTAATGGTTAGCAACCACTTATTCTTAAAGACATAGCTATGTTTTATTTATAAAATGAAATTCATAGAAGTTCGTAATGACTTTCAGTGAGTTACAGAATCTCGGTCAAGTAAAAGAATTTTTTTCAGTGACCAGTTGAAATATCGCCAATTTCGGAAAATGTGGTAATATTTCATTTTCAGAAATAAAATAAGGTCAAAAACCCGGTTGGGCGATATTTCGGTTCGAAGGCGGAAACCAAACTCCAACGAACCTGTTTTCTTTTCGAAAAGCAAATACAGTCGATATCTAATTGGAAGATTTAATAAATCGGTGGCTATTAATAGAACCAATACTGAAAGTTTCGTGTAATTTGTATTTGATTAGTAAATTTTTAATGTGACAAGTTCGAATTTTCGAAGTTCGACTGTAATGCCAACTTTGTTATTTGAAATTTGTGGCGTTATTTCCATTTCTCTTGTGGCATAACTTCTTCTTCCATTTCTAAATACAACCAATCTCAAATTTTGCCTTATTTAACGCCACCCATTTGAACCCCGACGTCGTTGGGACTAAGGGTATGGTCGAAACGCAAAAAAGTCTGATTGTACGGTTGTGCGACAGAAAGTCTACGAGAGATGAAGAAGTACTCTAAACAATGGAACGTGGCTTGAGACGGAATCACAGATAAATCGGGCTCGGGTCAAGTTTCTCGACTTCGAAAACGGTTGTATTTATCGTAACCGAGGGCGGCAAGGAAAGAGTAACAAGGTTCTGCATGAAATCATCCAATCAGCATCTCATATCAATTAGATCCACATGATTTCCGAGCAGCAGTAGCAAAAAAAAAACTTAAAAATGTGCACAATTAGTCATTAGAAGAGATGGCAGAGTAGTACACGCTTACATAAAAGTGATATTTCCGCGATCTCTGGTCATTAGTCTAACCTGCCCGTGAGCGCACTCGTCGGATATTAAAGGACTCTCTGTCCCTGATAAGACGGGTGTTGACAAACAACGACGTTCACGGAAGAATTTTCCGACAGATCAAACATCGGAAATAGCCCATTAACAAAGAATGGGTCCACTATCCCTTTTGGTTTGACATTACTCAAGAATAATGGATGAACGATATGTCCTGACATATCCTGAATAACAGTCAAAAATGCATGAATAACTGTCAAAAAGTCCCTCAAGTTCGTCGATGGACAAGAGGATAATCAGCTGTGAAGTTGGCCATCTCTATAGTCCAGACTTATTTCTGATCAACCGAAATAACACATTTCGTCTAATTGGTAACCAGATAATTCACGTTCACATTCATTGTACTGTCTACTACATTTTCGTGAGCACCCTATTCGAAATAACTATTCCAATGAGAAAAAAAGGCCCTTCCATCAGTCATATGCTTTTGACAGTTCCAAAGTTTATTTTTTTTATCGCAAAATAATTTTCATCTTCAATTGTCGGAGGTTTTGTTTACATTTTTTCAAAGAGAAAACAAAAATTTCTCCAGTTATATCATGTTCGGTTGTAATCCAAATGATTACGATCTTAAAATTGAACTTGCTACTTGCTGCAATGGCATAGCAACGGTTTACTTAACACAATACCTGCCGAGCTCCCAACATGTTGCGGTCAAAAAATATCGCATGGATAAAGCCAGCAAAGAGGAGAGCAATATGATTCGCGATGAAATATTAACTATGCGACAGTTTAATCATCCAAACATTCTATCATTCCACACAGCATTTGTTAATGGTTCGGAAATGCATTTGGTTGCACCGCTTATGTGCTTCGGCAGTTGCAAGGACACATGTAGGAATTGCTTCACCACAGGTATGGTCTTTTTTGACCTTATGAAAATGATGAACTGACTTAATGTGGAATTTAATGTAGGTTTCCCAGAGATTTTCGTGGCACTCATCTTGCGTGATGTTCTAGCAGGACTGGAGTACATACATCGGAAAGGGTTCATTCATCGATCGATTCGTGGGAGTCATATATTACTTAATCAGACAAAGGCCGTCATTTCAGGATTTCGAGAAAGCACCAGCATCGTATCGCATGGGGAACGTGCGAAAACGCTACATAACCTAGCTCCATTTAGTTCGAAGAGTCTGAATTGGCTGGCACCCGAGGTGCTTGAACAGAATTTAATAGGATATACAGAAAAGTCAGACATATACAGTGTCGGTATTACCTCGTGTGAACTTGCCAATGGAATGGAACCCTATGCGGACATAGATGCAACATTTATGTTCACTGAGAAAATCCGAGGCAATGTCCCAACACTTTTAGATCGCTCGACGTGTCCCGCTGAAGACATGATAGGTATGCAGGTACACTGGGCTTCAAATTTGTAAAGTCACTGATGTGTGTTTTTTTTTTCTTAAGATACAAATTTATTGGATAGCTCAATTGCACAGAAAGCTGGACAAATTTACAGTCAGCGGATATTTTCCGACGAGTTCCACCAGTTCACGGAGAGCTGTTTGGAGAAGCGGCCATCGAACCGCTGCACTGCTATGCAACTCCTCAGTCATCCGTTCTTCAAACAATGTCGAAACACGAGCATCTTAGATCAGTTAACAAGGTTTGGACTGGAAACATTAGATTACACACAACTAAGAGGTGAGTTAAATATACTGCACAAGGATTTGTGAATATGTCAAGCTGTTTACGCTGAATGAAGGGTCATAATTCCATTAAAGTTGAGAAAAAGACTCATTCATTTGCGACTGCATTGAAGTTAAGGTTTGAAAGTGGCTAAGTTTGCCCTTCCAGCCAAGGCGGCATTTACCGCAGAGTTGGGTCTAGTGACTATAGTGACTGTATTTCTGTGACGGTAGCCTTTTCAAAAACCTTGTTAGAGTAACCGTGTAGGGGATTTTATCCTGAACAATCTTTGCAGCTTTGTTCTTTTATGAATTCCCTGCAAATTCACTTTCCCATAGATTCCGCCCCTACTCATCGTAGATTCTATCAACAAACACATTTCGCACCTGTTGATGCAACATGCTCCAAATGTTAAAAGGGTTCAACTTGAATACTGTTTCCAATCACTGAAAGTCTCTCACATTCACTGCTTTAATGACAAAGTGGAATATTAAAATTTTACGATTGCAACAATTTTGTTAGCACTCGTCACCACAAAGTTCTTACGTGATTCTCTGCCGCTCGGTTTGTTATAATTAAAGTCAATTGTTACGATCGTTTGTTTATTGTGAAGTGAAGACGGCTATGCGATTGTCTGTTGAATTTAGAATGTTGTGAAACAGTCGACCAATTTAATTTCCACTTAACCTCTGATTCGAAAGCTTACGTTCAAGATTTGTTTTTTTTTTTCGCGCTGGAGATCAGTGTAGTTTTGCTTTTAAGCAAACAAGAGGCTGGATTCGTGTTTGTTTTTATGCGTTTGTAGCTCCAGCAATTCAATTGAATTTGCTTTTCAGTCTTTTAGATGATTTCATAAGCGAATGATTTTTCCTGATTAATGATGACACACTGCTTGCAAATCAATTTCTAATTCTATTCGTCTTGGAATGATCGTGTCTCAAAAAGTATGTATTAACAGCCTTTCCGGTGCACTTAAGCTCCGCTGTCCAACAAGATATTTTTTTCCTTGACAAAAGTTCTCTTGGTCCTTCTTTCTGCGGAGCTACCGTTCGGGGTCGTTGACCCAATCATCAATAGTATGGTGTGAGCGCCATCTCTTGTTGGCTGCCTATTGTGTACACGTTGGTTGAGATCCTTCTACACTTGTGTGCTCCACATAATTGGGTTGTCCCCTGCTACGTTGTCCCACAAGCGCCAAGTGAAAAATGTCGGGCCGAAAAATTGTCCATGCATTATACATAATTCAACCAAGTTCTGTTTTTGCATTCGTAGACGACTAGCTAGACTCCTATCACTCGATGTCGTGAGATGCAAAGAACACGTGGAGCACTGTTCTCTTGTGGTGACCAATAACTTCTTCAACAGCTTTTTAAATTGACCAAGCCCCTGTGTCGTAAAGCAGCCTGGGAAGAAGTCAACTTAGTTCTTCAAGAGATCAATTGCACATCGAGCCAACAGTTGTTGAAAAGAGTTGTTGATTTCTTAGTACTGTAGTACGGAGCGAAGTCACTGTAGAAGACTTCAATGTCGTCCCTTCTTGAGGACAGCATCATCGTCACCAGCATGATTCACTAAAGGGGTTGTACGCACGGTCACTATCCTCCGCCATCGACTCTAACTCATTAACAACCAGGCCAGTTTCTTGACTTAGTCCAAACATTTCTTTCTGAGTCTGCCAAGCGGTCGCCTACCCAAGGCATGCATCGGAAGTCGTGATGATGTCTACATTCGGGCGGAGACCAGACCATCAAGCATATGACTGAGCTGACTGACTCACTGAGAAATTCCCACAACAGCACGAAAAAAATCTCTTCTTGGCATCTCTTATTCGCGATTTTTTTCTTTCCGTTATTCCCTCAATTGCATGATCACGGGTGATACAAACTGAGTGGGAAATTGCTAACTGGGCTTTGACACCAAGACTGAGGTCTTCCTGATAGCAACTTCCAAGCTGTTTTAAAATTTACCCGTCTTCGCCAATCCTACAGGAAAGCGCAGCGTCATTCCTTCTCATCGCCTGACACTTTATTCCCCCACTTCACAATGCTCGCAGGGTCCGGTCAATAATGGACTTAAAGATCTTGCCCCAAGCGGTGGCCCGAGTTTTGCGCGGCCATTTGTGTTCATGGTAGGTGAGACTTCTTTGATACTTATTTAGGCATTTGAATAACTTAGATTAGCAGAGCGCCCCCGATTGATTTCGCCGTCTACAGCTTACCACTTGCGCTTTTGTCCTCTCCACTCCAACCTCACTTGTGTTTAGTCACACTCCTTTGTTTCACATTTATTCAAACACAGCCCTGCTTGCAATTTTAAAAACGTTCCCCAACTGAAAGTCCCACATTTTCTTCTATTTATTTCCAGATGACAGCCTTGCCTTGTGCAACGAACTTGCCGATGTAAACATGAACGGAAGCTTCGAATGGGATTTCTAAGCAAATGCTGCCTGTAAATAGTGCTTATTTATTAGAATAGTCGTTTTATCAAAATGTGGATTTCGCAAACCACCGTGAGTCGGTACTCCCCACTCTTACTGCTTAGTCAATGGTTCAAGTCAAGCGGACATAACGCAACACTCATATCAGACGTTCCCTCAAATAAAACACACTCTTTGTTTATGTTTGCTTTTCATTACACATAGATGCATAATATTAAATATTTTAAAAAATTGCTTATTATTTTATGGTTTATTTTTAAATGGGGGCATAATTTAAGTAAACGGGGGAAACATAATAATACCCAACGTAATTTAAATTCTCTGAATACTTTTTCAGTAAAAATACAAAAAAAAAAGATAATGAAACAAACAGAGACAACTCGCTTTTAGTACATTTGTATTGTTAGAAAAAAAGAATGCTTTTGGTTTCTGTCTATCCGCTCATGACCATCCTGACGAACTCCTCGTAGTTGACATTGCCCTGTGAGTCCTCTTGATTGGCTAGCAACTGCTCGACTTCTTCGTCGGTGAGTTTCTCACCCAACGTGGTAAGTAAATGCCTCAGTTCTGCAGTGGAAATGAAACCACTTGCGTCCTTGTCGAAGTGCCTTAGGCCTTCGATGAAATCATCAGCGGTATCACCGGATCGTGCCTTGGAGATGGCCTGGTAAATGGGCAAGAACACCTCAAAGGAAATGCGTTCATCTGGCTTCAGTTGATGGGTGCACTTCTTGACGTCCGACTCCGTGGGATTCTGACCTAGGGCACGAAGGCACTCGCCAACTTGGCTGAGTTGGATCTTTCCATCTCCACGGTTGTCGAAGAGATTGAAGGCTTCTTGGAATTCTAAAACAAAAATCAAGTGTAAGGAAATTCAGGATTACAAGTTGAAAGAAGGAAAGTAGACCGCCGCACCACTCAGCACTCATTCATTCAATTTGACTGAGAAACGTGAACATGACAACATTTAATTGTAAAACAATCCAAACTGAAAAATGAGCAATCGAAAGTTAACGCTCTCTGATAAGCTGTCGCACAAAAATACTCTTTCATCAAGCCATGCATCAGCGTTCATTAAGCTTCAACAAGTATCGCAATCACCAAAAACATTCGCATGCATGTTCTAACTCAAATGGGGCATACAAATCTCCGACTCCAAAAAAAGCTATCGTTTCCCATATAAATAAATCCAACTAACTACTTGGGAACGCAAGCCAGTCGTGGACGTCGTCCAATGATGAAATGTGGTAATTTATCACATTAATCCAAATCTGTCACACAAAACGGATAAGGACAGGCAGTGCAAAAACGGGCGGCAACTTGGCGTTATTACGAAATAACTTTGGAAAAAGAACAGAAAAATAATAAGCATGCCAATGTTATGAGAAACCTTAGCAATCTCGTATGCATAATCTGCTTAAACACACCACCCTGCAAAGAGGCACATAATTGAACTTGAAACTAGGCACTAAAAATAGGTCCAAGACCCTTAAAAAGTGTGCAGTATAGAAATAAAGGCCGCCAAGAGAGCGATAACAAACAACACTCCATCACAATTCCGTTCACAATCGCAATTTATGTGCCAATGAACTGTTCTCACAGGTGTATCACTCTACATCCTCAAGGATGTTGTTTGTCCCGAGATTTACGTACGCACCTTCAACAGTGGTAAAAGTATTTTTGCTTGGTTGCTCGTACATGTACATTGTTATGAATTCGATAAACCACCAGCACCAGCGCTTAAATTTTAGTTTTAACTCTCTTATTCGACGGACTAAGCTTCGACACACAACCTTTCAATAAATTAAATTCTCAGCAACTGTGCCAAACAAAACTGCCTCTTACGTGAACAACCGCGAAAAAGTCGCACAGAAAGACAAACAAACGAAAAAGAAACAAATTAAAAGTGAGTAGAAAAGGCGAAGTGAATACAAAAAAAAATCGTTAGTGCTACTGCAGTGTGCACAGAGAAAATAGCGCAACTGAATCAACACAACGACGGCTTGAGTTCGTGGTGTGTACGCTTGGAGTTTGGCTGATGAGACATCGGATTGAAATTTTTTGTTTAAATTAGAGAAAACATTTTTTTACGATAAAAAAAAAATAGTTGATAAATACTTTAGAGGAATGCTGCGAAGACAGTTAAATGAAGACGAACAAATGAATAACGACAAGCCAGGTTGGAATTGATTTCAGTAGGTGTGCAGTTGGAAGAAAATAGAGCTGAGCATCTGTGAATCTACAATGGTGATTGTTGTAGCACATCAATGCCAAGGAAGTTCAATCATTATACATAACCAAACGTGTGAATATCATTTTTGGTATAAGGATGAACACAACTCAAGATACAATCTTCTTTCTAGTGATTATCAGAGTTCCACTGTGTGCACATCGTGAGCTGGTGAACAGACACTCCCTCCTATAAGGGATTCGTCGTGATTTGCATGACATGCGTAATAGGTGTGAGTGTCTGTCCCCCAGTTCAAGAGGAAGTGACTGTCGACTGCTAGACAAGGAGCTGCAACAATTTAGATAATGCTTCGGATCCCATGCGGGACATGTATTCATGTTATCAAAAGCAAAGAAAGTGCGGTGAGTTAAACAAGCCTATTTTACCTATTTGCACATTTTAACTATTAGCAATTTTAGTTAAACTTTCCGTAGAGAGCAACGAGTAACTTAGTCCCGATAAACCATTTAAGGCGTCCACTTGAAAGGGAGGTTCAAGTCCCCAGCACCACAATAGACGTTGATACAGAATTGAAAACAAATAAGCGAAACAATAAATGAAGCACATATGCTCACCATTCGCGCTCAGGTAGAGTAAGCATCCGTCGGAAACTTGGGTATGAGTCAGTTTCGAAATTCAAAGGCGTTCCACTTCTTTAATGGTACATTATGTGTGATGATTCACTACAAGGTGAATAGTTTGCTTACAGAAAACCATCACCGATTTTAAAACAGTCCAGCGCTAGTTTCTGAGCAGAGATTTCTTGATTGGTTATCGAACACTATCATTCGGGCAAGCTACAATCTAAATCAATTTCTACTGATATCGATGATTGTCGTCATTTATCAACGCTAACTTACAATCGCATTTCATCTCTACCCTTATCTACATTCACTACGAATTCAACTTGTTAAACGGCTCGCAGACGAGTTGAGAATAATTTATGGAGACATTCTCCTCCATCGTCTATTAATCGAGCATAAATACTTGTTGCCTGATAAGTGGATCAAGTAGCCCCTTATTTGGTAGCAAAACAACCGAGGTTACACAAGCGCAACCACATTGATTGAACGACAAAAACACAAAAACGAAGAAAAAGAAAAGAAACCGAGAAGTATTGCCGTATTTAGGCAAAAATAATCATTCAACTCACAGATGGACCGATGATATTTGTTGCTTCAAGCTCGTATAAGGCAACTAGAACTCCCGTCCCAATCTACACTCGCTCGTATCTGCAATGCGAATGTTTCTTTATCTGTTTAATTTATCGGATAACTCGTAATTTTTATAAATAGCACCATCAGAGCTGCATTTCGCTCTAACCAACTCCAGACGATCGTGCTGTTGGATGGTGCATTTTACACGACAAAACGACCATACATAAGTATATCGCGTACATTCAGCACGTTCACTTGGAAACACATAAAATTTCACTTTGTGCTGCGTATTTTTGGTACATATTGAACTGCGAAATTTCTTTCTTTTTTGGATTGCTTTTGTTTTTGCCAAACACAAGTTTATTGGTCTTTCGTGGAGTGTCAACGATGTCATCGAAGACGTGTTTGTGGAGTGACTCATCCAACCGATGATAAGATTGAGTGTTGCGGAATGTTTTAGGGTGTGGAAGGGTTGGATTTTCAACTAAGACTCATTGAAAGCTGTTGATTACGGAAGTAAATTCGAAGAAAACATGAAAACATGTCACAAAGGGATATGATTCACAAAATGTGTAACTTACCAGCCAGTTGGTCTTCTGTGTAGTTACCCTGCAATGAAAAGTACACCAAATCACACTCGATCAATTTTCTTTCTTTTCCAGGGGAAACAAATGCAAAAATTTACCATTTTCTTTGATTAAAATTCACAAAAATTGTGCAGATCTTCAAGGCAAAAGAATGTCACCGATGGCTGATGATGATGATGATGGCTGAACAATACAAAAGTTCACCGTTTCTTTTTTTCGTTTTTAATTATGGCACCGCCGAAAATGAATTTCGAAAAAGACTTTCGAAGATTAACATTTTGACATTCACAGACAGATCACAGGGATGTTGGTAATTCGTGAGGTAAGTATTTTTTGCTGCCCGTTTGAAATTGACTACAGACACCTCACGTTGGTTTTGATATATATAAATGAGATATGTATAATGCAAAGTCTTTACAATAAATTTTTACTATTCGTTTTAACTTGTTTTAAGTAAATTGTTATGGCTGGAGAAGTTTTTCTATACATTCTAATTTTCGTATAACATCTATATTTGCGGATGTTCAGTGCCGAGTCTGACATTATGTGCAAATTGGTGACTATGGAAGAGTACTGACTATGTTCAAGTTCCATGTCTGTTCGAAGGGAAAAGCCAAAACCATACAATGTATGCGGTTAACCTGAATACAAGTTTGAAGTCTCAATCGGGGAGCTTGAAAAATCTCCTTCCGGAAATTGGCTTGCATCGCAAAGGGGGATTTGAAGAAAACCTTGTATCAAAAGTCTCCCGTGTGAAAGCCACACATGATGTCAGTTGAATGACAGTGTAAGTGCTTAGGTGAAGAAAACAAGGAAAATTGTTTTTCTACTTTTGGGTACCATTTTGAAAAGTAATTCCACTTGAAGACAATTTTTGTTCCGAGCCGAAAATAGTTGATAGCCGCCTATGATTATCAAAAGCAAGGGCTCTACGGCTGACGCTGAGCAAAAGGAGATCAACATCATTGATCGGTCCCAGCAAGGATAAATGCATGCTATTAGAGTCCTTACCGGGCACTGTGCCATAGGTACACATGCAATGCGTCTGAAGATAAAACGCACCGATTTTTTAGAAGCTGCAGACTGAGGATGAAACAGTAGCTTTAGAAGCTTTGCGATTTCCCAGCACTACCAAGGAAAAGAAGGCACTTCTTAAAAAGCACTTCTTCAAATAGCTGGAAGACTGGAGCTGGAGGTGATGAACGAAAAAACATCGTAAGATTCATGTGTGGATCTGGACTAGGAGCTGCACTAGGTCTCTCGGTAGTATATTCCCCCCAACAAAGGGCACTTGGACCCATCACATTGGTCTAAGTGAGCCATGGCCACGAGGCCGTCAGGGCACTCAATTACCCACCTGCATATCTCTCTCTACTCTCTCTACTATCTACTATTGGCTTATCCGAGTCTAACCCAGTAGTTTGGATTATACACCGACCTAGTACCTACACCTAGGCCGATTCACACCACGCGGGATTTTGCCGGAGGAGATCATTTTTGCAAATAAGCTTCATGAAATGGAGGTTTGTGAAAAAACAAGTAATTTTGTGTCAAAAAATGCATTAGTCAATGTACTGACTTACGGTTTTCGGAGCTAAAAGTACGTGTACACTAGAGGCATGAATACATTCGTACAGTCTCAATAAACGAGTACACTACTTCAGTGTACTCTATTCATTTCAAATGGTGTACACTATACACCTCCCTTTGCAATTGAAATTGCTGTGGCGAAAATTCAGGAAAAATCACACAAGTACACCGGGCATAAAATGTTCAAAAACAAGAATCATCTGTTAAGCCATAATATATTGAATTTGTGTGACGACACATATGCATGGGTATCTAATCAATTCCGATGAGTAAACATCAACTTTTCGTATCCCACCCGAGACTCTAACGAGTGACTGACAATATTTTACGGACTCTTGGTACGAAAAGTTGTTCAAGCTCTGTGACTTCGGCAATAGGTCAGTAACCTGTGTCTTGTCAGAAGTCGGATGTACATATCATTTACATGTGGTTAAATTCATTTCTGCATATAGATTCTTTGTTTTTCTAGCTGCCAGATAATCGACAGATCTACGATCGGGCATTCATCTAGAAACAGCATAATTTGAACTAGACAGAAAGACGAACGGATTTACCGATATCATAAGGGTTCCACTGTTTATCATATACATACTCTCATTATGAAGAAATATACACTCAGAACAAGATTGATAACAGAAATCTCATTAGGCCCATCGACTAATGACCTTCACTTCTTATAAGAACAGCACACAGCAATGAGACTAACATCCCTGTCACGAGAATGAATTCTTGTTCAATACAATGCACCGATGAATATCAAATTGCAATCAATTCATCGCCCACTCAACAGACACACCAACAACAAAAATATTGCTCAGAGAAAAACAGAGACGTACGTGAAAAACACAACTCGAGCAAACTTTCTTAAGCAAAATAAAAGAAAGACGAAAATAAAGCCGAAATAAGTACAAACAAAGACAACAATCTCATTGCGTGCTGGTACGGGTCATAGGATCTAAAAGAAATTCAATCAAAGTCGTCGGTCAATTCCGCCGTAGCTCGCTGGTATCAATTTTGTCCACACACTCGCACACACATACACCCACAACCTTGTCAAATGCGAACAAAAAAAATTGCAAAACACGGAGAAAGAGAAAAAGAAATTCTAAACACACGAAAATTGCAAAAGAAACACATCGATGTGCAACCCGACGAAGCAGAGAAAATGAACCACACAAAGTGCAATAACAATAAAATTAAATAAATCGCGTATAGCCGAGCGGAAAGGAGGCAAAAGAGATCAAATTTAATTATACAAAAGTGTCATTGAAAAAATTCCGAAGGGGACGCAAAAAACAAGAATTTTTCAGGAACAAAAAAAAAAAAAAAGAAGAACAACCCATCAATATATTTTTAGTTTTATTTGTGGTTTTTTTTCTTGTGAGTTTTTGAAAATAGAAAGGGAATGGTTTATGGCATTTGACGAGGTATAATCGTCCCCAGCTTCAGTGTGATAAAGTGAAGACGGTGTGTTTTGTCAATTAGTGGACGGCAACTTTGACGACCAACACGAAGGGGAGGATCAAACCGTGAAAAAGTGGACATTTTTTTCAGCTCTGCCAACAAATTGGTGGAAATGACAAATTCAGGACGAAATCGATATGATGTAAGTTTTCTTTTCTATCTATTTAATGCACATAGTAGCTCTTCTTTCATTTGTTTTGCTCAACACACATCTTGGTATCATTTCATTGTTCACTGGGTTTCGTTCGATTTAACATTTTTGCATCGTCGTCGAGGATGAGTCGGTTCTCAAGGCCCACCCGTGTGACCCACAGTCAAGTTGACAGGTCATCCAAATCAGTGGCAGCAGCAGCCGTAGTCCGTTTGTTATTATTGAATATTCTTCGATCAAGTGCGTACAATGTGTGTGTGGGTGAACGATTTTCTTTTGTTAGGAAAGAGAAGAAAGGGCAGTGCTTAGAAAAGAGAAGACTAGTGTGGCTAGCGCGGGAGGATGGTGAAATTTACATCGAAAATTCCAAAACAAAACACATATGATTTTCGTTCCACCGTCTTTTATCAGGCCAGCGTTTGTTTAGTGCATTCTTGATCTCTTCGCGTTCGCTCTCTGTTATGGTTGTGGCTGTCCTACGAAGAGAGTGCTCGCTTCTCTTTGGTGTGCATTTCTCGCATTTCTCTTCACTTCAAGCGGGTGGGTTTGTTTTCGGTTTCTCAAACACCGTATCAGTGGCAGATAATGGCTTTTGCGTTTTACCTGAAGTGGATGACATGAAATCTTAAATGTGTTTAATTACCTTTTATTTTATTTCGGCATTTGGCGGAAGGTCATGTTCATGGCAAATCGCCGACGCAATATTCCAAAAACACACATACAAGCAGGCTATCGTGGTGGTGAGAGATAAGAAATCTTAAGGTGTTTATTGTAGATTCGTGTGTCCTCGACTCAATGTCAATGTCATATTGGAGACTTGATGACGAATCTAAGCTAGAGAGTCGTGTTGTGACGAAATTTGCAGAAAATAGTAATTTGACTGAGGCGTATCTTGTTCGTTGATTGTGTTAGGCTTTCCATGTTTACGAGTAAATTAAATCAGCTGACGAAAAGAACGCCGATACGCAGCTGATTTATGAAATTGATGAACAGCAAAACGGTACAATGGGAATCGAATGAATCTGTGGAGAGCGTTTCGTTTTTTCCATAAGAAAACCAACGTTGTCTGTCTCAACGTTAAAATACGGCTTAGTAATTAGCCGAGTACAAATTGATTCGCAAAACAAGAGTTGGTATTCTTATACGATTTATTTTACTTGCTTGCTTTGCCTGTACTAATTGCTATTGAAAAAGATCGAATCAGAGTCTGTCAGCTGAGCACTTAATAGATTTTGATAAACCAATTCCGTACAGCTTTGACAGCTGCCTTCCACAGAATAAAATGTGACAGCTAAAATACCTCTTGTGTTCCTTTTTTACATCTTGTGGCAATGTTGGGCCTTAAGTCCACTTCACACCAACTCGGGCTTCATTGCAATTGTCTTCTGCAATGTAAGATCCGCTTAGTTTAGAGTACCGTTATGAAGAGACGTAATAGCGCATGTCTATATTGGTGTTTGTTAAAAATCTGTAATCGTAACATCCACCTTTGCTCTTGACTGCCTGAGATAGGTCAACGCCAAAACCTCTCCTGACAGTTCATCGGTTAGTCATTGCCATTGTGACATCCCTGTGACCGGGAACCGAAATCGAGTACTGTCAACTAGGAACCTTGAATTCTTACTGACAACTGGTTTGACTTGCGGAAATTGCTTTAATACTGCTTGTGATATTTTTAATATTCAGAATGAAAGCTTTGAACTATGTGTAGGAAGTGGTAGAGCGAATCCTTAAACATCCTTAGACATAGCCAGTGAACAGTGGCTGAATCTAGGCATCTATAATGAGCAAGAACGCACTACTAATGAATGCTCGGTTTTACTTGCAAAAAAGTACGCATGCATTACACAAGGTTGACGTCTTGAATAATAGTGACATTTTTAGAAGTTCTACTTGGTTCGGGGTGGATCCTGGCCTCACCCAACAAGCCTCTCCAACTTTTTCGCATGCCAAGTTAGTTGAGGTCTTTCTCCACGTGTGTGTGCCATCAGCTTCATGGGCAGCTCTATTGCCTTGTTGTTCCACTAGTTCGGAGCCGAAGACTCTTCGGGTTGGAGCTGATTTGTTCATGCGCTATACACACTGACACTTGTACACTGACGTTGGACCTGTAAACGCCTGGCTGCACTCACGTCGCTGTACAGTCCATACATTTTGGTGTTGGACCAAAGGTCGCACGGAAAACTTTTCTCTCGAAGAGACCAAGCACTTCTTCATCCGGTTTTGAGATTATCCACGCCTCTGCGCAGGACTCAGATGATCAGTGCTTTGTATGAAGTCAGCTTGGTCCTTCGAGAGATGCCTGTATTACTTCATACTGCGGTTGGCAAGAGTTACTCTGCATTTGCTCTCGATACTGATGATGATGTAGACGAAAGCCTTAACTACCTCAATGTTACAGATGGCGTCGATGTTGTATGTCCTTTCTTGACATACAGTCGACTCTCGATAATTCGGAACTCAAGACCCCTTTACAAAATTCGAATTGGAGAGTTCGAATAAGTGCATACATATGCAACAATAATTTGAAACACAAATTATTACAAAACTCACAATAAATTGAATTACATATTTTGTAAAGAAATCAGTGATTTTGTTTTGTTTTAAAAACTTTCAGCATGCTTGGTCGAGAGCCCTGAACACCTTGTCGGTCACTTCCGTTCTTAGTAAATGTTGACACAATGTACACAGCAATGTCTTTGAGCACCGCAGACTTCCACATCATCGTCAAAATGTACATAATCATCGAAACTCACAGATTCACCAAAGAAAGAAGGCGAGGTGAGGTTGAAGGTGAGAAGGTGAGGTTGAAGAGGAAACTAGCCGCTGATTTCGAAAATTACAGCGTGTGCTGGTTGCACCAAAACACATATTTTCGAATGACCTAACAATCAGTTCAAATTATCGGGAGTCGACTGTACTTCCTTTCGCCCTCATTCGCCGTTAGACTCATTTTAGTCGCTTCCGCCTCAGTGCATTGACGACTGGTTGTGCTTGACCAGTCACGTCAATGTCAACCGCCTATGCTGATGCTTGTACTGAATTCTGGAAGATCGTGCCTCTAGTATTGGCGTGTGTGTCTGGCACGGTCTTCTAGAGGATGGTGTTGTTTAAATCCCTTTTTGACATTGAAGCTCTCAGCGAGTTCGCTAGCGACGTTGATGGAGCAGCGTTAATTCTGCTTCGTCATCCATGCCTTAAAGGTTTCAGCGGGCAGACCGTTAGCACCTGCAAACTTGTTAGACTTCAGTCTTGATATTACTATCTTGACTTTGTCTGATCAAAGGGGTACCAGTACAACCTGTTCCAAATCTGGTTTGCGAGGGACCAGGCGAGATAGACAATGTAGTCTCTGTGCAGACACTTCTTTGTAGAGCTTTAAGATTAAGATTCACTTATGGATTTGATTTGATTTAGAAGACGAGGAAGTCACACGGGGATTATGTCAAGTGCAGTATTGAACCCACTCTTCACTCTACGAACCTACATTAATCTTGGAAACAATTTTCACCGCGTGTAATGAAAACCAGATTTTAACTTGTCGTTAATAATCGCAGTTCACCAACGGCGCGAAATCCAAAATGAAACCCCATATTGCTTGACTATTAATTGCATTCCGAAATGCAACACTTGTGTAAGGTCAACCTCTCAAGCGTTTCGTTTCGTTATTATGAGAGCCAACGGAACTCACATTTCACAAATAAAATAAAAAGTTTTTCCCAGAACACTCATTGGTTTTCTTTTCTTCTCCGTTCGTGCAAAACGTTCCACTCTTGGCTTGCCGTGTTTGAGAGTTATCGTGCATTCTATGTTTATGCATTCCATTTCGATTCCACACATACGCTGAATGAGATCTTCAGTGTATTCCTTCTCCGATGGAGGTATCAGAAAGACAATTTGCTCGCAATATGCAATATAAATGTTATGATCTTCGTCGTATTTTGTGTTTTGCTGAAACGCAATGAACATCCCTCGCGGTGAGCTATCGCAACACGTCGTTCGTAAGCCTAAACAAAACCATCGGCAAAATTAGTTTTTCTTAAAATAACTTCCTGTTCGCTGTTGATGATGATGATGATGTTGATGTGGCACTCTGTGCTTAAACGAAATGATAAAAAAAAATCCTTACGAAATAAAATTCACTATGACAGATGCACGATAAAAAAGAAACAGTAAACTGTGTCTCCCGTGGGCGTAGATGAAGCAAATCAAAACATAAATTCCTACAAAATGACACGCTAAAACATACTTTAACTCATTTAGTGGAATATTTCATGAGTTTCTGAAAAACATCACGAATTAAATTGTAAACAACAGCTGGGGAGTGGGTCTGTGCGTACGTGGCAGTAGAATCCAACTAGTGGGTGGGTTTTGGCATAAATGTCAAGCCTACGATTCAATAAGTCGGAATTATACGCATTTCCCCTCTTCTTTTGCGTTGAAATAATCATTTTTCGTGAGTTTTTTTTTTACTGCTCTTCTTGGAGATATGACACACTTTTTCTGTCTCTGCCTCAATTGAGCTTGAATCAACTAAAACTGAAACTAACGTCGGA
The DNA here is from genome assembly GCA_905231855.2 of Eristalis tenax. NCBI lineage: Eukaryota > Metazoa > Arthropoda > Insecta > Diptera > Syrphidae > Eristalis > Eristalis tenax. The sequence continues at coordinate 10,288,771 of HG993127.1, forward strand.
ACAAAAAGAGATTGTGTGTGTAAAGGTCTCAGTGAAAATTGATGCTGTTGGCTCTCTCTTTTTCATATGTACAGCTTCTGCCACCTTTGTGGACAGTGGTTGCTGGACCCTCTGATTTGATTAATTTATGACATTTTTGCCGCTTGTCCAACCCAAGCCGCCATGTCAGCGCCACCGCGACACGAAGGGAGATATTTTCGAAGTCGAAGTCTTGGAGTTAATCCAGACGACGTACTGCTTCCCTTATGAAAGATAATACAGCAGAATTCGCTTATAGTCACCTCGGTTCCACCGACATTTCGGTTATAACGACGATGTTAAAAGCGACAGTTTGGTTTCCCATGAAATATTTAAATGCTTTTTTTCCATTCCGATATAACGACATCCGTAAGGACGGGAAATTCATCTCCCATGAGTGTTCGTTATAACGAATTTCCACTGTATGTCTTTTGTAGTGGACAACCGGAGTAGTGCCGGACTAACAAAAATGTATCATCACCTTCCTTCGCCTGTTTAATCGTTCGGATTGTCTAAGACCATCCGCTATTGGTCCAGTGTACTAGGCGAAGTTTGTTTTCCCTTTCGTTAATCAGAGTTGTGGCTGCCGTCCAATTACAGTACGGTTCGGAACCTATGAACGCAGATTCGTTGCCCACATTTCCTTGTATCCAGTTAGTCAGAACGTAAGCACGGCCGGACTTTGGCATTTTTAGTAGGACGCGTAATTAATTTGCGTAAGTACGTTGAAATATCACATACCGTATTATCGTCTGAGTAAAGCTCGATAAAACGCGTAGCAATAAAGACGTTCGCGCGAACGTACCGTTGCGATTCAGCCTTAAGTCTGAAAAGATTTCAGATCTATGGAGATTGTATCTGACGCAGATCGCATGGATTGCAACTTGAAACATGTAGGGAAGGCCTTGTGTTGACTCCAGCTTCAACTCCAGAATCCATTTTTGATCCGTCTGTGAACACATATGGTCCAATTCTCACAATCTAATATTTAAACCTCAAATAACCTTGCCGAAACAATTCTGCCTGAGCATAATATCCGGCAGTGTTGAAACCATGTGCCTTTTAGGAATTGCTTTGTGTATCTTAAGGTGACCCCTTAGGCCGCCGGGCTTGTACTTATAACCTACCTGCGATTTGCTGGCGTATCTAGCAGCTATCTTCCTAATGAAGATAGGTAAAGGAGTTAGCTCTAGAGCTATTGCGGGACATGAGACTTTTTATAGCAATGATTCCTGAACTGTCCTGTAAGTGGTTAAAGGGTTAAGCTAGACCTTAAGAACAGCTTGGCTGTCGCTGCAGACACACATACTTCGCCACCTGTTCTTCACAATATAGTTCGTGGCCATTAGGATCGCATAGGTTTCCGCTTGGAAACCAAATTTGCCTAACGAGGTGTGCAGTATAATGTTGTTGCCCTCCACGAAGGCCCCAGCGCCGGAGTACAAGGAAAGTCGAAATTGTATCAGACAGTATATCCATAAGACAAGGTCATCTAAGCTCCAGTGTGAGGTGTACCAAGGCGGAAGGTGAGCCTACTAAGGAAGACCCCTATGCAGCCCAAATACACTTGGTCAGGGATCTCGGATGGTGTTATAACCATAGAAGTTTGACCTAAGCGTTAACCAACAAGCCTCTCCCGCTCACATGATCTTTGACTAGCCCTTTTTAGTCACGTACGTCGTGATGGTGGGGATTCCTTTACCACAGTGAGTGCTCGTCAAATAGGGGGCTCCTCCGTTGCGTTGCCACGAGCCAAATTATGCATCCACTCCACCTAAAATGAATGACAGGCGGTACAGTTTACGAATGCATCGTTGCCCCTAATCGCTGTTCAAGGAAAGTGATCCAACGCAGAACTTTCTCAAAAGCCCAAGTTCTTGCTTGTCTTTCCATGTTTAAAGCCGTTGCGCCGCAGGCCAGAGCTCGGATGATCAATGCTTAGAGCCAACTGTGCTTGCCACTTTTGAGAAGTTGTCCTACAACACAATGGCCATAGAAACATCGACTGGAAAATTTAATTCCTCTAAATTGAATCATACCGTGTGACAAACAGAAAGAAAAACCCGACAAGGTCACAGAGCTTACCATCTAGGTGAAAACATTTAAAAAATTCATCGAGTTCAATTAATTCCGTCTATCTATGCATTCAAACAAATCCAAAAGCACACGCGTGCAAACACAGCTTCCAGCAGCGTGTTGTCGTCGGGTATTTTTATCGCATGCCCGAGGTAAAGGCTCACTTCTCTAAATAAAGTCCATTTCCCTGCACAATTACAAGCGACCAGATAATTCCCAGCAGCGTAATCAATCACTCGGCTCTGCACATTGTTCCCGGATGATTTCGAAAGTCCATAAGCCCACGCACACACTCACACACATACACTCACCCATGCAGCAAGTGCACACAACGATGGCAGACACATCCAACACGACGTAATCGCTGGTTTATCACCCCCACAGCAGCGGCATGCTGAATGTGTGTTGTTTGCTTGCACCGAGATGAAAGTGCATTCGAAAGAGAGCAATGTGCTTCTCTTAGCAAAAGCTTTCCCCTCATTCGCTAGGCGAAGAGAACTAAAAGCATGCTCTTGCATACCGCTCCATCAGCTCCACCGAGGCATCGACTAGCACACAAAAAACTGGTTAAACCTATGCCCACGTCGAAGAAAGAGAGGTTCTCGTTGGCGCTGTTGCTGGTTCTTTGTGTATTCCGTTTGTGTTCGTGCGATAGTCGGACGTAGATACTTTTGTTTTAATGGTTTTGACATTTTCTCCCTTTTTCTTCGTGTACACGACTATTTTATTCGAATTTTCTGGCCAAAGACTTCGCAATCAGCTGTTGTCTTGAAATTCCTGTTTTCGACCATCGGCCATCGACCAAGAGTGTTCATCATCCCTGTGCGTAGTTAGTTCGTTTCGGGACCAAATGTGTGACGTGATACGGGCCAAAGTTTATCGCGAACGCATCTGAGAATAGAAATAAAGAAATAAATAAACACTGGCCTGCTTATTTGGAGCAGTGTAGCAGTTGAGAAAATCTGCTCCTCTCCCAGTGTATAAGTGTTCAGTGAAGTACTACGCAGGGAAAAAATATCTTCACTTGTGTTCGGTTGCAGTCGTGATTTGATTTTTACGTGTTCGGTGGTTCGTCGTGTGCATCGTCGTCGTGTGATCTTACAAGTAATGCCCCAGGAATGACGTGGAAGGAGCATAGCGTGAAAGTGAGCTTTGCATTTTAATAAATAATTAAACTTTATTCATCTCCCCCTCAATTCCTCCTCCACCTCCTCCTCCTCTCCCACACACCAGCGGAGGAATGGAGTGTGTCACGGAATCCTTTGTGTACAGTGCTGTATGTACCGACTGCCTAGTATGTGCTGTTACTCCTGGTATCTCCGTACCCAAGTGGATACGGATTCCGATTAATCCATTTATTTGGCGAACGTGCTGTTTCCAAGTGGCGTCTGAGCGCTCCTCCATGATGGCGGAATACCCACCACCACCAGCAACGACACCACGGCATGGCATACCATTGCAATTTCAGGAGAGTGTATGCAACGAAAACTCCGTTGGAGCAGCGCTTTCTCATTCAGGAATTGAAAGTCCTTGGTGCATTTAAGAGTTAACTATTGGCTCCTGCTCGGTGCTCCCTCCTTGTTTTGGTCGTTTTTTGGTTGTGTGTAGGGACAAGGAAGTGCTGCTCCTTTGTTCATCATCCTTGAATTCATTCCTCTGTTGCGTATGGATATTGAAGAACTGGAGCGGGGTCATGGACTCTTTCAGCGAATGCATGTGTATCCTAATTCAATGCATTTGTACATAGCTACGTACATGGCTCTCTGTATTTTTCCTCCCTTTGTGTCGTCGGCTGATTGAAGATAATAAATTTCCTATGCACTCACCACTGCAGTTAAAAAAGAAAAAAACAACCAACAGATTCTCGGACAGAAATAGAAACGCGAAGGAGGTCCCTACATGTGTGTGCATGGCCAAGTGAAGGCAGAAACATCATACAATGCCTCGTCGAGCTGAGAAAAAGCAAAAAAAAAAGAATAAAAATAAAATAAAACAGCTGTGAAGTGAAGTGAAGGCTTATCCATTACACGGTGGAAGTGTTGCCGTGTGTCAATGCATTTTCCATTTGCATTTATTTCCAGCACAACGAGTTCATAAAACCCACAGAGGAGATCAAAAAATCTGGTGGTCTGTTGGCTATTCGAAATTCGGTATCGGGAATTATAAGTACATAAGTATTTCTTCCTCAAAATCTTTAGTCTTTTTTTGCCGGGGAAGACATTCCTGCAACTGATTCGTATGAAATTCTGATTCAAACGTGCTTTCACTTGATTGTTTCTTATTTGTCGAACTAAATTGACCGTTTGTTACTTTTTCCATTACGAATCGTATAGGTCCTTGCCCTCCATCAAGAATATTGAAGAAATGAGAATGACACTGAAAGTGGTTTATTGCATGTATTTTTTTAATGTCCATCGTGAAGTGCTATTTTATTTTCCGCCGTATTCAACTGGTTTCAATTTTAAGTGTTCAAGAGCGTCTTTCTCTCCGAGTTTGTTATGATTTGTCATACCAGCCAATTGTTGAGGTGTAAAGAAGTGTCACGTTTGCTGTGACACACTGATTCCAATCAAAATTGTAGCAACTTTTATCGTTAAAGTTTTAATGGCTCGCATTCATCTTTCAGTTGATGATTTATCTGCTTGTTTTTATATAATTTAATCATCTTAGTTGTTTACAAACAATTCGTCATGATATTCGTGTGCAATGAGAGCCTGTGTCATTCAGATTGACACCTACAGCTAGACCTACAAGTTGTGCGTTGTGTCAATGGACTTTTAAAGGCGGGAACAGATGAACTTGTTTTACAATCAATATAAAAACAGAATCGGTGTTTTTTTCCAAGATGTCTCGGCTCATTAAGGCATCTTTTTACTGCACATTTTCTTGTTTCAAATCAAGAATTTATTAATTAAATCCTTCAAGAGTTCAACAGTTCAACTCATGTTTTAGATGTTTGTTTCTAACTTGAATTGTGGTCCAAGCTTAGGAAACACACCTGCCCAGTGTCAAAAACGGACCTTGAATGAGGTGGCGAAACAAGATGGCGGTTTTGACAAGCTATCCAGCACACGTTGTTTTCCTTACAGATTGGTCTGGACCACACCTATTATGTTGATGCGATTTAGATGCCCGCCTTGAAGGGTTATTCTAGAAAGTTCGTTTGCTAACACTCTGTGACATTACCAACGCTATTTTAAAGAACCCGTCTTCTTGGATTTTCGAGTTGTACATTCAGGCGCAATTGCAAGCAACTTTTCGCAAAGTTAGCAAAGTGTGCTGAGTGCTCGTTACAGTGCAGTGTTTGAATTCTTATGAACGGAGCAAGTGGACTCACAAAGCATGGGAGGATGATTAATTCAATCAAACAGACTTTAGAACTGTCTGGGACTTAAAGAATCATAGTATGACTCGCTCGATTTAAAGGCTGGTGTATCCAAGGCTGAGTTGAGAGTTTCCAGGTTTTCAGGCCAACGACCCTTGAAGTGTCCGTGAATTAGCTATAGCAGTCTTCCATCGTTTCAGGAGGCTCGGATTCAAGGTCCTCTTAGCTAGAGAGATTTGTGTCCATGCACTCGTTTTTCCGAGCCACTGTAGTCGTGGGATTTTTGTCACCTGGACTACGTCCACATCCTTGTGTCCATGCGTTCGTTTTTTCCGAGCCACTGTAGTCGTGGGATTTTTGTCACCCGGACTACGTCCACATCCTTGTGTTCATCCGCTCGTTTTTTCCGAGCCACTGTGGTCGTGGGACTTTTGCCACCCGGACTACGTCCACATCCTTGTGTCCATGCGCTCGTTTTTTCCGAGCCACTGTGGTCGTGGGACTTTTGCCACCCGGACTACGTCCACATCGTGGTAGACATCGTACAGTTCGCGGTTTGTGTCTTCTCCGACGTAGAATTTTTCTTCGAAGGCACCAACTATCAGCTTCCCTGTTTTGCTAAGCGTCCAGCTTTCTGCTCCAGGACAGGCAAAATATGAGTTTAGGGCACTTCGAGTGAAGAGTTTTGAGCCCAGTTGTTTCGACAAACCGAATAAGCAGTTGCCAAGGGCGATTATACGTGTGATCTCCACTCTGATGTCATTTGTGGAGCTCACGTTTGCCCCGAGGTAAACAAACTTCTCTACTACCTCGAAATTGTTGCTGTAGATCGTAAGGTGGTGCAACAACAAAAACGTTATTGTGACGACAGCATATATTTCATTTTGTCCTCAATGACTTTGCGACCAGTTCGTTTCGCATGCTCTTCAATCGCAGTAAAAGTTTCCACTGCGGCAGTTTGAGAACGCGCGATAATATCGATATACATTTGCGTTGATGACCAACTGACGTGTAGAAGATAGTGCCTTCAGTTTTTACAGCTGTCTAGCTGGGGTTACTTGTATCAAAACTTATACGAAGGCCACGTTCGTAAGCGACGTTTACAAAAAAAAAAAAAACAACAAAATATGCAACAACTAAGTAAACCACGAATCTGCACTATAAAGTGTGGCGTAGCATTATCATACAAGAAGCAAATTAACAGATTCAAAGAGGAGCAATATGAGACAGTCTGAAATATCTGTCACGCTCCCCCTTTTTCCTTTAAACATTTCCTAGTGAAAAAAATATAAAGTAGGTGTTTTTTATATAAATCAATTTAAAACCTCTGCAACTCGAACTTTTTATCGTGAACATTGATTTTTTGCTGCATTTTTCCTATTTTTGCTTCCTCACTGCAAATTCCATAACTCGAACTACTCGAAGAAATATTTCAGTCTAAGCTCTAATTTTTGAAGATTTTCTGCGATATTTGTTTCTGTTTTTCTTCTTAATTCGTTCATGCCGTTCGAGTTCGTATCGATCCGTATTTAATTGGTCATTGACGTGAAAGTTGACTGTTGGCAGTCCCAGCAAATGGAATCGCAAGGTTTCATCAAATGTCTGTAAACCTTTCGAAACCATGTTGAAACCCCCTTGAGTTCAACCGTCCGTGAGAGGTTGTCCAAACGCGTGTTCGTTGCGTGAGCTTAAGTTTATTTAAGTGGTCATTTTCTCATTTCATCATTTTCTCTCTTAACAATATTATTTCCTCTCAACCAAGAGTTGTTTGTCGCGACTGTGGCATCGTGGGTATATGCGTCGACTCCTTCGCAATTAAACCTCATTGCCTGTGTTCGATTCCTGGGTAAAAATATTTTTCACGGCCCCTTTGGAGTCACAGACAATTCTGAAAGAGTAATTGGCCAGGGCCAGGGCCTAGCTTCTCAGCAACTGCTCGTGTTGGGCGTGCTCTTTCACGATTGGAAGAGACGTACATTTTTATGCCGACTCCGAACGGCCAAGTTTGAGAAGCTTTTTCTAGGGAGTAATTAATCTTAGAACATTGTCAGTGACTCGAAAGAGGTGGAGCCTTGAAAATCGGAATCGAACTAAGGCAGCGAGCTTTAGTTGCGAAGACATCGAACAAGCTTCTCAAACTTGGCCGTTCGGAGGCGGCTTAAAACTGCAGGTCCCTTCAGTAAAAGTTCATCCAAACTTCACGATTTCTTTTCGGAACAAAATATTACACAAGATTTAAAATGACACCTCTTGGTGGATGGCCCGGTGCAGATTTTTCGACACTTATTCTTTGCAAACTTGGTGTTCTTGTATCTTGCCGTATCCTCTTATCCACATCTCCACCGAGGCTGTATAAGCACCCTCATATTCAGTTTCCCTGCAGTTGATCTCGACAATGTCAACTTCTCGAAGAGCGCCGACAAAAGAAAGTGTGGCTTTAATATCTCACACCCAATGTCCAAGGTCTTTGTCCAAAGTCTCTACTCGCTCGCTACACGCCTTCGTCGAATCACATCACAGTGCCGGGTGTAGTAAATATTTAAGTATCTGCGACTAGACAGAGTCTATTTCATGAGCAAATCCAGATCCCAAATAGCCATCAAACTCTTGCACAGCCATGCCGCAATTAAACCCAACTACGCGACCCCGACTCCGAACACAAAGACCAGACAATAATGCTTCTGCTAAGCAGCCAGCACTAAGCAATGGCAACACTCCCATTTAACAATCTGTTCATGTGTGTACAGCATGCAGAAAGCAGCAAAAAAAAAACAGAATAATAATGCTCACAATTACCGCAAATATTAAGTTAAAGGTACGGGTACCGAGCACCGACCAACACATTCATGCAGTCTCCAGTCTCGGGAGGTTGGTGCTGGTCGTACGCCCCATCTACTCCTACAGCTCGTTGTTCTCGGCCTTCACTCTCCTCCTGTATCTCTGCTTCGGTTGCATTCCGTCTGACTCGCATATGCTTGCACGTCTTGCACTTGCAGCCCCCACCGTTCAAAGGCATGAGACCGAAGTCTCGGCATGAGGTATCCCCGCACCAGTAGTAATGTGCACTAGTTTTTTGTTTTTCAAGTAGTTTCTCCTCGTCGCTGACTCTCGCACGCGTGCATTTGTTGCTTGCCATCGTGGTGGTTCTCTGTCATAACAAAGGACAGACTCGCTGCGGTGCCGACAAGATGTATACAGAATACAGATACTCTCGTGTGCGAAGCAAAGAGTTTGTTAATAGCATTTATTACGACAGAAGACAGAAGAAGCAGGAAAAGAACACACGAAATAAATAAGAAAAAAAAAAACGTAAATATTCATTCCCGTCTATCTCCCTGTGTGATACACAACGGACTTGTGTCGGACTTGGGCAAGAAGCAGAAGAGGAGGCAAAAACGCGAATGAAAAGAAATGGCATTGAACTCGATAGAGAATTCTATGAGTCTTTCTTTGGCGTTCTAAAATGACACATACTCTCGCAGCACAAAGCAGTCTGAGGCGAGGTTGGCCGAGCGACACCGAACGACAAGTGTATCCAGAGGGCGGTGCGGTGGCCCTCCCCTAAGCTTGCGAAGGTGGTATTCCCTTGTTTACTGCCGCCATCAACTTGACAACTATGTCATCATCTCTTTTCCGACGTAATCGGCGCTTTTTGAGCGCGTTTTGGGGATCAATTCGGTTAGTTTTTTCTGTTTTTTTTGTTTATTATGCGTGATTCTGTCGTTCATTCACTTTGCGAGCGTTGCTCATACAAATGAAGAGACACACTCTCACGTGCACATGGGTCTGTGTTTGTGCCGGGTTCAATCTCCCCGCGTGTATTGTGTCGTCGACGGGGGTAATAACTTTTAAATTCGATCGAGACGATTTGCTGGCATTTTTTTTATGTAATTCTTTGGTTCCCATCGGACCAGTCCAGACTTGAGTGGGTTGCCGGGTTGTGGTTGACAGTGTTTTTTTTTTGTTGTTGCTGTTCTTCTACTTTTCGCCGATAAACGACCACCCTTAGTCCAGTGGCTCTTCCTCATTTGCAATCGTCGCCACCATCATCATCATCATCATCAGCATTTTTCACACAAAAGAATCAATCAGATAGTATCCGCACTATTTCGTTGTCGCTTGCTTGCACATGTGTTTGTTCTCTACACTCTTTCTCTCTTTTTTCTTCTTCCTTTCCATCTCACTCAAACTGTTCGTCTTGCGTGCTGATTTTAAGGGGCATTCACATTGCTGCAACAGATAGCAACAATCTCATCCACCCAGAGCAGCGTCCAGAAGGACAGTCCGCGGCAGTCTTGGTGAGGAAGACTCATTAAATGCGCGTCCGCCAAAGTCATCCGAAGAGGACAACGACACTTGGATCCACCACAACATCATCACTCGTTCGCAGGAGGAAACACCACGAGTAGTGCTCCCCAAAAAGGATTAAATAACAACAAGAAAAAAAGAAAGAAAAAGAGAAGAAAAAAAAAAACAAACAAAAAGAAAGAAAGAAAAAGAAAAACCGAAATTTTAATTCAAAAGTGAAAAGAAAAACTTCCGAAAGTGTATGCGTGTCAAAATTTTGAAGTGTCTTCACTGGAACCCGGAGCTTCAGTTTCAGTTCGAGTTTTAGTTGCCGGCATATCGGTTGCATTTTCTGGTCGCGTTAAATTCCGCGTGTGTGAACTCTGCGAGAAGTCTTCAATTTCTCTCTCGGTCTAGATTTAGATCGGTTTTAGTCGAAAGCACAACCCTTGCTCGTGTCATTTTGTTTATCCGTGAATTTCTCGGTTTATCTCTTACAGTGTACAAGTGTTTGATCGGTTGATAAATAAATGTTTATCAAAAATAATTCACACCTAGATAGCGAGCTGTTTTGCAGCAGCAGTGGTGGAAGCGGCAGTGGCAGTGGCAGCGGCAGTGGTATCAAGTCTGAGAAGTATCTTCGGTACCTGCATCATCAGCAGCAGCAGCAGCAGACAACAATAGCTCCGACATCGACAACAACAATTCTGAAAACCTCTGCCGTAAGAGGGGCCACTACACCGGTAATAGCAACAATCACCCACACAACAACTGCATCCAGGGGCAGCACCTCAGTAGTAAAATTAACAAAAATGGATGACGATTCAATGGACGAGGAAATACCTGTAAATATGCACGAAACCCCTTTTGTTTTTGTACATGTATTTCTTTTTGCATAACCTCAAATTTGTAACCCCTTTTCCTGTTCATGTGTGTGCTCCTGTATGGGACTCCTTTGTCCGACCGGCGAAAGTGTTCGCCGGGATGCACTTCCGCCCCCCACACACAATGTCACCGTGTTTGTTGCTTGTGCATACGTGTGTGCGATATGAACACCACCCTCTTGTGTATCTGGTGGTTCTTTGTCTTGCTTTGTGTAGGGACACAGACTGCTTCCTCAAAAGTTTTATCTTTTATTTTGTTTATTCGTTATCAGTAGATAGATACACTGTGTAGGCTTGTGTATGGGAAAATGCCTCACAAACTTTGTGCACCGACCGGTGGTTGCTGGCTGTTGGTTGTTCACGGGGACACGGGGTAACTGTGGAAATGTGACACCACCGGTCGGTTGACCAATGTCAGCGATATCGAATTGTAAACAAATGTGTGCTGTGTGCTGTGTGCATGCGGGCCCAGTACTTCGGGGGGCAGTAGTCGCTGTTGCGGTTTGATGTGACTCGAGTGCCTTCAATCGATGATACACGTTGATTTAGATGTTATTTTTGTTTTTTGTGTTTTACGGTCTTGTGCTTAGATAAAGTATCACGGATCTGAATAAATGCGATACCTACCCCGTGTGTTGGATACACAAATACGTACTCTGTCTCCGGTTGTTGTTCTTTGTTTAACAAGATAGTTGGGGCGCGGCGCTATCGATGAGATTGTGCAGATACATATATCATTTTTCTTGTTGTCCATTGATATGGTTTAATTTTCCTTCTCTCTCCCCCTGCCGCCTGCTTTTGAAGGATATGGTAATTTTCTCGAACACACTATATTTGGAAATAAATAAAACCTCCTCAAGTCGAACAGTCACTGGAACAAGTCTTGTGTTCGATTTATGGAGTCTAGAGCGAATGGGCAAATTTAATCTTAAAATCCTGAAACATTTGTTGTGACTTATAGAAAATTCGGCTCAGGATGTTTGACTGTGGGTGTTTCCCGTTGTCGAAAATCGACGCAATTTTATTTTCAATTCAAGTAGATCCATTCAACAATAACTAACACACCCGCGTGGGCTATTCCCGTTGTCGAAAATCGACGCAATTTTCTTTTCAATTCGAGTAGATTCATTCGACAACAATTAACACCCGCGTGGGCTATTCCCTTTGTAAACCGAGTCATAAATTCATCGAATATGTGACAACGAACAGCGAAATGTTGGAGAAATTTTGAAAAATATACTAAAATTGGTTCGCTTTTTTTTTATTCCCAAATGCAAACATGTCGATGGGAAATTGGAAAACGGAGCAACTACTCGACAAGTTCAAATGCAACTCCGAAACCGATTGGTGGTTCTTTGTTCGAATTGCAGCAGAGATGGCAGAAATGTAACCTTTTTCGAATAAGTCCCAGAAATGAAGTATTATAGAGGTGGCCAACTTCACAGCTGATTGACCCCTAGCCCATAGACGAATTTGAGAGGATTCTTGACAGTTATTCATGAATTTTTGACAGTTATTCACGAAATACAGTGAATGCCGTCCTCCGGTTGGACAATTTGGCTTTCAAAAACGATATAAAAAATGGTTGTCAAACATTTTAAGGGGAAAGAGAGGCAGAAGTTTGCTGTCTCTGTAATAATCATTTCTGATAACCACATTTCTGACGTCTGCTATTAATTGTTGTAGTAAATCTAGTATACGTAATAAAATGTAGTAGATGTGAAGAAAAGTTAAAATGTATTTGAGATGTCCACTTAATGTCAGTTCAATTGTGCTTGTATGTGAAGAAAAAACTGCACGTAACAAATGCAGATAGTCAATGAAACAAATCAGGCGTGTAGTATATTATACCTCATGCAGTCGACAGTGCCATCTCTGATCGCAAGTCATGGCATTTCCGCAGGCAATTGTAATAAATGTTCTCGTCTGCTACTTTCCTTGAAGGCGATGAGTATAAAATCGACCGAATTAAAAAGCAATAACCTCTTCTTTCGTGAAATTAAATTTCATACGAGGAATTCAGATCAAGTTCTTGAAGCAATTATTGTTGAGTTCAAATTAAATGTTTGTTTATTTATTGGTTTGCACCGATAAACCCGAGTTATTTGTGCCTTAATGGGTCTGATTGAATATACGTGTGTGCATGAATGCTTCTTATTGCATTATTCTACATGAGTCCTCTTCTATATTTGCATCCTCTACGTGTCTGTACCGAATAGTTTGCCATGCCAGATTAATTTTCATCGCCAGCAAACAGTCAACCAATTGTTGAGAACGATTCTGTAGGATGAAAGCCTTGCAAGAGGTTCATACCATGATCACTAGACACAAATCCACTGCCTAAGTAAAGGTCATCCAATTCGTGGTCCGGATTTGACATCCCTGTTCCTATTATATACGTCAAACCGAACTGTAATGCTTAGCTTAGGGTCTGCTATGCAATACGAATTGTCTATACTTTGTGACTAAATCAATAAATAAGTAAACAATCGGTGAACGCAATGAAATTCGGACGACTTGTTACAAAAATAGTGGTATTGTTTTTTTTCGTAACATGTGGGTGGCGCTACAGTCCATAAAAGGCCAGTGCCTGGCTTCTCAGCAACCACTGTCCTTTCACGAGTAGGAGGGAAATACTGTTTTACCGACCACGAACGGCCAATTTGAGAAGGTTTTTCTAGACAATTATGCCCTTTGAGAATTGTCAGTGACTCGAAAAAGGTGGGGCCGTGAAAATTATTTTTGGTCGTACCAGCCGGGGATCGAACCAATGCAACGTAGGCTAAGTGCGTAGGAGTCGATGCACCGAAAAACAACGCTACAGCCGCCGGATTTTTGAAATTTCGTGTAAATGTAGCCCGGGACTACGACGTACACAGCCCATTCCGCACGTCCAATTTGCGATCACGGCGTTGCGGTATTTATCCAATTACTCCTGTAATGTTGACTTCCAAATCCTAGATCGTAACTAGACGAGGTTGCATGTCGATCACGTATCATTTGAGACGCGAATAGGCTCCATTCAGAAATAATACGGAACCAGTGCCCTTTCTACCTAGTTCGTCCGTCTCATAGTGCTGTGGATTGTCACAGCGTGCACTCACATAAGTTGGTTGCTAAAATAATTGGCCATCTTGTTGACAGATAGCTGACAATTCAGGGAAGTCTCAGAGTTGAAAGTGACTACACTCCGAGATATTTTCGCTGCCCGGCTGTCAGAACAGATGTCGAAATCTTGATACTTGATATTGCATTAGTAGTCGGAATGACTGGAAATGTTGAATATTTAGATCCTAAGACTGAACATCGCGCCCAGCGAAATTCGCAGAGAATCGTGTAACGCCTGGAGTTTCGACTTCCAGTATAGACCAGCATACCGCTGGTTGAGAAATTTTTCTCAAAGAAGAGCTCAGATATTATGAAGTCGCTGTCTTCTGGTGGAGTGTCTGCAGCGGAGTTCGTTCCTCATGTTGTTGGCCGCAGCCGTTGCACCGGATATTGATGGGAGTATGTTCAGATCTATTAAAAAACAGGTTTAAATGTGTATAGTGTAAGTATCTCTAACAAGGTAGGTGATTGGGTGCCCTGACGGAATTGCCCATGCTAGGGAGTGTTAAAGTACCGTGCAACCTACTGTCATTTTTAAATCAGCCACACTAATGTGTGAATCTTAGGCGTTTTTCAATTCAACACCGCTTCAACTCCGTCGCGCTGGCCGCAGCCGTTGCACCGGATATTGATGGGAGTATGTTCAGATCTATTAAAAAACAGGTTTAAATGTGTATAGTGTAAGTATCTCTAACAAGGTAGGTGATTGGGTGCCCTGACGGAATTGCCCATGCTAGGGAGTGTTAAAGTACCGTGCAACCTACTGTCATTTTTAAATCAGCCACACTAATGTGTGAATCTTAGGCGTTTTTCAATTCAACACCGCTTAAGTCTTCCAGCTCTTCCTACCTCCTTTCCTTTCTAGGGCTGGGCAGTTACTGAACAGATGTTGGATAGATTCTGTTTCTTTCTTGGCTCTGCAGCGTCTGTAAAAATAGTTGTACGGTATGTTCACTCGCATTGAGCATGTGAACCTATGGCACAGTGCCTGGTAAGGACTCCGTAGCGTACGTACGTCCCTGCAACTAAAGCCGATCAGTGATGTTGATCTCTTCTTGTTCAGCTTGGGTCACAGGGTCTTGCTGATGCTGCAGTATTCAGGCGATTGGGCCTTTTCTTTATGGAGCTGAGTGGCTTATACGCGATCCGGATTAGCCCATTTACAGAGTTGTCTAAATTCTTATTCTTCCTCATCTCTGTACATTCCACAGAAGTGGTTGTGCGGCTTGTTCAGTCACACTGCATGTGTACTTAAGCGTATATCCTTGCGACTGAATCAACGATCGCAGTGATGTCGATGCCTTCTTTCTCGGCATCGGTCGTTGAGTCTTTGCTGTAGTTCCAATTATCAAGCTATGTCAGTGAGTACTGGCTCTATCCAGGGCTTCGTCTTCTTGAGTTTTCTTTATGGCCGTAAGCGGCGTGTGTGCCAGAGATACTTCCAGCTTGCAGCCCTTCCTCGCGAGACTGTCTACCTTTTAATTACCTTGGATTTCAGTCCGGTACCCCGCAGAGGGTCACCAAATTAACCAAGGATTTCTCACGGATGCTCTGTCTGCATAACCCTACCAGCTTCGATGTCAGAATGTCTGATGCTATGGCCTTCATTGCCGCTTTGCTAGCAGAAACGATGGTAATCGATTCGCCGGCAACGTTTTGGGTCCTCAGCGCGAGTGCCGCCTCATGTATAGCAGCCACTTCGACATGGAGAACACTGCAATCGTGTCTAAGTTCCACACTTCTTCTCGAGGTAACCTTCCCGTGAAAACAGAGTTCCCAAATCTGTACCTGACTGTGTTGGCCATCCCTGCCCATTCAAACAGAATTTCCTAGACAGATACTTGTTCTTCAAATATCCCAAGAGAACAAGACAATAGCAGAGGCATTACGCATTTTTGAACCGCCACTTTTCAAAATTCAACCACCAAAAAAATGTCCTCAACCATACCACACCTTTCCTCGTCCAATCAGTAATATCTTCTTGAACACCATACTTCCTATCATTTTGCATTGTGTCCGATCGTGCACCACTCCACGAGTCGGTGTGGATTTCAGTGGCGTCATTCGGTCTGGGAACAAAGAACACTTCGACACTCTCATCTGATCACTTTCGCTTGCTGGCGAAATGAGCAGAGTCAGAGCTTTCGAACATTATTTATTAATTTAATTTATTTTATACGCCACCAGCATCTCATGGCAACGGCAGTGGTTCCGCATAAGTAAACTGGTTCCACGCTATTCCTCCGACACGTGTTGCTATCCCTCCCCAATCGCGCAATGAGGATGTTGAATAATTCACAGGTCTCTCAGCACAAAGAAACTCATCAATCACGTACCCTGCTCAAGCCTCTGTCTATAACCATCTCCTCGGTCGCTCGCCTGTCGCGCAAATCTACGGCACGTCAAGGTTCGAGAACCTGGATGGGGGACGTTCGAACAAAGGGTTTTGATGAGTTCTTGCTAATCTTATCTCGTGGCAACTACGTGATAGACTCCGTCGGAGAGCCACAGCGAGTGCGTGTGAGTGTGAATCAAACGCTCATACGTCGTGCCCCATTAAAAGGGGATTTATTGACTCAACAACAGTACGCGCACCTGCTCTCGATCGAGCTGGGGCACACCGGCTCATGTCTCATGCAAACGTCTGCAAGTCCATCCGTATGCCAATCAGCTCTTGCGCCCACAACCGATATTGGCAATCGACTTTGATCAGCCATGACACATGAGTTTTGATCTGTGGTGAAATAAATTAAATACGCAACAATTGTAGCCGCCCGATCAGCAATTGGTAACGTCATTCGATTTGTCGAGTGCTGCGGAGCTCCGCCAGCTGCTTGACCGCAATTTTCCAAGATCATAGGCCCGGCTCATTCGCCTCCCATTCCTCCTCCTCATCCTCCTCCTCATCCTCCGCCGCCACATCGTCTTCAAGTGGTGTTCTAATTATTTTGTGTATCCAGAGCAGAGCGGCACACTTACTCATTACAGCGCTGCGCGGTGTCACATGCAAGCAGAGGCGAAATCGTTTTAATTTAATTAGACGTCGCATGACTGCTACACTCAAATGCTTATTTACAAAATATCGCGAACGAAGTTGACGTTAATGGCTGTATAACGCTTTTGTCAATTTGACAGAACGCCGCGCCACCGGTGCGGGGATAAATCGGTGCCGGCGGGAGTTTGAATCGCCAGCTGTGTGCAGCAGGGTGTGCTTGGCTTATCAGCTCTTGTTGGCATGTAAATCTTCGTCAAAGCTGATGCTCCCCAGAGCGTTGTTTGTTTTGGTTCAAGCTTTTCCATTGTCGTTACCTCGCTTTGCGCTCGTGTGTGCGAATTATAAGCGACAAGTCATCCGAGTGGTGACAGCGCGCGGGGGTACGTCCACACGATAAGACTTGATGTGTAAGTTCAAGAGCCTATTTGCTTGCTGCGCTTTATCGCAATGTGGAAACATATGTTCTGAGACTTGAAGTACAACGAAGTGTGGTTTCCGCAAAAATGCATTTTTATCTTGGGGCCTGGGACGCGTGTCATTTCCTTGTAACTCGATAAGTGGTTGACCATCAGTTGGTTAATTCTTGTAACGGAAACGACAGTGGTAGACTTAAGAGTGGTGTTTCATAGACGAAATCATTTGCGATCGTTGAGGGAACATTTGGATTGGTTCTTGGAAGAAGCGAGCTGCAGGGACAGAGTGGTAGGCTGGCAGAAGTTGGTAACTCATTAATTTACACAGGCTGACCAGATAATAGCAATGCGCATAAAGCAACAAATTCGGTTTTAAAGCTATCATTACGTACGGAATACCGCAGCATTCAAAGGTCCATCTCAGCTTCGCTGGCAGAGCTTCAAGCAGTCGGTCTTTATTTGGACGACTCGGTACAAAATTTGCGGTGTTATTGCGGCTACAGCGCCTTGAATGCTGCCTTTGAGCTCCACTAAAGTCCTTGAATTGTTTGTCGCTGGAGTGTTAAGTCGCGTGATCGCAAATGGATGAATGCTCGCCGTCGGATTACCTTGTCGCCATTCTCCTTCACAACTTTGAGCGTTGCGTCGCTTGTACCTGTCGCTGAATGCCGGTCTTGTTGGTCAATGGTGTCGAGCTCTGGCCACAGAAAGCCAATAACATCGCTCAATGTCTGAAACGATGATGCCGCTATGCCTCAAATCGCACCAAAGAACGATGCATTGATGTTTGGTGGAACACTTGTGGATTGATTTGCTTGTTGGCAGCCACTGAGGCAAAATTGTGCCTCCTCAGAGAAGATTATAGTCCAGCACCGATTTAGCGAACTCATGGAGTTGTCGGCTCCAATTCTTGCGTCAGCATAATCTTATACGCATGTCAGCTGATCTGCGCCAATCGACTTTTCTTCATTTCGCACCAATCTCTGCCTGGCTTATGGCTAATGGTACGAAGCAGTGTACTTCCACGAACTTCTCTCCGTCATAATGACGGCCGATCTCATGTCGAAATTCCCACTGCGTAACAACTGAGGCGGAATTTTTTAATAATTTCCGCACGATCGGCAAGCGTGGAAAGAGGTATGATGAAACAGCAGGCCTTACTGAACATTTTGACAGCTGGATGTCATTGGTAACTTTGACTGAAACATATCAATTGGAAAAGCTTTCATTGCTTCACCCTTTACTTAGCCCATTACTCCCCACTGTCGTATTTTAGGACACTATACGCAATATTTTGTTTTTTACAAATAAATGAACCAACTTGTGGCTCAGCGGCGTGATCCACGATTTGAACACTTTTCTGGCTTTGTCATCATCTTCAGATGTCCATCCTGATCTCTCATAGTCAGTCAGTACTCGTCCCATAAGGGGTACCAACTATTTCGAAGATGGCAGGAGTTGGGGATACGATGTGGCGGGGAGCCAGTCGACCGATTCCAACACTGTAGGTCCCCGGCAGATCCACATACCACATATGACAGCGCGAATAATAGTTTTTTATTTTAATCAAAACACAAGTGATTTTTTTATTTTTTTGTTTTTATTTATTTTATTTTTAAATTTTTTTCGTTTATTTATTTTATTAAGTTTTAGAAGCTCGGTTTAATTTACAATCTTAGTTTTGTTTGTACATTTACTTTTCACGATTTATATTTCTAGCCTTTTTAGTTCAGAACCTTCCTATTGACTGTACTCCAGTCTTGTCTTCTGGTGTCCTCAACACCTTGGCTGCTCTTCTTGTCGACCATCTGCATGCTTGCCATAGAGAGAGAGATGTCGTTTATGTCTCACTAGCAGCTCCTCACGTGATCAGTTTTCTTTGTGTCCCCCAAAAACGTATGTTCCTGGCTTGGCTTGCTCTTGTCACGTGTTCGCGAATATCAATCACGGAAAACATGCGTGATTGGTCCGTTTGTGTCAATGCAGCAGATGGTTGCCTTGATCACGAACAACATGCGTGTGGCATGAGAAGTATTGTTGCCAACCAGAGTGTGTAACTCGCGCATTGAAACGAGCTACACAGGCCGACATAATTCATCGTACGACGTTCAAAAATGCTCGTTTTCAGTGTTTGGTAAAATAATGGATTACATTTCAGAATTGTAATAAAAAACAAAGATTATTTACGTATAACAGAAAATCCAGTTTTCCATTTTTGGCCTTCATTTAAAAAAAAAACAAATTCTTAATTCATTTACACCACAAAACTCATCGTACTCCTGCTAAAAGAATGGGTTCCTAGTAGCTTGTTGGACCTCCACGGCATTGTTGGCCACGCGGCATTGAACAAACCAGCTTCTGGGATAAATCTTCGGGTACCCTATCCCATTCTATAAGCAGAGCTTCCTTGAGTGTAGCCCTTGAAGTTATTGTGTGCCTGTGCAGCTGTTTCTCTAGGAAGTCCCACAAATGCTCTATGGGGCTTAAATCCCGACTCTGTGAAGGAGAATACAACTGTCTCGGGGCATAGTACAATGACCGCTCCTTGACTTTTCTAGCTGTGTGCTTAGGGCCATTATCCTGCTGAAATATCCAGCCAGGATAAGTCTCACTGATGACCCTAAATTCTCCCTCAGTATATCCAGGAACATGTGCTGGTCCATATTTCCTTCTGTGAATACCAGCTTTCCCACACCGGACCAAGCCATTGACCCCCATACCATAACACTGCCTCCACCAATTTTAATTGTTCTTCGGAGATTTTTTATTTCCAATGCTGTACCACTCTTTCGCCATACTTTCGATGGACCATCGTGGACGAAAACAAAGTCCATGAGTTTCCTCTGGTTAGACAAGCCCGCTTCAATTGACGCATTGGAAGACAACATTGAAGCATTTATTCGTGAGATACCGGCCGAAATGTTGGAAAGAGTATGCCAAAATTGGATTAAGCGAATGGACCATTTGAGGCGTAGTCAAGGTCAATATTGCGTGAAATGATCTTCAAACATTAAATTATATGACCGTACTATCGATTCAAATGAAGATTTCATGCATTTTTCTGAATTTTATGTGTTTTTTTTTGAAAAACTTTCTTATAGCTTTGAAAAAATCACCCTTTACAAATTCACTACCACAGGTTTCTTTTTTGCGCTGTTCAACTGACATAAACTCTTTTTGAGCAAAAGAAGTTTGTACACTAAACATTGATTCAAGAATATCATGATTCTTGTGCAAGGTAAATAATTAATATAAATAATAAATTAATTTTTAACTTATAAGGGAGACCGGGGAAATTTAATGGAAACAAGTAGCGTACGATAAATTATGTCGTTTGTTTTCTCCATTTTTTTTTTTTATTAATTCTGGAGTAATTTTTGTCTTCCTGAGTAATAGAAATAAAGGGTGGTTAAATTTTAAGGGCCGATGTTGATTTTGAATAAAACACAAATTATTTCGGAAATTATTGTCAATTCTTTTTATTATGATAATATTGGTATGGTTCAATTATGTATGGAACAAAATATCGTCCAAATGGCCGCCGCGACCTCGGCGGCACACCTTCATCCGATGGTCCAAATTTTCGATGACGCTGAAGCATAATTGAGGTTCTATGCCGTTAACGTGCCGAATTGTCTCACCCTTTAGCTCTTGAATTGTTGCTGGCTTATTCAAAGAAAAAAATCCAACGGTGTCAAATCACATGATGTTGGCGGCCAATTGACATCGCCACCCCGTGAGATAACACGGCCATTTAATTTGTCGCGCAAAAGAGCCATTGTTTCGTTAGCTGTGTGGCAAGTGACACCGTCCTGTTGAAACCACATATCGTCCACATTCATATCTTCCAATTCGGGCCATAAAAAGTTCGTTATCATTTCACGATAGCGAACACCATTCACAGTAACTGCCTGACCGGCCTCATTTTGGAAAAAAATACGGCCCGATGTTGCCGCCAGCCCATAAACCGCACCAAACTGTCACTCTTTGTGGGTGCATTGTTTTTTCGACAATCACTCTTGGATTATCATTCGCCCAACTGCGGCAATTCTGCTTATTGACGAATCCACTGAGGTGAGAATGTGCCTCATTTGGACGATTACATTGACCGAAAAAATCTCGAAGTGCACGATATGCATTTTGATTTAAACGCCCATTTTCATAATAAGTCTGAACAACTTTAACGCGTTGCTCGATTGTGTATCTTTCCATGGTTCCATGGGTTATAAAATGCAATTAGCTTCTGAGATTAGAAATACAAAAAAAGTAAACATCCATCCACATTTATAGAAACTATTTGAACTTTGTCTGTCATACGATGAATTATACCGCCATGTGAACTTTAGGATGACGATTTGGATGACTCTTCAGAATGACGATATGGAGTTCTTCAGCTTTTACACGGTTAAATTATCCAATTTCGATTGTGTGTGTCTCTCTCATTTTCCAACACACATTTTACAGGCAGTACTTTTCGCTTCCCTTGCCTACATGCGACGAAATCTGACGATATTTGACCGTGTAAAAGTGGCTACCAAACTCACTGATCCCTTCAATGTCAAAAAATATCATGTGACTTCTTCAAGATCGTTCTTGACAAGATCGCGCAGAACTAACAATCCGATATGAAAGAAAGAAAGATGGCTATTAGCGTACAGTTGGCATTGATGTGATTGGACGAACACAGGAAACCATCAATGAGGCGATTACTAGCGTTAAAAATGGGCTACTCTCCTCAAGACACACACAGACGACTTGGACAAAACCTCACAAAATAGTGAAAGACGTGAACGGAATTCACAACAGCAGTGCCGAGATCAAACGCCGAACAACTCTTGTCAATCAACGTTTCTTTGGACTCACTTGGCAATTGAGTAATAGACTCCTCTCTCGAAGAAGCACGATGAACCATTGATCATCCCAGTCCTGCGCTACGGTGCAGATGTGTGGATAGTTTCGAGAGCAGGTGAGGAAGTTATTTATATCGAGACGAAGACCGCACCGAGAACCCTACTGCGCAGCAGCGGGGCGTCTATCGATCAAACGCCCAATGTGGCTGGTCCATCTAGCGCGCATTGGTAACTTGAAGATTCTTAGACTCCGATCATATGGGGCAACACAACAGAGGACGCAAGCGCCTAAGGCGGAGAAGTAGAGTAACACCTCAACCAAGCCACCATACAAAGCAACCAAACGTCATTTCACATCGCCCGGTGAAAGCTATTCCAAAGTCGTGATCAGATCAAGGTCACGACTCCATGCACATGCTAATTTCCCTTGAATAGAAGTGAATAGCTTGTTGACATTCGTGGCTTGTTGACACGCGTTGTTTATGTCGAACTGTAACGTGGTGGGCAACCTTAGGCCAGTGCTGCCAGTGTTTGGAAGTGACATTTTTAACAGTATTTGTATGCTGCTTACGTAGATAAATCTTATAAGCGTCTAAGTCTTCATTGATACAAGACTGTTTAGAAAAGCTACAGGAACAAAAGGTTATTCAAAAAGAGGGAAAATAAAAGAAACAGGAATGAGTCTTAAGGCTCCAGGCAGAATCTGTAGCGTCCTGTCAAAAAAATGACAACTCCTATGCAGGGATAGCGATATGCAACTTTTACCTCCCTGCTACTTGTTTTCTTTTGGCAGCGTTTTTTATACGATGTTACGATGCGTGGTGGAGCCGAGAACTTTATAAGAACACGTGTGAAATGCAAGGGAATTCCACTAAACTCTTATTCCCTTACGGCTCAATCCCGACATGGACGGCTCAATCCCAGAAGTTGGATTTCTCTGTCCTGCATTATCTCTGATCATATGCCCTAAGGAGAGGAAGAGACACAAAAATAAGGCCCACAAGTGGAATACATCACGACGGATGAAGTGAATCAACTTTTAACCAGAAATGAAGTGTTATAGAGATGGCCAAGACCACAGCCGATTGCTTGGAAGATTTTGAGACGATTTTTGACAGTTTTTCATGAATTTCTGGCGGCTATTCATGAAATAATGTGAATGTCGGTCCCTGAACGATATAAGGGATGGTTGTCAAACATTTTAAGAGCAATACTTTTAACTTTTTGTGCCTTTGACAGAACATGTTTCCATGGAAATTCATCTGGGTGCTCTTCAAGTGTTTATCCGCAGAATATTTTCTGAATGAATACGTTTCGATAACTTTTAGATATTGCGAACCCATTTCGCCTAAAGGTTACAATATAATAAATTAAACATTCTTAACTTTTCGCGCCGAAGTGAGTATCCGCTCGTCTCGGCCTACGTCACCAAGGCGTAAGGCGTAATCTTGTACACATCTCTTGAATGATCAATGCTCCGGCGAGAAGTAGTTTCGTATTATTGGGTCTATAACTTGCTAAGAAATGCGGTTTGCTAAGAGATGGCGTAACTTGTATTATTCCATTGGAACATGCGTTGGAAAGCTACTGTCATTGTACGTCATTTCAGTATATGTCATTCATTTGAAGCGTAAACAACAAAGATGTCGACCTTTTTGCCTGAAAAAGTGTTTTTGCGGGAGTTCTTCATTCTTCATCCGAAAGTCATCGTATTTTGGCGGAAGTTTATGGTGAACATGGGCTAGCTAAACGAACGTGCCAAAAGTGGTTGCTTATTTTGGCTTGGAAACCAGCCAAATCAACGGCAAAGCCGAATATTAATGGCGCGAAGGTAACGCTCTCTATTTGGTGGGATCAGAAGGGTGTGCTGTATTATGAGCTGATAAAACCCGGTCAACCATCAATGGACAACGCTACCGAACACAATTAATCCGTTTCAAGACACCAGTAACCGAAAAACGTCCGGAATATGCGACTAGACTCGAGGCAATCATTTTCCATCGTCGCTATTCCGGTTAGGAACTATTTCAAAAACAGTGGATGGGAAGTTTTACCCCACCCGCCTTATAGCCCAGACCTTGCCCCTTCTGACTACCTTTTGTTCCTGTCGATGCAGAACGCCGTCACTGAAATACGGTTCACATCAGAGCAGAATATCAAAAATTGGCTTGATTAATTCTTGGTTGCCAAGCCGGCGCAGTTCTTTTGGGGTGGGATCCACAAATTGCCAGAAAGATAGAAAAAAGTCAAAGCTTCAGATGGGCAATACTTTGAACGCATTCGTAAATAAAAAAGTGAGTTAGTTAAAAAACTCACGAGATAATATAGAAGACCGAAAAATGTCATGTTTCTATTTTGTTCAATCCATGTTCCAACAAACAGCATACCGAAAGGCATGGATTTTTCTTAATTTTCGTTTAGGCTCTCTCGGTGCCTGGGATCATACTCTATCGCTTTTCAATCATAACTCCTCATTGACGTCCGCCTTGCTAACAGTTCACCCAGTTGTGGTTTAAAATCGCACATTTCCCCGTCGATTTCGTACTTTTCGAGAAGAAATTTGAGAAGAACACAGCACTTATCTTCCTGTGCATCACTGTGCCAAGACCTGCTAACCACCCAACTCCAGGCAACGTACTTGTTACATCCGCTCCTGGTAACAGTCAATTTAAACCCGCAACCACACACAATCTTTCACCACATGTCGGCCTTTTGCCGTGTACGTGACATTATTAGCTGGCTAAGGACCAATTAGGGCCTTACTTAGCCCCCACACTAGGCACACTTTCCGGCCATAAAGCACGAATCAAGAGCAAATGATTGACTATAAAAAAAAAGCTGCTCTCTCTTCGTGCTTTCGATAAGTTGTTTGTGCAGTCAAGTCACCCCAGCAGCAGATTCGCGCCCCTCACACAACCCATTCCGCGATGCGAGCAAAATGATTTAATCTGCTTTGGTCTGGTTCGGAGACACGGAGTGAGAGGGCGAGGATGGAGACAGAGTCTCTAATTGCAAATCGATAGGCCGACATGACAGGCACTTTAGGGTTGCCTTCAAGTGCGAGTACACACAGGTGGCGTCGGAGCATGCACACACTCTGTTTCGGTTGTGGCCGAGCTTTTAAACTATTATCAGTCCACGACCGAGTGTTCCCATCAAAGATACACGAGTAGTTGACATGAAATCGAATATTCAGCGAGATGGTGTGACCCTCTTTCTCTCCAGCTTGTTTCATTGTACAATGGGTTCATGTCGAGAGCGCCTCTTTGCAGGTGACTGCAATCCGAAGAGACAGAGGCTCCAGCTGGCAGGTCCCAGTAGATGTCTCACCGATGTCAGTGGTCGTTGGCTGGCAGCGTTCGGAGAATAATTAGAGGTTAATTAATTTTTCTGCGCGGGTATGTTACTATAACTGTGTTACACGAGACGAGGGACGAGTGAAGAAGGGTTGACGTGAGGCGAACGGAAATATGGAAACCCCATGACGTAAAGTGGAAAACCGTGAAGTGGGTGGAAGGCAGAGAAACGAAACCGTCCTTCCTCTTCAGGTGAACGGTGGAATGGCAGAATCGGTGCTCGAACCGGGTCTGGGGGTGGTGGTTTCACTGGTTTTGGTGTGTGCACGATTGTTGCGTAATGGTTAGCCTGGGAATGCCATGTGTCGAGCAAATTATTAAATAACGAGACTAGTCTGTTTCGAAACAGCACGGATGACAGCCCGGTTTTTCGTTTGGAAATGAACTGTAACTTTGCATGTCGTGACGGACGACCTCTGCGGAAGGTGAGCCAATTGGGCTCAACTTATGCAAACCGAGGTTATCGTGCTAAATCGAAAGTAGTGTCATGGAACGAGACAATTGGGAGTGTCTTGTTTGCTTTTGATTTCAGAGAAAGAGAAACCCTCTACAGGAAGAAAGACTGCAATTGGTGTCGACAATCGCGTGGGCCTTAGTTAGGTTATGTTGATTTCGAAAAAAGCGACGGGACGCCCAATCTTTGAACAGCCGAGGGCAAGGTTCAGCGGTAGTCTCTACGGGGAATTAGATGAAATTGAAAGCGTCTAAAAGGCTGTATATTCTCAAGGCTGTGTGTCATTTCCGGAATCTGTGTCCGAACTGGCAGATAACTGAACGGACCTTTTGGTAAAACTTTCGGACGTCATTCCTTTCGTAGCGCCTATCATTCACCTCGATCACGCGCTTCTCGTTCTCTTCATTTTTCCTCCTGAGAAGCCGGATCTCCTCCCTTCGCCTTTGTTCATAGAGCTCCCAAACAACTCTCATTGTTCATTGCAGTGTTGCTGTGTAGGCTTCCAGCTTCGCCTTCCTTTACACTTACCCTTGGAGGGTCTGAGCCTGAGCAATTGCTGCCTTCCATCGTTGACGATCTAGTTAAGTTGAGCCCAGTTGTTTCGACAAACCGAAGTAGCACCGGTTGCCAAGGGCGATTTTACATCGGATATTCACTGTGAAGTCGTTTGCCGAACTCACGGTTGCCCCGAGGTAGGCAAACTCCTCCTTTACTTTTGTCCAAGGTGGTGTGCGACGGAACGTTTTTTGGTCGACAGCATATATTTCATTGACTTTGAAGCCAGTTCGTTCGGCCTGTTCTTCAATCGCCGTAAAAGCCTCTACTACGACACGCGCGACGGTGTCGATTCCATCTGCGTACCCCAACAGTTGGACCGGCTTGTAGAAGATAGTGCCTTCCGTGTTTGCAGCTGCCCGCCGCACTGTCTCCTCCAGTACCAGATTGAAGAAATCACGCGTCACGCGTATCTCCTTGTCGGAATCCGGTGCATGTTTCAAACGGCTCGGAAATCCTTGAGTCGAACTGCACGGGGCATCGCGTGTGTTTTAGGGTGGTGCGACACAACCGGATCAGTTTTCCCGGGATCACGATTTCGCCCATCGCATCGCCGAATTCGATGGCCGAATTCTAACTCCTTGCGATGAATGCTGTCGTATGCTGTTTAAAATCGATGAAAAGATGGTGGTATCGATTTGAAACTCGCTGGTCTTCTCCAGGATTTGTCTTCGTGTGAATATTTGGTCTATAGTCGACTTGACGGGCCGGACTGGTACGTGCCGATTAGTGCGGTGCCAAACGGCTTTAGACGTTCACACAGTACACTGGACAGGATCTTGTAGGCGACGTTGAGCAGGGATATACCTCTAAAGTAGTTGCAAGAGATAAGATCGCCTTTGTTGTTGGATGTTGCATATGGAGCTGATATTCCAGTCGTCGGGCATGGTTTCGTCTTCCCAGATGATCTGGTGCATGCTCTCTACCAGAACATCACCTTGAAGACCTCTGGTGGCAAGCCACCTGAGCGGCTTTGCTGTTCTTCAGCCTTTTAATGGCCTTTTACGGACTACTTCATCGACGGAGTTGGGATTTCTTGATTCCCTATCACTCTGCCTTCCTTGATGGTATCGCAAAACCCAGCACATCAGTGGCTGTTTTCATGGCTTCTTGACAACGCAGGCGGCGATGAACCTAGAGACATATTCCGGGGACTCGATTGGCAAAGATCCTAGCAATCCATTGCGGTTCCGACGTCAAACCATTGTGTCACTCTGCTTTTCTCTTGACCTGGCTACGAGAAGGAAATGATCGGAGTCGATGGTGGATCCTCGTTACGTTCGGACTTCAAGAATACTGGAGGATTGCCTGACGTCGCTTTCAATATGATCAATCTCGTTTATTGATTTGGAGACTGCCAGGTCGCATTATGGTTGTTGTTCAGAGAGGCTCCGCCTAGCGACCAGTGTCACCAGCCTGAGTCTAATTATTGGATGTGGCATCGTGTATGCTGTGTTTCTCGATGACTTGGGCAAAGACGTTCTCCTTACCAAGCTTTGCGTTGAATTCTCCTTGAACATACTTGGTGTCGAAGCTGGGGCATTGTTCGTATGTCCTACGGGATCGTAAAAGTCGTCCTTTTTGCTGTCATCTTTGTCCTCTTGTACGCTAAAAAAAATGCGGATTGTTGCGCAGCATTCGCAAACTAATACCGACTACTGCAGCAAATTTGTGACTCGCCAGTAAACTATGTTGACATCCGCGAACGGGTAAATAAAGAGTCTCCATGCCCCTATTGAAAAAAAAATCAACAATTACGACTTGATGTGGACGGTAGTTAAGGCTGTACTTTCTCTAAGAACCACTGTACAAATAAATACATATACGTTAACAAAACACGCTGCGCCATATTTCGTCTACACTGTCATCTTCAAACCCAGACAATAGCATGGCTGTGTCCATCGTGGTCTTACTGCAAATATTTTCCTCTCTCCAAGTACCTTCGTTTGCCATCACTTTAACGATTTACAATCTACTCTAAATGACGGGTCAATATTTACCATTCTCGACTACTTTATTTGGACAAGGTGATGACACACCAGGTGTGGCAAACTTTAATATTTGGGTTGGACGGTGTTGCTCTTTCTTTAGCATCAGATTGAGGCCAGATTGGTTGAATTGTATCGCTTTACAAATTTGGCCTTGGCCACCTTGCTACGTGTTCACAAATGTCGTTTATTGAAAGCAGTTTCGATCCACTGTTCATAGACTCATGTGGCCAGTGTGACGGAAATGATAAATGTTTTGCCAGGTTGTGTCTGCGCAGAAAGGAAGTCAAGAGTAGGGAGTTGTTGTTTGTCCGCAGTTTATAGTACAACAGCATCAGCCTCTGTGGGCTCTGAGGCAACTGAGCAATAGAGCCGTCTGTCGAAGGACAAAGCTGAGTTTGTATAAGACAGTGATCATCTCAGTCCTGTTGTACGCCACGGGGGCATGGACGATATCAAAGCGGTCTCCGAGAAAAAAATTCTGCCCGCTATCTTTGGTTGTTTTTGCGTCGACGGTATTTGGAGATGATTAAACGACGAATTTACGGGATGTACAGCGAGATATGGCTAGTCGTTCTTCAGAAGCATCAACGTGGCTGGGCCATGTTACACAGCTCCGGCCAGAAGAGTCTTCGACTCCTAACCTGTGGGACAACGAAACAGACTGGGGCACCCAGTTTGGAGAAGGACCTCAATTAACTTGCTTGCGAAACTGGAGGCAGCTAGACAGGCAGAGATCGCGCTAATTGGAGGGGCTGTTGGATGAGGCCCAGGTCCACCCCGGACTGTAGCAGCAAATGAAGAAGTTGCAAATTGTCAAGTCTTCTAGATCGCCATTGCATACTGCAGATCCCTCAATTCATGACAGCAAATCACACACGCGACCACAACGCGAGTGGTTATTAGAAACGTTAGGTCCTGGTGCAGTGACCAAGGCTAATAAATTCAAGAAATTGTTCTGAAGTCTTCTTAAGTTTGGTGGCAACGTTGGCAAATTGATGGTGTGTGAGGGTGTGTCATGCAGACAATAGAACAGGGACGACAAAGATCTTTTGGAATTTTTTGGATTTGAGTGCTGGCTTCAGAAATTGTATTTTCCTATTGGGTAAATATTTTAATTCGCGCTGTTTTTTTTTTTTTCAAAATTTTGAACGTTTATTTAAGGAGAACATGTGCAATAGTATTATTCACAGTTTTGCCCATCTGAAGCTATGACTTTTTCCCATCTTTCTGGCAATTTGTGGATCCCATCCCGAAAGAACTGCGCCGGCTTGGCAACCAAGAATTAATCAAGCCAATTTTTGATATTCTGCTCTGATGTGAACCGTATTTCAGTGAGGGCGTTCTGCATCGACCGGAACAAATGGTAGTCAGAAGGGGCAAGGTCTGGGCTGTAAGGCGGGTGGGGTAAAACTTTCCATCCACTGTTTTTGAAATAGTTCTTATCCGGAATAGCAACATGGGGCCGAGCGTTGTCATGATGGAAAATTATTGCCTCGTGTCTGGTCGCATATTCCGGGCCTTTTTTCGGCTACTGCTCTCTTCAAACGGATTAATTGTGTTCGGTAGCGTTGTCCGTTGATGGTTTCACCGGTATTAGCAGCTCACAATACAGCACACCCTTCTGATCCCACCAAATAAAGAGCATTACCTTCGCGCCGTTGATATTCGGCTTTGCCTTTGTTTTGGCAGGCTGCCAAGCCAAAATCACCACTTTTAAATCGTGGAAACCACTTTTGGCACGTTCGCTCAGCTAGTGCATGTTTACCATAAACTTCCACCAAAATACGATGACTTTCGGATGAAGAAGAACTCCCCGCAAAAACACTTTTTCAGATAAAAAGGTCGACATCTTTGTTGTTTACGCTTCAAATGAATGACATGCACTGAAATGACGTACAATGACAGTAGCTTTCCAACGAATGTTCCAATGGAATAATACAAGTTACGCCATCTCTTAGCAAACCGCACGAATTAATAGATATAGATGGGATTTATTGAAAGTCTCTGTTACGGAAGTTCTTTCTATCATTTTGAATCTTAAACGGACTTAATAGATGTTCCATAGTTTCTCTTGGCCACAGTGTCTACAGATTTTTCTACTGTAGACACTCACCTGGTAGTGCTCCACGTAGCGTCCGCAGGTCAGTAGACGAGTTCTAGAGCTCCTATTGCTCGTTTTGGATTGTAGTTTTGTTCCATGGACGTTCTAGAGTGTGTAATACCCTGCTGGTAGTTCCAAGACTAAATCTCTTGTCTAGTGGCCTATTAAGATTTGTGTCCGCGTTGTTGAATCCATGAAGGAGAGGACGGGGATCCTCAGGTCACTTACATGTATCAACTCCCAAATCTTGTTCACTCTTTTTTTGAGAGTCTCTAGATGTCCTGCAAGGTCTCCTCGTTTGTAATTTTAGGTTATGGATGGCAAGGCTTGTCTTGCAGATTTAGCCTGTATGGCAGTGTATAATTGTTCGATGGTCATTATTGCTTCCACACCTGCAGCCGTTGTATTTTGTTGAGTTTGTTTATGGCGCTTTTTTTTGTTTTCGTTGACGTTTACCCCCGATAAAGCTAACGGAGTTGGTCTCGTGCTTAAAAACCTGTGAGTCAGGTCTCTAAATTGCGTCTGTTCCTCTCAACCTAGCAATAGTGCGATTCATTCCATTTGTCACTTTCATATTTCAGTAATCACATTTAGCCTAGGCATGTTCTGAGGTCTAGAGATCAAAGCTCGACCCGGCTTAAACGCAGCCCGAGCTGTTGCAATCGAGCTTGCACCTAACTCTAATTCAAGTTCTCAACTCAATTAAACAATTAATCGCCCAATGGGATCTGGAAATGGCACTCATTCACTCGCACAAGGTGAACGGGGGAAAATGTTCTCCTTCCGCTGACCGTGAGAAGATCGATTTGAGTGCATGACCTCTTCTGTTGTTTACCTGTGTCTGTCCGGAGTTCGATTAATCCGCACATCCACTTGCTTCCTCGGAAAGAATCTCGTTTTTCGCTAACGCTGTTTTCCGCGTAATATACAAAGAAACTCAGAAGCTCACCAAGTTGACTAAGGAGCCCGGCACAAAACAACCCACACACGAGCAAACAATTAGCCGACCGACCAAAACGTCTTGAGGCTTCATTCATCCGCTCGCCCCACTCTTGCCCTTGTAAGCCATTCAATTATGCCAGCTCAACTCGGAGGAAAACTGACTGTATTACATTTCGCTGGTTCTCTTGAGTTTCTTTTTTGTTTATCTTTGTCCATGTGCTTGTATTTATTTCAATGCAAACTGCTCTGCTGGTTGTGCTCATGTCTCTGTTGTGTTTCATCTTTTCAGCAAACATTCCTCAGCTCACCTGAATCGGATGATGAACCTATAAAGCAACTGCCAAAGGAAATCCTACTTCGCATTTTTTCATACTTAGACGTCGTTTCGTTATGCAGATGCGCCCAGGTAAGTCGATGGAAAACTGCAATTGTTTGTAGATATCTAAGACGCGAAGTGAAGTAGTGCATAAGTTATTATAATCGTTTATGCAGAGCGCATTGAGTGTACTGAAAGCATCTAGCACGTGTGTGTGGCGGAATTAAGTAGTATGCATCTCTTTGTTTGCCAGGCAACTGCGAAACGACGCTTGTTGCGATGCGCTGCGACGGGGGAGGGGGAGGCCAATTTGAATCAATTTGTAACGCACTCTGCCTAGATATTGGAGAATGTTATTAGATTCGTTTAGTCCGGTAAATCGTTGCTTGAGGAGTTAGCGGAAGCGTGTACTTGACAGCGGCGTCACTTTTGACACATGACGTTTACGATGCTTTGCTTTGAGCATTTCTACTGTCCGTGGAAGTTTAAAAATATTCAATTCGCGAACAGACTCGTTCGCTTGTCTGGGCTCAGCAGACAAGTGAGCAAATGCGGCCATTCGATGATAGACGAAATTGAGTTCATATCATTCCCACTTGCTCCCAGAAAGACACTTGAAACGACGCAATTCCATTTCGAATTTTGCGATCTTTCTTTTGTAAACAATCAGAACGGTAACTGACAATGAGTTCAATTTTTGTTGACTTGGGAAACAAACGCGCAGTATGCGGTTAGTTTTGACGAAATTAAAAAGTGTTTACGAACTCAACGGAGTGACATCAGTCGAATTCGTTGGGATTAAATGAGTTTGCGGATTAATTGAAGGTCGTAGTTGGTCACAGAAAAACGTTCCATCGGTCAATTGAAAACTCAATTGAGCCGTTAATACATTTCTGTTGAATTTTAAGTTGTTTTTGGTGGTTTTTCATGGGAAATGTCTTTAATTTACGTGCATCAATCAATAATCCTACGCAGAGGGTGCCAGCTTCTATCCCCGAATTTCACCATGGGACAGATCCACTTCCACACTCGTAGAGTTGCCAGTGTACTTAAAGCTCTCGACGTGCACAAATCCTCTGGCCCGGATGGTGTTCCCCCTATACTTCTGAAGAGGTGTTCTTCTGCGCTAACATCCTATCCTTTAGGTCTCTTTCCAAGCAGATGGAAAACAGCACTTTTCCAGCCCGCCCCTAAAAAGGGCGAATCTTCGTCACCCACCTCATACCCATCTATAGCAATTACGTCCCTTCTTTCTTCATGGAAACGCTGATAAATCGTCAGCCTATGAAATATGTTGAATCGCGGATGCTTCTTAATGACCGGCAGTACGGTTTCCGCAGCAACAGATCCACTGGTGATCTTATAGCTTGTCTCACCGAAAAGTGGAACCAATCCTTGCACAATGCATCGATCGATGCACTTCATGTTTTTTAGCCATTTGACAGAGTTTGGCATCAAGCTCTCTTGTCGAAAAAGCGTGCCTATGGTATCGACGAATCTCTTCTTCTATGGATTAGAAATAACCTTTCAATTCAAGTTGTTTTGGATGGGTTCAAGTCTGATATCCACAAAATAAATGATGGTGTTCCCCAAGGCTCTGTTCTGTCTCCGACACTCTTTCTCATTTTTATAAATCATCTCTTGTCTGCTACTTCTAATCCAATCCATTCCTTCGCTGAAGACAGCTTTTCATACTCGTTCCAAGACTCACGACCCCGCTCTTTGGCCGTAGAATTGGAACGGCAGCTTATGTTAAGAAAGAACATCCGAGTGGAATTTGATGCTTCAAAAACTGAATGCTGTCTGCTGTCACTCAAGCGAACCCTTGATAGTCAGCCATTATCCATGAATGACGCCTGTGTCGATGAAACCGGAAAACTTTCCATCCTTGGTGTGTGTCAGTTAACACGCTCTCAATGCTGCAAAGTGTGTGAACAGCCAGACGCTAGCTCAGCGTTTTCAGCCGAGCATGCCAGACACAGTGAAAGAATCCGACACCTTCGTGGGAGGGTCGACGACCATCCAGAATCAGTAGAGTAAGTTTGGTTTTAAGTTGGCTTCGGGCTGAGTAACGTCAGCGGTTTAATTTTAATAAATAAAATCCCTCATAGTGGGAAACGAAAAAGAATACGTGTTTAATTTGTATCAACACAACACTTAGTTGGAACGATCGCATTGAAACCTAAACACGCTACGAAATGTTTCGGTTTCCTTAATCGATGCAGGAAATCTTTCACACCCTCTCAAGCTTGAGTACAACGCTCGCATCTGGTCTGGTGCTCCCAAGACCACCTTGCACCTACTAGGTAGACTTCAAAAGCGAGCGATGAAACTTATAGGAGACACCAGTATTGCAGAGCCATTAGCCTCGCTCGAACATCGACGTACGTTAACAGACGATGCTCATGTGAGCTAGCCAACTACATTCCTCCTCCCCATGAATTCACCCGCAATACCCGTCTCGCCAGGAATGCGCAGCAGTTTACCCTTAAGCCTCCTCCCCATGAATTCACCCGCAATACCCGTCTCGCCAGGAATGCTCAGCCTGTTTTCGGACGCACAGTTAAATTTAGAGACTCGTTCTTCAGCCGCACACGAATGTGGAATGCTCTTCCCAGCCTAATATTTCCCACAGACTATAATCCACAGATATTTAAGACCAATGTGCACAGGTACCTCCTCTCTCTTTCGCCCTCTATACCTACGGCCCGTACTATGTCTTGATCCCGGACACTTAAGAGTATCCGTAATACGTTGTGCGCGCGCAACCGGCACCACCTCTGTCACTTACAATGCCCAGAGAGGACTCCCTTCTAGAAGAGCTTCTTAAACTGCACCGTTCGGAGTCTTTAGGAATCGTTCCTTCTTCTGCGAACCTTCGTCGAGGTTTTTGCTCGGGATGATGATGTCATCCCTCTTTACTTCAGCGTGGGCAGGTATGGTACATAAATCAGAATTGCCCTGCGTCTGGGAATGGAGGTCTATCGAGCGTTTCGCACTTTTAGCAGTCCTCAACAAATGCTCATCTTCGAGACAGAAATCCTCGTTCCAAGGAGCTTAAGGTCATCCTATATTTGTACAATATTCTACTACTAAAAATATCTGGATCTGCTGGATCATTTAAAGCGTTTTGGACAAATCCAAATCGCGAATCTTTCTTCCGATATTCCAGTCCACACCCCAAATTGCTTAAGGGTCTCTAAAACATCCAACATCTTCCAGACCTTGACGTGTCTACATACTCCTCCATTGCATCACGTGCCTCACACCAGGAGTGTTCATCAAAGCGGAAAAAACAACTCCATTCCACTTTGAATGGACGGAAATCCAGTCCAATGACACGTGGCAAATCCAAAGCTTAACTACATAACAACGGAGACTTCATTTTTTTTAATTTTTCCACCCCGCCATTGAAGCCATAAAGTTAAAATCCTTTGTGTTCTTCCTCGCACCCATCCCGTGATGGCTTCAGAGCACCGCACATCCATAAGTTCGAAATTAATCAACAAAGGAAAACCGAGCTCCTATCGAAATTAGTCTGGCTGCTGGAAGTTCCTTCAAAACGGAACGATATATTGCAAGCTTGCATGTCGCCAATAATATCCATGTCAGCATTTTCAGCATTTCCAGTTCCCGGTCGCCGGCAACAAAGGAAGCAAAGTGCAGTCAACTGCTCGGTTACACAGTCTCCAGAGTTTCTATAACACGCCGACAGTTGGACTGGATGAGTTCAACAATTCCCGACTGAAATCAAGGAATGCGCGGTGTGTTCGCCCAGGGCGGTGCGGGGCGTGTTTCTGGGACAAAAGAGAGGGCGGCAAACAGGAAAATAACAAGCCAAAGGGAAATCATGCACGGTGGTGATGCACACTAATTCGCAAACAATACTCGCCCTCTACCGCTCTACCGACTGATGCGTTGTGTGTGCGCGGGTCAAAGGACGACCCATCGCCAACACAAGGGAGGACGCAATTAAACCCTTACCATCCCAGTTAAATTAACTTGAATGAATAATCAACCGCACAAAGAGCGCTTGGATCTGGACTGGAAAAAATGTGTTTATTATCGGGACTTGTTCGCCGCAGACAGACTTAATGATGGTCCCGTCGCTGGCAGCTGTGGAGAAGTAATAAATCGGGAACCTTTTTCTTTTGTTTGATGTGTTCTTCCTTTTTTACGCACCATTTGGTCGGGAATAACGATCACAGAAGTGACATTTATTCTTTTGAATCAAGTCGCGCTTCCTACAGTGTCGGGCAAGAAAGTTGCTCACAGGCAAATTATAACGATTGTGATTTTCCGCAGTCATTTCCTCTTGTCTCCACTTCACTTAAATACTGACAATCACTAAGACATTTGACGTCTGGATGGACAACAGGTGTTTGACGATTCCCAGCCAGTGCTGCCAGTTCATGGTGAATTTACTCATTTGGTCGATGTGACAGAAGCCATACGAACAGGCAAAGGTAAAAAAAGGTAAACTCTTTCAGACGAAATTTTCTTGGAAACACTTCGGTCTTCTTATAATTCGCTGGGATTATTCAGTGAAAGTGGTTAATTTTAAGCAGTATGGTGAATTTCCTTCTACCGTGTGGTGGATATCATATCGAATTCGAAATACCGGCAGAAGTCTGATCCCAGCGTCGCATATCGAAGTCGGATCAGTTTATTTGATAATCCAATTTGGGCATCGCCTTTTGGGGTTCGCGCCGTCAACTTGTGTCATCGCAGACAGCTTCCGAGACAGTGCGGGGAATTAGAATATTTTCGCTTGCAGACATTTGCACAACAGTCGTGATTCACTGCCACTTGTGAATGCAGATGTTTAGCGATTGTGCCTCAACTTTATAGCACAGCCTACTTCCAAATTTGCACAAGCTTTAAGGTCAGC
Source organism: Eristalis tenax (assembly GCA_905231855.2). Taxonomy (NCBI): domain Eukaryota; kingdom Metazoa; phylum Arthropoda; class Insecta; order Diptera; family Syrphidae; genus Eristalis; species Eristalis tenax. Next base: position 10,325,333 of record HG993127.1, read on the forward strand.
TTTGAGGAAAGGAGCGGCGGCACGTATTCGCGCTTGTACTTCGACAATCGAGTTCAGGAGACTTTTATGTCAAAAGCAGCACCTTCATTTATTCAAATCGAAATGACAAACTAGTACAAACTGATTGTTTTCATTTACTTGCCAAGCTTGAGTCACAAAGAGCACGAGGTACACGACAAAGAGTATTAGATAATGTCAATCTCGTAGACGGCCTTAAACTAAGCCAATGAGTGTAGGAAATAGATTCGTAAAATCCGTGACTGTTGGAGTTGTAACAACAGCTCGGATATATGTCGAACTGATCCCGGTCACATGGCCACAGTCAGTTGTGCTTTGGCTAATGAACTTGCCAGGAAAGGACTGATATGGCGTTAACTCGTCACTCCCCAATGACTAGACATGCAGAGGCTGTGGCGATGAAGAGGAACAAGAGAATGCTCATCAAAATCTCAACAATATCCCAATCGTTGGCTACTTACAATTCGAACTGGGAGAATAGACACTCAATGACAGCAAATATTTCTTTACTCAGTTCTTCTGAAATTTGCCAAAACATCGTGATGAACGAACATTGCTGACGAATTAATGGTAATTCGAAGAGGCGCCATCACCCATCAGAAAATAAATGGGAAATGCCAGTCTAGCCACGCACGTAAACCAACCTAGCTCAAGCGCACTACTATCTGGCGATGAATTAGCTTCTAGTGTGCTATTACAACGACTAAAGACACACACACCACCCCTGTGTAAGGTCACACAGCTCAGAGATGACCGACAACGAGATTTCCACTTAATTTTTGGCAACAAAGAAGCGCGGTGGCAGACTATCGATCGCAATCCGAAAGAACTTACCAGTCATTGAAACAGAAGACCGCCGAGGTGGAGGTATCGTAGAAGATATCATAACTTTCACTAAAACACACGAAAGCCAATTTTAAGCGAGACTGTCAGATCAATAGAAGGATCTTCTGATCGTTTAATTGAGCGGCTTTAGAAAGTTCTGGGGGCAATAACAACGAACCTTTATGTACAAAATTAATGAAACTACGCATCTTCTGATGATGCAAGCCTTTAGCAGGAACTTGCATTCGTGAGAATTTGAATCACTGCAGGGCACAAAACCTGTCCCCTTTCTTTAAACGGAAAAAAATGACCCAATATCCAAGAATACATGCCGATAAGATCCACATCGCACTAACGTCATAGCTTGCGGTACATTCGCGAACGTACCCGAGAAATTCACATTTCCTGTGGCGAATTCACTGCAACCGAGTTATTTTCGTCTTGACCAGAAAAACCAGATTCACCCAAGCTTACGATCGTTTTTGTTCATTGGCAGCGAAGAAAGAATGGATCACTTGAGCAATGCCTAATGTGGGTTAACGTTATTTTTGGACGACGTCCCAGATGGATGTGAACACTAACTTCCACTTGAAGTGAATACACAAATCCTGCGGCCTTTCCATTGAATCCATAGTCATCTGATCAAAGGAATCACCGGATCCCCTCATTTTAAATAAACTGTAATTGTTTTACGTTGCTTATTAAGCCCTACGTAACACTCACATCGGAATGACGTGTTCGCGCTTTGTGTAAATGATTTCCGAATTCTCGGAAATTTTTCAAATACGTTTTCGAAATTCCGGCTCAGATGTAAATACGCAACGGAAATTTCGGTCGATCTTAATCATGGCTTCAGTGTGCAGGCAATTCGCCGCACCGTGGACAAGTTTGAGCGTGAGTACACTCTTTTGGATTATTTCCTAGCCTAATAGAGGAAGTTCTGAGCTTAATTTCTGGGTATACATTATTTGTCTGTCGTTCTAGTGTTTACCCGGTATATAAACTCACTCATAACTAGCTCTCCAGGAATTAAGCTATTTTCGGTACTTAAGCGGAAGAAGTGGTTAACCGAACCCGCTTTAGTACCCCGATGAGGCAGATATCCGAATTCGCTAACCCTCAACTCCAAGACTTGCCTTGATTGCCGCCTATCTCTTGACAAGATGACCAAGTTGTTTAACATCCAACTTATGTGGGTGGCAGGACACTGTAAGGTTAGGTTGAAGTGGCTGACTGCTTCAAGGAAAGACAGCAGCCACACTTAGGCCAACATAGGCCCCTTGTGCTAGCGGGGCTCTGTGCCATTTCAGAGTACAAGACCAGGGTACAAGCTCTGTACTCTTTCCGGGTTGTGATCCACTAAAGCTAGAAACACTTGCTCAAATGAATCGCAGGTGGGCAAATGGCAGAGGATGCCTCATCACCTTAAAACTTTGGCAACCGCATCCACATTCGCGGATGTTAAAAAATCGCGATCCGCTTCTGGTTACGACTAAAAAAACCGGGTAGCAGCCAACCCGGGTATTACCTGGGTAGGATCAAGAGCACTAGTGCAGAATGTGCTAATTAGGGGAATTACTTAACGTATCTGACATGTGTCATCAGTGCGTGCTGGGTAAACGGGAATTTTGTCAACGACCAGACCATGCTGAACGTATCGGTTCTCGTCCGATCACCGCAATCAAGCAGCATCGGGCGTGGTTAGTACTTGGATGGGGGACCGCTTGGGAACACCGCGTGTTGTTGGCACCTGTTGAACTTTTTTTGTATCTCTACTCCGGGGGGACCCGGTTGTTCTCACGTTTTCGAACCATTTGCCTCAGATTCGAAGATCCTTTGAGCTGAAGCATTGGCGTCCACCCGCTCGATCTGGCCTAGCGACTGTAATCGACTGATTTTCAGTCTGCATCCACGTCATTGCATATCCATTTCCTTGCAGACAGGGCCATATATTCGATATTTCTGATCCATGCATTTGTAGACACCAGGAATCATTTTTTCTGTTTTTTCTGGACTGTTTGCAGCCAGTTTTCGGATCCATACACAAAGGATCCAAAGGCAAAATAAGACTTTTGTAGAGCTGCTTGTCCTTCACGATTCTTCGTGTCAAGCACCTCTGAGATGCCATTTGGTGGAGTTCACATCTGCCCCAAGATAGACACAGTCCTCTACCACCTCTTAAAACTACGACGATTATTAAATCCACAAAGTGTGCTAGAAATGAGTAGTTTGATCCAATTCAAATTGTGCAGGTCCCACACTTTACCCATTTATTCTTAGAATCGCGCGTTTGATCGCATTGCCCGTCTGATTTCAATTTCCACGTCTTCCTTCAGCTGTGTGAATCATTTATTTTATTTCAAGGCAATCACAAGTACACTTGCGTCTGCAATAATTCACGGCACGCTGTTCCCTCAGAGACAAGAGGACACCACGCTCATATTCTCTCAAGAACATAAACATAAACGACTCCCCTCAATAGAGTGCCAACTAATTACATAATGCACGGTGTGCTTTGCACTGAAAAAAAAAAAACACAAAAACAAAATAAAAAATCATTAAATTCACTTAGTGCTCACGCGTTCGATTCAACGCCGTCCTCGTGACGATAACGACTTGTGGAGTAACTAAAAGTCCCCCCTCAGCGGCACGCGCCTCCCCCGCTGCAGGTTCAAGTTCAGGAAAATGTTGGCAAAAAGAAAAGCAAAGGAAAGTAATAAAATAAAATACAGTACACACACGTAAACCGATCCACCCGCATGGGCCGGGCGACTGAGTGCGGATTTAGTAAACAAAAGCCCGTGCGCCAAAGTATGCTCGTTTTATTTTTGCCAAGGGAATTTTCGGGGGATAAGTTCAATGAATCATGTCGTAATAAAAATAACAGAACACAAAAATAAACCGTTGCACTGCCGTGGAACGCTGCTCTGTAATCAGTAGACTGTAGAATTGCGCTAGCTTAGGTTAAGAGAGAGGGAGAGAGTGCCAGTGTGTCTCTTCGCAGCGCTTTGAATGTCAAAATGTGCCGAGGTTTAATGACACTAGGGAATGTTACGGTGTTCTTCGATTTGACTCGAATCGACCTTCCCTCGCACACGGGGGTGATTGGCAGTGGGAGGGATTGATTAAACACCGTGCACACACGCCTCATCGGCTTCTCGCCGCCCATAAAATCCGCACAGAACGCAACTGTGTGGGGTGATTGACAATGGTGACACAATTGATTCAGGGGTTGACAAACAGCTTGATTTTTATCAAGTAAACTTAAGTACGGATTTGTTCTGACGTTCGCATAAGCGCCCCATCGAAGCCACTCGACAAAAAAAAGCAGAAATATTTGACGATATTGTCGGTTCCTTAACCTTTGTTATCTGAGTGAATAAGAAATGAAAAGAACAACAGAAATGTGTGCGAGCGAGAGCGAGTGAATGTGACTTTGGCACTTGACAGTAGATTGGAGGGCGATGTCTTAATGGCTGTAGACAGCCTTTAGATTACGTGGAGTGAATACTTCTTCCGCCAGTTCGAGACGGCTTGAATGCTGATTGGCACTCCGGCAAGGGGTCTAGCTTACAAAGTGCCATTTAATTTGGCATTTATCAGTCCCCATTGAGACGCTCTTATGCGTGGGATATTTTTGAAATCGATTTCGAAAATGAGCTAGCTTTTGTGTGAGTCACATGCAGTCGGGACCGTGCCTAAATGTGCGAAAATAATATCACTAGCCAAAGATTCAATTTGGGAAAACTGCTGTCTCGAGTCAGGGATAAGTGACTTACATAGTTCTTACAACTTGCGTTGGGCTTGAGCTCGAACGGCGAAGTTTAAAAGGTTTTCGATAAGAGCAAGTCGTAAATTATGAAAACTTGTAGTTTCAAAAATTTAACATTTACTAGTTGTAGGCGAAGAATCAACCATACAAAGTAATTGCCTGGTTGGATCTTGTGCAGTGTTACAGAAAAAGTATTCATTTGTCCTTGTCTTCTCTGGGAAAAAATTAAAATTATCGAGAGATGCTGATTTGTTCGTCTCTTCAAATGCAATTGTTCTCTTATCGCTTCATCGTTTGGCTTTAAAATCACTTGTGAGTTGTTAATTTTATTTAAATTAATTTCATTTAAATAAAGAAATGAATTGTAATAAATTTTTTGCCTACTTGACCTTAAATGTCGTGATAATGATAATCTGGCAATGCCAACAATTATAATAGTTAGAAAATGTACCGTTATTTTCATGATCCCCACCCATCGGGTGGATCTTGGCCTCAATCAGAAAGCTTCTCCAAGTAGCACGATCTCTGGCTAGGTGGCCCCAATGTCGCACCCCACGTTGGTGATTAAACGCGACCGTCCTCTGTTGCGTTGTGTCACAGGTTCGCAGTCGAAAATGCTGACATACTTATCGATCTGGAACTCCCGGGTCTTTTTCTGCCGCAGTGTAAGTATCTGGTCAGTGGTGGGCTTTGCTGGCCGCACTGATATTGACCAATGAGGTTGTTTGTGAAGGGCAAACGGCAAAGACGATTTTAGAAGCGATGCTTAGGAGACTTATACCTGCTTCTGAAGGTGGCACAGTTAAGAGGGACTCTTTTCTTTGGAATCGGGCGAGGGTTGATGAGATTTCATTCATTGATTCGACCAAATCTTGGAGATGAGTTAATGTGTGCATCTTACCTTACCTTACGCCTGTTTTAAAGAGCTCCGCAGGCAGTCCATTGAACATCGCGGAACGTGCATCGTCAAAATTCCCAGACATCGCGGAGCAGACGTTAACATTTAAAGCCGTTTAATGGTAATGTCTGCATAGAGAAACATCGGGGGAATGGTTACACTGCATCAGCAGTTTTTTAAACATATTTTCGGTTTTTTGAATGTCAAGTAGTCGTAGTTGAACCGTAGAAGTGCATTTCAACTGAACCTTATATAGGTTTTTTTTTTACCGAATTGGGACGATTTATACGTAAGTTCAGTACAAAATCTTCTCCCCCGTTTTGTCTCTGGCTTCAGGTTAGGTGGTAGGCACGTAGGCCAAAGTAGGCTCATGTGATAGCACGTGAAATGACTGCTTCGAAATGTGGAAGCAGTTGGTGCTAATGGAAGAGCGGTTTAGCTGCCTAATGCTTACGCGACTTACCAGAGCGCTATACAAGGAGAGGAGGTGATTTGTGGTTACTAAAAAATTCCGCGCCGATGAGCGTCTTGAATGAAGATCTGCCTAGTCTATGCACACAGATTTATCTTGCTGGCAATTTTGCCCTTGTTTTAAGGCAGTTGGCGCCTTCTAGCCACTTTTGGTTGGTTTTTTTTTTTTTTTGATTGTGTGTATCTTAAGGAGATGGCAGGTTGGTGGATCTCCTCCTGGTGTTAGAGAGGAGGTTACCACACCTTTCGAGCTCCTCGGCTTTGCCCGTTATATCAGGGTGTCCTGACACCACATGAGGTCAATATTGAAATGTTCAGACATCGTTTTAAGCGACAGTTTGTGATTTTTTCGGTATGACATTCTCCAGCCTTTAGATTACGTGAAGTAAATACTCCTTCCGCCAGTTCGAGACGGCTTGAATGCTGATTGACACTCCGGCAAGGGGTCTAGCTTACAAAGTGTCATTTAATTTGGCATTTATCAGCCCCCATTGAAACGCTCTGATGTGTGGGATATTTTTGAAATCGATTTCAAAAGTGCATAGCTGGCCACGCAAATTTTGATTTTTTTCGGCATGACGTTCTCCAAGGGCTTAATGCGGCCTAACTGCCCGAACAGATGATGGACATTACATTGTTCCTTCACCGGGAGAGTTCCCTTTTCTCGCAGTAGTTGTGAGATATTCTTATTCGCAAAGTTGACTAGATCAGCGCCACATCTGCTGCAGAAAATGATCTGTTCAGTCGAACAGAAACGCCATCACAGTTTAACTTAATCTCAAAGAGATCCCTTTCTTGCCTAGGTTGTAACCAGCGCGGTTACAATCCACACAAAAAAGTGCAGTGAAACTTCTCTTTACGGACACCCCTATATAGCAGATGGGGGATAGATGATCTTCCTTTATGTCAACCCCTTCAGAACGGGCACCCCTAAATAAGGGACACGCAGTCCGCTAGAAGTTTCACTGTATCTGCAAATTCAATCCCTTTAAGTACCCATTCACACTTAAAGTAGAAATTGAATTCAGTTGACTTTAACACGCTTCGAACATCCTGAAATGTAATTCAATAAATTTGCTTATCGTTCCTTTCATTTTCTCTCATCGATCCCACTTAAGAACAGTTTGTGTGTGCGATTGGTCTGCTTTCATTTTCAATCGTGATGCCATCAGAAATGCGGTCATTTCGCAATTACTTTTAATCTACGGGAACTCCAATCTCCAACTCGTTGCAGAAGCCATTGCTCACGACCAGCGTGTCTGACTCTTCATCAGGGTACACGTTGTTTTGCACACATTCTGGCATCACTGTGATAGAGAAACTGTGCATTTGGGTCATGGTTTATATCAGCAGACGCAGTCCATTATCTGCTGCGACCTACATTCTGTAATGTGAATTCGCGAATTTTGTCGATGACCCACATTTCGGCTGTGAGAGGAGCGAGCTTTATCTCCCCTCGGTTCGAAATTCAGACTGGACACCAGCATGGCTTGAAACAATGCCCCAGATGTTTGTCCTTCACACTTCGTCCGCCACCATGTACCATTCTATCGGCTGGCTTATGTTTCACAAGTTGGCACATAACGCTCGTGCTATGTTTATATTTACTTTATTGAAAATTCTCTCTATTCAAATCTCCACAGGTCTGCAAATACTGGAATGTCCTTGCCCTGGACGGCTCGAGTTGGCAGAAAATCAATTTATTTGATTTTCAACGGGACATCGAGGTGAGTCTCGCATGCACACATGCAAATTCTGCGTGCACGTATATTGAATTGAAAGAAAACAAAAACGAACTGGCTTTTACTTTTGCAGGGTACTGTCATTGAGAATATATCCCAGAGATGTGGTGGCTTTTTGAAAAATCTCTCATTGCGAGGTTGCCAATCCGTTGGAGATGCATCAATACGGTACACATAATGCATATGCACATATTTTTGACGTTTAGTAAAATTAATTTTCATTTCATTTGCAGAACCCTAGCTAACGACTGCCATAATATCGAGCACTTAGATTTATCCGAATGTAAAAAGATAACCGACCTATCAACGCAATCAATAAGTCGTTACTGTTCAAAATTAACATCAATTAACTTAGACTCGTGCGCTGATATAACCGACAATAGTTTAAAATACATCTCCGATGGATGTCCTGTAAGTATGCACAGGCTGCCCTGCTGCCTCCCCCACATCAGGAGCCACAAAATATGTGTGACATTATGCATTTTTAGGTCAAGTCCTTGAGAGGCTGTGCATCGTGGAAAGTTAAACAGCACACATTGCTGAAATTCCCCTCATTGCTTGCGCTTGCTTGGTGTGTGTGTGTGTGTGTGTAATGCAAGCATTTCTGTTCACAAAACTTGGAAGTGCAATTAAAGTTCTCTTCCGTCGTGTCGTCTCTTCAGCACACAGTGCACTTTGCTCTTATTCCCCATTCATTTTGATGTTTGCTGTTATTGTTGCTGTAGTGGTGGTGGTACTGTAACATTTTCTGCGTTCTCTTTAACCTTGTGTGATGCAACTCAAGCTTCACTTCCTGCAAACTGTCGCCATGGCTGCTTTTGCAACCGCTGTTCATTCGTTTTTAGGCCAAATTGAGGCCAACGATTATAATACACACACAAAGTTTTGTTGGCCTACATTTGTCATCAGAATCGCCCACCAAAGGCAAGCGATTTAAACACAACAGCAGTAAGTCAGTCAACATTCTTCGTGTCCCACTAATTTCAGTGGTGGCTGCCTCGATACGAAAACTGTCTTCATACAACCAACAACCACACTGTACAAGTTTGTGAGTGTGTTCTGTGTGCGCGTAAGCAAGGCAGAGCAAATGCCCACAGAGGAAGTGTTGTTGAGTGGTTGTCGACAATTGCAATGACACACAACAGTGTACCAACCAGCCTTTAATAGTTTTCTGTTTATTTTGCTTTTAGTCTTGGCACACTCGGCGCTGCACAAGGACACAAGATCAATAAGTGTAGTCCTTATTTAAAAGAGGCATAAGTTGTGGTGTTGAATTTCAACACCATTGCTAGATTGCTGGCTTTAGTTTGTTATCACCGCAACTTCTGTGTGTGAGAATGAATGCGCACAAAAACAAAAAGGGAACGAATTTGAAATGCATTAAAATGCAATTTCCGAAGGTTAACAATGCTTATTTCTTATTTTACAAATGAGTGAAGAAGCTGCGTGTGCGTATTTATTCAAGGCTGGAAAGAAATACAGCCTTCAAGAGCTGTAGGCGTTTATGTCTTTGCTCTTAAAGAGATTTAAAATCTCAAATGCGGTTTTTTAAGTATTCATTCAGTGTGTTCTCAACTTCCAATGGTTGCTCATATACAAAATTATATTCTCTTTCTTTTTCTTCCTAGAACCTACTAGAGATAAACGTATCATGGTGTCATCAAATAACGGAAAATGGAGTCGAAGCCCTATCTCGCGGTTGTGTTAAATTAAGAAAGTTCAGCAGTAAAGGTTGTAAACAAGTTAATGACAACGCATTGCAATGCTTAGCTAAGTACTGTCCCGACTTAATGGTGCTCAATTTTCATAGTTGTGAGGTAAGTTTAAGACTAGACCAGTGCCCTTGTATGTATGTTCCTGTTTAAATCTTCATGTTGCTTCTTCGACGGTCAAACCTCTTGCTACACTTGCGATACCTGCAGTCTTGCGCCCTCTTGCGTCTACACCTACGTCTGTCAAAGAGGCGAAATGACATGGATATCATCGGTTTTTACATTCCAAATCTCCAATGTGTATTATGTTCCAACTTAAACTTGGTTTCAATGGGATGCTGGTGTAAGGCCAAGACGACTTTTTACCCTATAGTTGATGATTCCGGAAATCGTGAGATCTGTGTTACATTACTGATTATTTAAATCATTTGGAATGAATTTTATAGAACCTCCTATGAGGTTCGCAGAAAACAGGATCCAAGCATTCAATATGAAGGAGTTTTGCTTTTATCTGCGTCCATACGATCGAGGAATATCCTCAATCAGGCCAAGCAGGATGATGAGACTGTTGACTTTTCGGATTTATCGACAATTCTAGTGATCATAAGTAACAACACAAAAACAGCAATGAGATGTAAGAAATTCTCTTATGAGCAAAAGTTTATGCAAACAGTGCTAAGATTTCACGAACGTGAGCAGCAGTTCCCCCAATCGTCTTCAATTTCCACGCTCCTTTGCAATGGCATTCCAACCATCAGCTCTTTAGACAAAACTCATCTGCTTGCTTCGTATTTCGCAGCCTTCTCAAAGCTAAATTGTTCTACATTATCTCCGCTTGTACTCGAAAGCGTTGATTTCACATTGGGACAAGTTCTCTTTCGCATTCGGACTGTGGCAAGAGTAATGCACGATTTGGGATGGTATTCCCCTAAGACATCTGAAGAAGCGTTCGTCTTTGGTACAAGGACAATCTCAAAAGCAGACAAGGTAGTCCTTGGTCATTGCGAGTGAAAAGCTTGACGTTCAGTCTTTAGTCCTATTTGCGTTGATGGTTTTTGGAGAAGAAGAACTGTTGTATGGGTTGTACAGTGATATGAGTCTAGCTAGGCGTCTACGTATTCAACGCCTACGCCTAAGCTAGGTCATGTAGATAACACTGCCCGAAGAGTCTCCGTCTCCGAATCAGTCGGACAACTCCATAAAAGACGCCCACGAAATCGATGGCGCACACATTTGGAGAAACACTTCAACCAACTTGGCGTACGAAATTGGCTAAAAATCGTGTCAGCTGGAGAGGCTTGTTGGCTGATACCCAGATCCAACCCAAACTGTAGCGCCACCAGAAGGTGAACACTTCGCACATACCTCTACATTCAAACAAAAATGTAGCAAAACGTCAATCCTCGTGTCGAACATTTGAAACAGAGCTTGTAAAAATTACTGAAAAAATTGTTTAGACATGGATTTTTCTGCCTCCACTCGATTTTTTCTAAACCATGTTCATGAAGCGGGCATGTTTCATCTAGAGTGGATACGACGTGTAATGGCCATAGGTATGGTTCCCGCACCAAGAGATCGACTGGTGATTCGATAAGACGTCTTACAAAAAGTTGGAACCAATCCTTGGGGAATGTAAAGGAAACCATGATACATATATTTCCCCGCGTATCCCACAATAAACATGCTATAATTGGATTTACCTAGAGTTAGGAATTGTATCTGTTACCATGAGCGCCATGCTTGTAGCACTTCTGCTTCTCAATTTAGAGCTCCTCTTGTGGAGTCATCATGGAGCTGACGCAGTGTATGCCCACTTCCATTTGCTCCTTCCGATTGCTGCTTCCTCCGTCGACTCCCTGAGGTCGGCGTTTATATGACACAGGGCCAGAAAACGGAGGTTGCGAATGATGAATTCCACGTTTCGCAAGCGTGTACACGAACTGATCAAGCTCACGTTCAACCTTGTGCTTTTGGATATTCGAGATGATCTCCACACTTGGTCCGGCCTACCGAGACGACGCGGCGGCTTGATATTCGGTTCCTTATATCAGCTGCTGATCAGCAGCCATTTTTAGTGATGATGCTGCCAAGGTAACGAAATTCTTCGACTGCTTGACGTTAGAGCCGCAGATCTAAAAGCAAGACGTTGATCGGTTTTAATATTTCTAAGGCGTGAGTTATGTGTTTGTAGGAGCGAAAGCGGAAATAAATGAAACACTTTAATTAAATTATTTTCCTTTTTGTGTTTTACAATTTGGTGTGACCACTTTCACTGCTTTGACCAGTCTGCCCCATTCTTCATCTGTGGTGGTGTTCTTTCCTCGTCTCGATAGCGTCTTGTGGTTTCTGATTTGCTGTGGACTTGTTTACAAGCCATCGTTGGCTTGGCTGTGGTAAGCCGCTATTGCTGAGTAAAGCGATGTAAGCTGAATAAATGCCAGGTTGCGTGACAGGGTGGCACGTAACTCGTGCTTAGTATTTCTAAGGGATTTGAGGGAGTTTGTGTAGAGTTGGTTGATTGTCAAATTGCCCATGGAATCAGTGCATAAAATTAACTTTCAAAATATTTTCGATGAGTCCAAGTCTGATATCCACCAAATAAACTTTGGCGTATCCCAAGGATCTGTCAAGGACTGGGCTCCATCGCTGATGGCAATACTCATATGCGTTTCAAGACTCCCGTCGTCGAATTTGAACGACAGCGTATAATGTTCTGCTGACACCTAAGCCAACCCCTAATAATCAGCAATAAACCAGGAGCCGCTCTTGGGTCGATGAATCTGGACACTTTCCATCCTTGGCATGTGTACCAAGGCGCTTCTTAGTTGGAATGATCGTTTATCTAAGGTCGCCGAAAGTGAAAGAAAGGCTAGCTTTCTCCAAACTATACGCGAAATATTCCGCATCATCTGATGTGTAATTTATAAGGCATATATATCCGCCCAAAGCTTTAGAACAACGATCATATCTGGGATCTGGGCAGGTGCCTTCATATCTGCCTCCTTGCACCTACTACATAGAATCCAAAGCGAGCAATTAAACTCGTAAGAGACCACAGTGTCGCGAAGTCAATATACTCGCGTATTGTGTTTTCAGAGAGCAATGATGTTCAGCGTTTTATTGCGTTCCTCCTCCCCTCCATGAAATCACCCGCAATACTAATTTCGGTGAGAATGATCATCAGTCCAACCATGAACGTGCCTTAGGACACTTAGTTAAGCTCAGTTAAGTCCTACCTCTAGTTTCTCCTCTTCTTGTTTCTCGACTCCGTAGTCTTTGCAGCCTTTTGTGCGAGCACATTACTCTTAAAGAAAGCAAATCAATGCTCATTTCGATAAGAAAACAATTCGTATTCCATAGAAATCATAAGTATCCGCCCTGATAACCGATTCATTTGTTTTACTTGTTTGCTATTGCAGAACATTACTGATACGTCAATACGGCAAATTGCAGCGAATTGTCATAAACTACAAAAGCTTTGTGTATCAAAGTGTAGCGAACTAACAGATGCAGCACTAACGGCTTTAGCGCAAAACAACCCATTGCTGAATACTCTAGAAGTAGCCGGGTGCAGAAACTTCACCGATATTGGATTTCAGGCACTTGGTAAAAATTGTAAATATTTGGAACGTATGGACTTGGAGGAATGTAACCAGATAACTGATTTGACGCTGGCTCATTTAGCCACTGGCTGCCCAAGTTTAGAGAAATTGGTAAGTCGACAAATGTGCCCGCGATTGAGTTGAATTTGAATTGGTTTCGTTTTGATTTTTGTAGACTTTATCACACTGTGAGCTTATAACCGACGATGGAATCCGTCAGCTGGCCGCCGGTAGTTGTGCAGCTGAGAGTCTATCCGTCCTAGAATTGGACAATTGTCCTCTAATAACCGATCGAACCTTAGAGCATTTAGTTTCGTGTCACAATTTACAGAGAATTGAGCTATTCGACTGCCAACTGATAACACGAGCGGCAATACGAAAATTAAAGGTACCAGCAATCGCTTGTCCCTTGCTTTGTTGATCTTAAATTAAACTTGTTTTTTGTTTGTTTGTTTTTAGAATCATTTACCAAATATCAAAGTACATGCATACTTTGCACCGGTGACACCGCCACGAGACAACACTGGACATCGACCTAGGTATTGTCGCTGCTGTGAGATTCTCTGAGATCAGGCCATAGGCTTGGCCAGAAAGATTTTGTGCAAAAGCCGTGATGACTGATATATTACAATAGTTTTTATTTTCATAATAATTCTATTATTGTTGTTAGTTTACCTTATGTTTCTTGTTGTAAGTTATTATTTACTTAATGATTATGACTTTGGTTTGTCGGCCGCCACTACCACCACCACCAGTATGTGTAAAGATTCGATATTCTTTAGATAAGAGCAATATGAAGCCAAACCAAGTGTGCGATAAACAACCTAGAGAGCACTCAAATGGGGAAACGGGGATTATTTGACCGAAAATTGATTGATTGTTCTTTTTGTTAAGTTTAAACGACTCTCTCCCCCTCCTAATCTCCCTCTCATGTATTATTGAACTATTATTTTCTTTCTAGCATAAGTTAAACACTACTACTGTAAGCTGTTTAGGTTTCCCTTTTTGTATTTAAATTGATGTGACACGCCCGCACAGTGCATCCACGCTCCGGCCATGGCTGTGTGTCGGATGAGTGTTGGCGGTTGGGGGAGGGGGTGTGTGGAAGGTGATGATTAGTGATTGTGTGTATGAGATAGGACAAATGAAATTAAATGCATGTTTGTATAAATATAAATAATTATGGAATACCCTTGTTACTATTATTTCTTTCTTATTATATATGTATTTACTCTTAATATTCATGTGCATATTTTTAATTTTTGTAGTTAATTGAAATTTAACATTGGTTTTACAATTACATAATGAACTTTGAGAGATTCCAAGAACAATTCATTTGGTCTCATTTTAACAACAAAAACAGTGTATTTTATTTGTGCTCATTCTTTGGTTAATTATTTTCATTCGATGTCTTCGTGTTGAGTTCTTCAGTTGTTGTTCTAATTTTTGCACCGTTATGCACGAAAAGTGGGTGAAATTTGTGTTGTTTGTGTTTCTTGGTAAATGGTTGTTGTCTTGTACGCACGGGTTCGGTCGTGTATGCCAGGCCGTGACAGGGAATCATCTGCTATGAGTTGATCTACAACAAAACTCTCAATTCGGACCTGTATTGTCAACAAATGGACCGTGTGAATGAAGCAATCGCTCAGAAGCGACCCATAGTAGGAACATTGTTTTCCAACGCTAGGCCACACACACCGATTGCGACTCGTCAGAAGCTCCGGTAGCTTTTGTGGGAGGTCCCTATGCACCTACCTTATAGTCCGGACCTTGCACAAAGTGATTACCATCCGCTCCCTGGTGAAGAATTCGCCTTGGTGCACAAGCCTCTCAGTTTTCGCCAGTAGGGACGAGTGCCTTTACGAGAGAGGCATCACCAAACAAATAATCCCACAAAACGGCGCGTATATGACCTAAATTTAACCATTTTTAGTATGCAAAATACAATCCTAAATTTCGTTCAAAAATAATGGATTCCTGTTGATTTGACATCCACAAGTGAAGTCGAAAAGTGCTTAACGTGAATACATCGCCAATTATTGGCAAACTTCACTGATATGCATAACAGTTGAAATTATGCCGAACGTCACTAAAGAGCTCTGAAGTCCTCAAAAATTGTTTATGGGTTACGCCACTTTTACACTGATAGCCACGTATATCCTTCATTTTGCTTACTCCTAATCTGAAATGAACAATCTTCAATCATCCCTACGAACTTTCATTCGATATTCTCTTGCTATACCTCAGGAGTGTAAGTACCCCAAGCACGTGATTGCTCTGCTTAACCGGTCGTCCTTAACTAATCCATCATCTGATAGCCTAAATTAAAGCATTCATTCGCATCCATGATGGTACAACGAAGATTATGTGTCTCATGTCGTGATTCTTCTTTTTTATTGGCGGTACAGTCCATGTTGGACTTGGCCCTCAACCAATAACCGCGATCTCTTGGTAGTTGTCTCCAGTTTCGCACTCTATGTTGGGTTCTTCTCCGCCTGGGGTCTTCAATAGATTCCGACTAGAAGACTCTTCGGGTTGGAGCTGAATTTTCCATAAGCTCTACAGGGCACAGCCACCTTAGTCGCTAAACTGATGTCGTTGTACCGCCCTACAGTTCGTGGTTGAAACTTCTCCTACAAATGGCCTACAGAGATCGCACGCAGGACATTTCTCTCGAAGAGGCCAAGGACTTCTTCATCCGCTTTTGAGGTTGTCCCTGTCTGTCTTGATTATACTTTTGAGAAGTGCACTAATAACAAAGGCATTCAAAGAACCTTCACCAATCTTTCTCACTTGAGATTTAAAAACGTCTGTTCCATTCGTCTTGCACTTAAAGAGAATGAAAAACGCTACTAATTACGAGTAAATATTCAAAATTATCCTTGTTTGATGAGACGGGTGCCTGAAATGATCAATACAGGACCATTTACTTAATAAACCGTAACTGTAGCGCCAAACAAAGGGTTACTATAAACTGAACTGTAGCGCCAAACAAAGGGTTACTATACCCCTTTGTTTGGCGCTACAGTTCAGCTTGACCTGTGTCCCAACTTCAACAGTCTCGTTAGGTGCTTCCAAATGAGCACTCCAATTTGGTTTGGGTCCTTCTCAGCATGTTTGGCCAACCAAAGTCGCGGGCGTCTATTAAACTATTGCTTATTCTGCGAGTACTGAGGTCTCCACAACAATTCCACCTTAGGGCTTGAATCGGTAGATTATGCCTGGCCAGGCAGTTGATGGATCAATATTCTCCCTGAGATGTCGTTAAGAGGACCAAGGATCACACTCATATGTTTTTACTTTACTTTGCATAGTTTTATGGCGCAGATTCCACTCCACAACCAAAAAACTCTTCTGTTGTAACCTACCAACCGGCCAAGGAACTACTAACCACCCTTTTGCAGCTGATTGCTGTTATGTTGCCCCGTCACGTCTGACAGTTTCCATATCACTGTACCGAACAGTTGAGCTTTTTATGGCCATCAAGGCTAACCGGACCAACCATTGTACACAGAATATGTCATTCGAATCGACAAAGAGCTTCTTGAATCGTGCCCATTCAAGCACAACAAAGAGCAACAGCGAGAAGATCAATGTGCTGTACTAGCAACCAGTCATAGTTGCAGATTCTTTTATTTTCGAATTCGCTGCGATCAGAAACGAAGCGCCCAGAACAGGGCCACAGTATTGCTTATTTGTTCCACAAAACTACTTGTTTTCGTCTTCTGTTTAATTTGAAATTATTTATTTATTCGTTTTCAGTTGCATTTGACATTATCCTTTTTCCTTGAAGGGAAACTAATTTTCTCAAAATCGTTCTATTCGACCGAAATTTTTGATAGGGAAGAGCCCTTATACTTGCATATGAGTATGAGCCACGTGCAAGCTCTTACTGAGAAATAAAAAACGAAACAAAATTGTGTCCTTCTCATACGCAAACAAAATGATAAAAGTATTGCGACCGATAATAATTTAAAAAAAAAAAAACAAAAAGATTTTATTCTTGTAACAAAAATGATGATTAACTTAAATCCGCGAATTAATCATAAAATAAAAACACAATTGAGATTAAGTAGATGTGATAAAAGCTTTTTAATTTGCAAAACTTAGCATGTAAGACTCAAAAACACACACACAAGCATATACTTGTAAAGAAACATGCCCGTAAGGCTCGAAGGCAGAAAACTGAAGAATATTAAATGGAAATTAGCAAACAAAAATCAACAAACAAACAACCATTGTCATCTGCGTTTAATAACTAAGTAATAATGAGATGAGAACCTACGATTTTTTACATACATACGAGTACATACATACATATAAGAAAGCATAACCACATAAACTAGGGTAAGTGTTTCGTTTGGATACTTTTTTGTTTCTTGTTCTCGGTGAAATCATTGTGTTGTCAGTGTTAGTATTAAACAAAAAACACACACACACATAAACTTGAAAGCAAACATAAAGAAAAGAAGTATTTTTCTAAACAAAGGAAAAAAACAGCAACAAACCGTTGTGCTATTCTTTGATTTATTTCAAATATATAAAATAACTCTATTGTGATTCTTAAGTCAAATCTTTACATAATAGTAATTATAAACAAAATATATGATTATACTATATACGAAATATTATTTGTAACGTGTATTATACTACTGTGAGTTTTGTTCATTTTCCAAAGCTATGTGTTTTTTTTTCCTAATCCCTTAGAAATTTAATAAACTTATGTATTGTATATTTTTCTTACATATATTTTGGTTTGTTTTTGATTTAGTTGCATGTACGACACATCGCGACACTTGAACGGGGACATAGACTAGTCCATACCACGTGAGGATATTTGTCAATGCCACAAGGAGTTCATTGAAGATGCCCTAATTTGTTTGTGGAGCACTTTTGGGTTTTTATTGTATTTTTCTCCTTAAGGACGCCAACAGTATTTTTTGCTTATTCAAATTCGTGGATTTGTGTTGTCCAGCTGTAGTATTCGATCTTCTTAACATTCAATATTTTCTCCAGTGTGTTTCAATTCCCTCCCCAGTCTTTCCCCAATTACCACTCTGTTTCTCTCGCGCGCTCTCTCTCTCTCTCTCTCTCTCTCTCTCAGTGTTTGAAATCGGCGTATGTTCTACGCATTGCGTGGTCCAATTCTTGAATGAGTTGCACTTCATACAAGTGTAGATGCAAATGTAAGTAAATAATTCTCTTCTGGACGGGGAAGGAAGACAATTAGGTTCTATTCAATTTGATAATTTTTAATTGTAGAAAGGTCTTTTGGCATCAAAGAAGGTTGAAGAGTTCGAATAGTTGCTGATACAGCTTTGAATACTTAAAGGATATAGAGCCATAAGCTAATTGGGTCCAAGACGAATTTGAAAGGAAGAGACGGGGGTCTTCTAAGTTAATAATGCCTCTTCTAAGTTAATAATGCCCAACTTCAACTCTAAAAGCTGACTCCAGAAGAAATTTCTGACGTCCTGCCTTCTAGACTAGACTTTTTCGTAAGGTCACACCAACGTACAGTGCCAGCTCCTATTACGGATAACTCTATAAGGCGGACAATATCTCACGATCATGGATCTTGAATTGGGGTTCCATACATTTTAAATTCCCTTTAGCCCCTAATGGAGACGCAGACAGGGATATCAGAAGCAAGTTGGTAAATTGTATTCCAAGATTTGCTCCAGTAAAACTTTCCTGTAGCTCTTTCGCTTGATTTGGGTGAAATCATACTGAAACCTCAATAGGCCGTTCCCACCGAGTTGAAGTGATTTCAAATGTCATTAGCTCTCAATTTATAAATGTCATGTCATAAGTTATAAATTTTTTTAATTACAGTCGAACATTCGATGTGAGATATTTTCATTGGGCAACTATTCGACATACTACGATTGGGGAACTTAGCAATTCGAGTAATCTCTAACATTTCAAACGAAAAATGAAGTATTATGGAGATGGCCAACCTATGTCTGTTGACAGGAAATAATATTGTGAGAACACCAGAAAATAGAAGGAGATAAAATGAGAAAACGAACACCAAAGTGGCCAAAAATAAACTGAAGTTCACGATGTAGGCTTGTTCGGTTTGGCAACCTCTCACGGAGGGACGAACTCGAGGTGGTTTCAATTAAATGTCAATGAAATCGAGTCAATCGGATGTAGGCTTGTTCGGTTTGGCAACCTCTCACGGAGGGACGTCATCGGACGTCAATCGGACACCTCTATATTTCGGACACATTCAAAATGTTACCTCTACAGTCCATACAGAGTATTCAAATGTGTGTGTGTGGAGATGACAACTAGAATCACAATGAAATCGAGTGGTTTCGAAACCGAAATTTGATGAAATGGGTGCGGAAAATTGTTGAAATATTTTTTTCGGATTTAAATTAAGATAAGATTAAAAAATTAATTTGAATCTTTTCCATTTACGTACAACTCCCTGAGACCGTCGCTGTCTAGATGTGGGAGCTTTCACTGTACATATTGCCGTCGTTGGAGACATGTAACTCTGAAATCTAAGAAATGTTGGCAGACGAAGACTTTTAATTTCGAAGACAACCTATTTTGCATCCACAGCTTAAGCTTTATGTGCAAACTAACTTTTTAATTGAGAGCATCTTGAAAGCGGCTGTGTCACACTGAGTATGAGCATCAACTCAATTTTCATAATTCACGGTGCTAAGAGAATGCATCAAGAGAGAGCTTCTCAACATTCTTTCGCAGTCGCCATTAGACTGTATGTTCGACCAATCATGAGAGAACGATAATACGCACAACACGAGTCATTGCTGCAGAGCGATGGGGTCAACTGTGTGGTCTGCGAACTGTGGCCGTTTTGAATCTGTAGCATACTTATAACTACACTCGGTCGACAATGCGTGCAAGATGTTTGCTGCAGCTAAATGTTACTTTTTGATAATTATTTTGCCGGTTCTACTCCACAATCATCTGAAACAGATAGTTTTCCAAGATACATGAGTTACTGCACTTACACCACCGGTCTGCCCAGCAATGCATGTTTGTTCCTGCTGTTGAAGTTGTTGCAAAAATCCAAACAAATTATGCCTTCCCCTCCATTTTTAATGGGAATTTGTGAATATCAGTCTTCATTAGCGTATTCCAACCGCCTTAGTTGGATTCTTCTCGGATGAACACACCAGAGTTCAGCCGAACCACAAACGCTGTTCAAATTGTTGCTTTAACTCGCCCGATGTCTCAATGAAATCTGAACCTCAACGTGCATTTGTTTTAATTGGTATGGATTTTTTTTGATAAAACATTGTAGTTTTAGTAAGCCCTTGGCGCAGTTCATTTGGAACAAGAACACGGAAAGCAAAGACTTTGATAATCAAACATCACAAATCCATTTAGGCATTTCCAGTCCAGTGAAAGAAATATAAATGAAAAAGTCTTAACAAATTAGTCACCTTCTTCTGACAAGCTTGATCCACTAAGGATCTCCAGACAACTTGATCCTCCGTCAACGACTCTAAAGCATCAGAAGTGATGCCCAAGCGTAACCAGGCGAGATTTTGAACTTGGTTTAACCACCTCCTTCTTGGTTTGCCAAGCGGTCGCCTACATGATGCATTCGCATTCCATGCTCGCATTGGAAGGCATGATACTGGGGACATTTTGACCATTGGAGCATAGCCCGAAGCATAGATGGAAGAACCAGGTTCCTCGCGCATTGTACAAATTAGTCGCTGAGTAAAAATAGGAGCAGATAACTTTTCATCAAATGTCGAAAATAAAAAAATAAAGAAAAAACAAAATAGAATGGAGGGCAGAAGTTGCGTAATGGGAATGCATTTCAAACGATTTTAATTCAAGGAATAAATCCCATTATCGAATATCAGATAACTTGAACACAGAATGCCAAAACTTGAAACAATGTGCAGAACTTAGGTTTACCCTATTACGGTTTGCGAGTCGTGCGTTCGATGTGAGACTGTTATTTATGAAATTTTGACTGTCATTCAATAATGTGAATGCCGTTCTCTGATCGGTTGGCTATCTCTATAATACTTCATCTCTGTTTTGGACAATGTTTGACATTTAAGTCGAACTAACGAAACTGTGAAACTGAATAAATCGCTGAACCGAAGGTTAAAGCAAGAGTTAAGTTTGCACATCCACTGTGAAACTGGGTATAAGACGTCAACAGAGTCAGTCAGGGTGACCCTGTCGTGTCTGCGTGGTAAGAGAGAATCGTTTTCGTATCAATCTCCCTCTGTTCAGATCGCGATCTTTGAATCCACAACTGAATGAATTTTTAACATGCTTTTAATGCTTTTATATTTTCGCCTCTGTTTTTCCAGTACCAGTTCCAGTCAGTCTCGTTCATTTCCCGAACGCTTACTAGCTTCTTACGTAGGACACACTGAAAAACTCCGCCTAATGTCTTTTTTTGATAAAAACAGGCGATAAGGACTGGAAAAGTAACTACAAATTGAGTACCCATACGTATTCGTTACTTTTTACCTGAATATTCGTTAGTTACTATAGTTTCTTTCATCAAAATTGTTATGTTAAAATCTATACTTCTGATTTTAGAACATCAAATAGGAACGTTGTATTCAACTGAATAAAGCACATATTTAGGAATGAATGGTATCTACTTTTTTCGTTAATAACGTGACCTATGAACATGTGAAATGACCATATGAATATTTTCTGATTTGCGTCTCGAACTCGAACTCAAGAGTAACAAATATTATAGAAACGTTACACTACCGCATCAAGCCAAACAAATCAAAAAAATTCTACACCATCTACCATCGCTCTTCGCATTCAATCCAGATAAACCGATACCATGCACACACAGCATGAAAAGGATAACCCATGAAACTGTACCCATACGTGATGTGGCTCAACTATATACCATTGTGCGCACACAAATTGACAGCCGCAATGTTTTACACATCACAATCAGTATAGAGAAAAAATGTACTAGAAGAGCGCACAATGGACACCACGCATGGGTTTCGTCTAATGGCATACCTATCCTTTCCACGCTTGTCCATGCCACTATGCGAGTATACCAAACCATGCGGGAGTGAACGCATCGATGTCGGTTGTATATAGTGCACGTAGTAACGATATGATATCAGAAACGATATCCATTGAAGAGTAACGTTTTGTTACACAGTACATTATTGAATATTCGTTACTCAGTAACGAATACATACATTTTGCAACAGGCGATGCACGATTTCACGACTACCACGATTTCCTCTACTACCGCCGCGTCACCTGATTCCATTTAATAGTTGAAAATAAATCGATTACTCATAATTTTTATGACCGTTAGTTAAACTGATTTATTTATGTTGTCTTTTTTCGTTGGTTTTTTGTTCATTACTTCAATAGTATGTAGCTATGGTTAGGCAACGTTGAGTAATAACTCTTCAATTAAAACAACATTTTTCGTTTATTGGTAATTAGGAAATATAAATATTCTTGAATGTGATGTATTTTTCTTCTCTACTTATTCACACAAAAAAAAAAAAAGAAAACACTTGATATTGTGAAAATATAAAAACAAAAAAACAAAACAATTGCCTTGGCAACAACACTTTTTGGTATTTAATCTGTGATGTTAACTAAAATAAAACACAAGCGAACAAAATTAAAATGAATAAACTCGAAGGGGAAATCTGTCTGCAGTCTGCCTATCTATCTTCTCTGTCAATCTCTCTCCCTTCTCCACGCCATTTTCAATCTCAGCTAAGTTTCTTCCCAACCTAAGTCCAATCCCAGTGAAAACTATTCCCAAACAATTCCAGACGATTCCCGTAGGAAGTAAATAAATTCAACTCTAAACAAAACAATTCAATTGAAAAGCGCGTAAAAAATAAGCAAACGAAAAATAAATGTATTTCACAATTAACCGATGAAAATTCAGGTACAAACTCAAAAATATGTAATATAGATTAAAACAAAACAACCAGCTACAACAAACAGTGTAAAAACAAAAAACAATAAGTTTGTCGAAAAGAAAGCAAAAAAAAAAAAAACAAAAATTACATAAAATAAATACCTTCCCCGTTATTTTTTAACAAAAATAAAGTCTTTTTGAAAATATTGCAAACAAAACAAAAACCAATATATATATACTACGATATTTAAAACTCCAATTATTTATCGACAGAAAAATGGAATAAACAAGAGAATATGTATGTAAATTCAGAAAATATTTTTTTAAAATCAAAAAATTAAATATTTAGAATTTATATTTTTCGAATAAAACGTACACCGGTGTAAACACAACAAGAAAAACAAAAAACAAATAATAAAGTCAAAGTATTTAGGCAAACATTTAAGGGAAATAAAAACACAGAAAAATAAACGCAGAAAACGCAGTCATTAACTCCGATCCAAAAGCAAAAAATAACGAAAAACTGTTTTAGAAATTAATAAAGAAATGTTTAAAAGATATTATCAGTAGAGATTAAGGGAAAGAGAAAACAAAAAATAAGACTAATCTGAGACTTTTCTTTTGTAAAACTAGCGTCGTGTTGAAATTTGTATTTCGAGGGTTCCAATAATAATTTGAAGTCTGAGCAGAGAGGGATCGTCATGCAATAACAACTATGCGTGATCTTTTTAGGTCGCCGCGCGCTGCCTTCTGATTTGGTACGTCAACTCTTGCCAGGTTCAATCCCCGAATGTACCTACTTTCCTAATTGAC
Source organism: Eristalis tenax (assembly GCA_905231855.2). Taxonomy (NCBI): domain Eukaryota; kingdom Metazoa; phylum Arthropoda; class Insecta; order Diptera; family Syrphidae; genus Eristalis; species Eristalis tenax. Next base: position 10,349,066 of record HG993127.1, read on the forward strand.
GGCTCCACCTCTTTCGCGTCACTGACAATGCTCAACAGTATTCGTGTCTAGGGAACTATTCTCAAACTTCGCCATTCGGACTCGGCATAGATATCCACTCGTGATAGATTAATAACACTCACAGACTCACATTCCCCAGAGATAGTCGAGGATAGAGATATTCAACTGCTACTATTTTTACCCCTACTCCATGTCTGCATTGAGCGGTAAAGAATATGAGTGTAGTAGAATTTCCTTGCATTTTCGAGATATTTTTACAAAACTCTCGGCTTCGCCACTTTTCGTGACATCATAAAAAAAAAAACGCTGTCAGATGAAATCAAGGGACAAGAGAGGTAGAAGTTTGATGACTCTGGATTATCTCTGATATTCCCGACATATCCCCACTTTTTACATGCTTTCCGAACTTTGCAAAAACTTTTTCTGTTTTGTGGCCGCCGTGGCGTTGTGTGTATGTGCGTCGACCCCTACGCAACTGAAACTCGCTGACGGAATTCGATTCCCGGCTGGTACGACCAAAAATCTCCACCTCTTTTGAGTCTTCGAGTTTGAAAGAGTAATGACTCTCTAGAAAAAGCTTCTCAAACTTTCGCCGTTCGTAGTAGAGAGTACGTCCCTTCCACGCACAACACGGATGGTTGGCCATATATAAATGGCGCCAAACAAATTATTATTTTATACCCTTGTGGGACATATAACCTCAACTACTCACACTCTACTCCTTTCAATGTGTCTTTTTCCCTAAATACCGTGTTTCACTCTCCGCCTTCCTGCCTCAAGATTTCTTCGTACCACCAGGTCTTCTTTTGTCCTGTGTTAAGGGGTTCGTTTGTACAGTTGTCAACCTTTCCTAGTGGGGGACCAATCCACTGCCACTTCCGCCGTTGTATAGTGATGCGTATTTGCTTCTGAACCGTTCTCTCGTAAAGATGTTAATTAGAGATACTGTCGGACCAAAAAGCGCACATAGTCCGTGTAGCCCAGGTGTTTCAATTGTGTTGTCGGTTTTTAGGACACAATCGGATTCCTCCGTTGGACTACATGCAAGCGTAAGCACGAATCATCAAAATGAATAAGATCTGTAATACAATGCAGCCATGTCTTACTCCACTTTGGGTCCTCGAATTCTAACCTGGAATTCGCCTCCTGCGTTGGGTACTCCAAATAAACACGGTCAAACAGTAGGTGAAGCGGAGAATCTGGGTGCATTCAGAAACGCATTCCTTCTTCCAATCAGCAGGAAAGCCATTAGCATCCCAGGTTCTCTCTATAAGTGGAAGATATAAGTAGAGCTCTGCCGAAACTGCTGGCTCTGCTCGTAGGAGCTCAGCCGAGATGTCGGCAATACCTCCCACCTTGTAGTGGTGAAAAATTCTTACATTGGACAACTCAATCTGGTTTGGATGCATATTGCTGGCGAATAGAATGTTCAGAACCGTGCAAAATGGCCCTTCCATCTTTTGAACTAATCCTCATCCGAACTAAGTAACGGTATAGACTTTTCACTGGGCGATCTGACCACCAGTCAGCTGTTTAGTGATCCTGTAAGCGGTTCTGCTCATACTCCTACTTGCTGCTTCCTCTACTGTTGTCCCCCTTGTCACGTCGGACACTACCCTGAACTTCTCATCCTTCAATAAACGTCGTTTATGAGGTCTCTCGTTTCAGTGTATAATTGCTTTCTCGAACTCTCTCTAGCATTTTACTGAGACCGCGACAGTTGCGGGGCTTCAGCAAATGTTTCTGTAAATGTTACTAAAAACCAGGCACCAGCAATTACTCCGAGGCGCATTCATCCTTATTCATTCATTCATCATATATTCTTTGCAAACTTTGCTCTTAGCAAGCCAAGTCTGAGATTCCAGAGAATTGTGTAGCGGACGTACTCGCTAGATAAGCACAGGCTCTGTAGCCTTTGCGGATGGAGATCTGCCATCCATGCGTGGTGGCACAGATTGTCTTATCACAAAACAACTATGGCGTAGTCTCGATCCAAACTCTCACTCAGCCTGATCAGAATGAGTAAGAACGCTCATCGGAGTTATAACCGGGCACTGCGCCATTGGAACTCACACCTCTAAACTAGGCCTGCCTTACAAGGACTTTTGCAGAAGCTGCAGAGACAAGGAGGATAAAGAAACGTTCGTCAATCTACCCGGCAATTGCAGGACGAAGCCTACTTTAACAACCTGGCTGAACTAAGTACTGTCAGAGTACGCCACCTTCATCGCTTTATCAAAAGCTCGAACTGGTTTGCGGAATGAGATAAAAAAGATCCACGTGGTAACACAAAGGGCCTATGCTGGCCTGAGGGTCGTTTTGTTCACAATTGCTCGACTTGCCCGAAGCTTGGGAGTTGGTCTCAACTCGACATTTAACCGCCAGTTGATTTTGTTCACTATATTAACTCGAAGTCTGAAATTTAGAGTCAAGAAGTTGTCAAAATTTCAGTTTCTAAATTTCCCTGGGATATTTTTGACAATTGACACATACAATGTCATTTTCAGAGAACTGAGAGCGAAAGTTTTGAGTTGCTGCCGGCTAAGTTATGGAGAACATCTCAAGCGACTATGTACAGTTGTAATGCTTGCAATAATAAAGTCTGCACACGTCTATTAAATTGATCATCTTCTTCTGACCCGCGTGCTCCACTAAAGGGGCCGCGAGGGTAAACCAAGCAACTCGATCCTCCGCCATCGACTCTAACTCATCAGGAATTATGCCCAAGCGTGACCAGGCGAGTTTTTGGACTTGGTCCAACCATCTCGGTCTGCCAAGCATTCGCCTTCCTGATGGAATTGCATACAACGCCCGCCTAGGAAGTCGCGATGGGGACATTCGTGCCACGTGACCAAGAAGCAGCTCCTCAATGTTGAGTTCCTCTCGCACTGCCGTGTTTCTTATCCTATCCCGGCGAATAATTCCCACAACAACACGGATAAATATCATCTCAGCAAATTGTATTCGCGATCTTATTCTTTCGGTCATAGCATTTAAATTGATCCGAAAATTAAAATATTGCAGTACGATTGGTCAGTGTGCAATTGCCCGTGGTCTGTTAACAAATCATAAATAATCTATCAAATACTGCAAAGGGCCATAAGCTTCTCTCATTTCACGGCAATGAATCTTGTATTAGTTCGAGCACTATTATTTTTGTCCGCTTTGAGAGACGAAAACGCTCAGAAATGAAGTATGATAGAGATGCCAAACTTCTACGTCTCTTGCCCCTTAAAATGTTTGACAACCATTTTTATATCGTTTTCTAAAGTTAAATAAATTAATCAGAGAACGGCATTTATGTTATTTCGTGAATAACTGTCAAAAATTCATGAACAACTGTCAAAAAGCCCCTGAAATTCGTCGATGGACTACGGGTTAATAAGCTGTGAAGTTGGTCATACTCACGTAAGCAGTCCCACAACGATAATGGAAGAAAAGAGAGAGAAACATCCCTGATTTCCTCCAATTTCCATAAGTTGAGTAAATCTCTTAACTTTTAGTGAACAAAATGACACAAAGTGTTACTATTCTCTACCAGCAGTCAGCCACTGTGTCCTGTTATAACCCAAGCTAACTCTGATACAATCTGAGTTGTTGAAATGAGGACGAAGAAGGAAGCATTACTCTTCGTCTCTGCACATGTATATAGTTCTCACTCGATTTAGCGGTGGTTATATAACGCGCGGGCATACTGAGTGACCAGACGAACATCATCATCTACGAACACTCAAGTACGCCATTCGAGAGTCCTGCTTTACACCATCCTTCTACCGTGAATTGTACCGCAAAGAAGTTTCCGGCCGGGATTCTCTTCGCTCATACGATCTAAGTGCACAGTCCACGGGAGTCCACCAAGCTTTATTTTTATCAGGATTGTAGCCTAGGATTGTATCGTCCTTCCTCACATATGGGACCAACTAGTAGGACTTTCGACCTTTCTCAAACGCGGCCAAAAGATCAGAGTGCCTTCGTAAGCACTGGCAAGACTAGATCCTTGTACAGCAGCAGTTTCGAATTCATGGTGAGGTTTGTGGAAATAAAAAGCCTCGCGAAACTATACTTGGTTCTGTTGAATTTAAGCTGCCGCCCGTGTAATACTCCTTCCGTATTAGGATTGCAAGTACATGCTCCCCTACATTGACTGTTGTTGTTGTTCCACCAACATTTCTCGCAAACGAAGCCACCATATTGACTCTGTTTTTCCTTCATTTATGTGCAGCCCCAGGTTTGAAAAGACGAAAGAGATGTGTACTGCTGGTTCACTTCGTTCGAAGATGTCGATTGGGTGGACTTGGTGACGATTGTCCCTTTTCTAGATGTATCAGAATGTTGGATTGCTTTCTACAATGGCAGGTTGAAGTGGAGGCAGGTCAGCCCAACCTCTAGTCGACACCAACCCGCCTACCATCATTAGATCTTGGTCGTGGTGAGCTTACATCATCATCATTATCTTCTGACACGCATGATCCACTAAAAGGGTAGCGGGGTAAAGCTCGCAAGAGATCTCCCGCCATCGACTTCAACTCGTCCTAACCAAGCGAGTTCTTGGAGTTGGTCAATCCACCCCCTCCTGGTGGAATTGCATTCAACGCCTCTGTCAACGTGGTCAGCCTACAAAGTCTTGTTAATTTGTGTGGGACGCGAAACTGTCTCATGGCTTCACATAGTTCTACGCTATCGTGGACGGCTTTAAAGTCTATAAACAGGTGGTACGTTGGGAATGTTACATTGTAGACATTTTGCCAGCACCAGTCATTCATTAAACACTGGTTAGAATCAAAGACCTGAAACTTTGCAGTGGTAGCGTATCCCACTGCCTTTCGAATAACCTCTCAAACGGCAGTTGCACTATTTAACCCCCCAAATGTCGTTACAAAAAATCAAATTCAACGAAAAAGGACCGATATCGATGCTAGTTAATAACAAATTTAATAAAATTTAATTAGTTCCCTTGAAGCTACTACAGGAGAACAAATCAGAACCCAACTTTGTCTCACGTAAAATATGATGAACAAATAATAATCTAAAGTAAATGAATTAAGGAAAACATAAGTAAAACCGAATAATAGTGACCGACATCGTTTAGATCTAGTAGTTGCATATACAATACATAAACAAAAGTATTATACTTAAAATGAAAACCAGAAAAATAGTAATAATTACTAAAATAACAAGAAAAGAAAAACCAACAACCACGTAAGAGCATTCGATTTTTTTATTAAAAAATATATATACATAAATATATTCAAATTATCGTGTAGTGTAAATATTAAATTTAAATAAAATATACATAAACCAGAAATATGTTATTTCGAATAAGGCGAAATGGAAAACCCGATCATTTTTTGAAAGAGAGAAAAAACAAACAAACCAAACATTCGCGCATAAATACACATGAGATAACTTTGAAGAAATAAAATAAATCTTTTTAAGATGCGTTAGTAAAAACATTTGCATTGATGTATCGAATATAAGGGGTTTCAAGTTCAACTTTAACCTATAATTTAGAATTAATTTATTTTTGTATCTTACTACTTGTCAAGGGCATACAAAGCGGCATTCGGAAACGAGTTTGGCCTGCATTTTGTGTGTCACTGACTTCGAACTCTATCTCTCTATCTATCTATCTATCTCTCTCTCTACCTTACATGTTTAGCTCAATAGAGGAGTGTGCACTTCATTTATGACGAATATGCGAGAAATCTGTACATTTTAGTTTTCTATCTGTATACATACCGAAACTATGTTTATGTCAAGTATTTTTTTGTTGTGTTAAATGGAATGACGAGGAACGAATAAGAAAAATACATAATATGAGGAATACACCTTAACATTAATACTAAATGGAAAAAATTGATGAAAATAATTCAATATTTACACAAGCTTTTTATATACATTATTAATGACAAATAAACATTTGAAATGAATACAGTTGATGTTTGTTTTTTCATTTTATTGTTGCGCTTTTGGGGCAAACATTTTGGTAAGATGAGCGTTTAGTTTGGTTTGAGGGAGTGTTTTGTCGTTGATACACAAAGCTCCTGTCTCGATTTGGTCGAAGAATCCACGTGGGACGTAGTTGGCGGCTGGTAATAAAAGAGGAGGAGAGTGAGTCAATGCCAGGGCTGGTCACTCTTTACGGATATCTGCGGAGGAACTGATTAAAAGATTGGCCAACAGCGACATCCGGAACTCCAGCCACCAGAAGTAATTCTAACATCGAAGTTCAGGCCCAATTTTGTTCCTCCAAGGGCAGGTCGGGACATTGGGTTGTGTCTAAGTATGTGGGTAGGCCACGTCCCACTTAGATCCTGTTGGACTCATTGTGTGGCCCATAGGCGATTGTTAACCTGCTGCTCCCAGCTTGCACTTATATTCCTCGGGCTTATGACGTTGTTGTTTCTGCATTGTCTCAGTAGGCCGTGACAAAGATAGTGAGGAGCAGAAATGAAGTATGATAGAGACGCCCAACTTCTACTTCTCTTACCCGACAACCATTTTTTATATCGTTTTCTAAAGTTAAATTGACCAATCAGAGAACGGCATTTATGTTATTTCGTGAATAACTGTCAAAAAGCCCATGAAATTCGTCGATGGACTAGGAGTCAATCAGCTGTGAAGTTGGGTATCTCTATCATACTTCATTTCTGGTGAGGAGTATCGTCCACTTCCTTTTCGTCGCCACAGTCTCTGCATATGATGTCATGTCCCATCTTGTTTCCATGGTATCTCAGATGATTATGGCCAGTTAGGGCTTGTGTCGCATTGTAGGGGTTTGTCGGGTTTGCACTATTGACCTAGGGCCATAGCATCCGACACAGGCGGTTATAGCACAATTATTTTGTCATCCACTTTTTTCTTGATGGTTGCAATAGATTAATGCATAGGATTGCCTGGGTGGATCAGTCGCAGACCCTTTCGTTGCAAGTTCATCTTCTGCCTCATGGGACCCAGCATATACTAATCGAGTGCTGCGTACTGACTACTGAGAACATTTAGCCTTGGCTCCAGCTAGCGACCAGTTCGGACTTGATTTCTGTTGTCGAAATTGCTTTTATGGCCGCATGACTGCCAATGGTAATATCAGACGGCGGTATTTCCAACAATGATATCATTTTGGCCGCTTCCTAGACTGCCAAGACCTCCAGAGGTCTTCTTCAAGGAAGAAGTTCCAGTATAACCTTTAAGCCCCGGCGGAGTAGAGGAAAATGCTCTTGTCATACCTAAGCATGCAAGTCTTTATGTTCTTGGTAACAGCATCAAGTTTGTGGATTTTTGACAAGCCTGCCACCATACTATGCTTGACCTGACAGTGGCTGCCAACATAATCAGGATTGGACCCAATATCCTGCTGCTCAGGTATAGGACACAGGCCGCTTTCTTTGCGCTTTCATTAACATTGAGTTTCCAACTAAGTTTCCCGTGTAGGACTACACCATGGTATTTCGCACTTTTGCTTAGACTGAGGTTTGGGCCCTCAATTATTGGTAAGTTGCAAAGCGGAGTGACCGTGAAAAGGACAAACTGCACTTTCAGCTAATTTCTCCCAACAATTACAATCCCACTTATTCTTCACCAAAAAAGATATTCCACAGTTGAAATTACCAGTCATTGAGTACCCTCCACCAACTGACAGTGGGAAATACCTAAGACAAGATACTGAACTCAAAGCTTAATGTCAATGAAAAAGTAGCATACTGTGCAGTATCTTCAGCAATGATGGGAACCAAACCACAAAACAATGCACAAGACAATGTCAAGTTTGACATATGGTACCTCGTTCACGGACATCCTTGAAAAACACCAACTTAGAGGCATTACTTACAATTCAGAGACTTGCATTGCCGTCACAGGAGCAATAAGCAATACCTCGACGGCGGAATTTCGGATAATTTTTATCTTACTACCACTTGACCTCTACATGCAGTTGACAGCTCAAAAAGCGCCATAAGAATTAGCCAGTCCAGCGGCTGGCTTCCAAGTCCCACTGATCATGCAAGTATTTTACATGCACTACAATCTGAACAAGTTAAAACCCACTATACTCGTTCTCTTCTCGACATCAAAGTACACTTCAGGACATCCTGGCAGTCAAAAATAGGCAAGCTGCCTAGAGCTCAAACTTCTCATCTCATCCCACGCAATCCTATGGATTAAGCCACACCTTGCAAACGACAAAAGCAAACTAAAGGTGTTCTCAACCCGCCTGCGAGACCATTCGGCTAACCAAAGATGAGCAGCGCAAAAAGCAACAGCCTCCCTCAGTGTAACAAAAACTTGGGTAATTGGAAATCACTCGTCTCAACCATTAGAAGTACCAAGACATGAAAATAACTAGCTAACGACTATGTATGCACGAAATGTGGTGGAGAAGACGAAAAAGAGGATTATCGGTACTACTTCTGGTCACAGCCACAGTCATTGCCTGAGGCACAGAACACTGGCCGAATACATCAGGATGGTCTAACAATTCACATTCTTAATTCGGAACTGAGAAGGATGTAGAATTGGGTTCAGAATGACCTAGGTGAGACGTAGCACACGCCCGTCTACTAACCTTAACTAATCTAACAAGTAAATGATTATGCTTCAAGGATATTGTTGGCCCTAGACCTTAAAACTATCTCCAGTTTCTCACACCAATTTGGTTGATAGCCATCTCCATTCCAATTCCATTTGTGGGCGGCAACCTTTTATTGGAAGTCCTATGTTTTCATCTCTCTTAATCCCGTAGTTTAAACTCTATTATATTGGATAATGGGAGGCGGTGCAGCTCGTCTAGATGAAACGGAGCTTCTACAAGAACCACACCTGGTCTGCGTGCTGAAAAACAAGAAACAGAATAAAATATTTGTGTTTTTTTTTCACATTTATTTCCCATTCAAATCACTTTGCACTCTCATCTCTAACTCATTTATGGCAGAGAACACCTTAAACTTAGCTTCCGTCACATATTGCGCCGGAAACGTTTTCACCGCCGCAGCCATGCTTTCGAAGAACAAATCTATCGCTCTATCCCTCATTGACACATTGCCCACACCTTGCTTAGTCCGATCATCACTGTCCACGTAATGTGCCTCACTCATCTGTATCTCATCATCAGCATCCAGCTTCTGCTCAACACCAAATTCATGCAACATCGACGATTCGTCAATATTATAATCATCGTCACCGACTTCTTCTTCATTCCCCTCTGGATCTGCATTGTTCATAGCATCCTCATCATCACACATGTAACTATGGACTTGTTCAACACGTTCCATGGTCACCTTTTCAAATGTGACATCTGGAGCAAGGGTGTATTCCACTTCGGAATCCTCCAAGTTTGCCTCGACCTTGGTCAGTCTTTCAACTCTCCTCACATTGCATTTCTCATTTCTGCTCTGCCGCCCATATGGAGTGTTTGAATTCAGACTTTGGGGGTTAATGAATCTGCGAACGGCGATCTTATCCAAGAAGTGTAAGCTGTAGTACTTTCCATCACGCTGTGGAGTGCTGTCGGTGGATCTCCGGCGCTTGTGGATGTAGTAGTCCCTAATGAATCTCCACTTGCGGCGGCATTCGGTCACTGTAACAGAAAAAGAGGAAACAAATAATTTCTATTGTTTCATATTCCAACGATCGATTCAGCCGAGACATGGCAACCCTCTTCAAATACATCACATAAATTCCTTCACTATCTGTCTCGCTCTCTTTGGAATTCTTTCTACTGACAATTCATACCGGATTTATTCAGCTCCGCAGCAATGGACATCCAGTAAATTTTCCTCAACTCGCCGTTGGCATATTCGCTGTTGTTGGCGTCCCATAATGCTGGATGTTGCTTTACAAATTGAATAAGACTCTCCTCCTCTTCGTTTGTAAACGACAATCGCTTGTAACTAATCGACATTGCAGTTGATAACAAATTTCTCTACACCATCAATTCAAAACAAACCCCTGTGCGACACTGATTTCCTTCATGGATTTTCGTTTACTCAATGCGAGTGAAAGAGAGTTCAAATATTTTGACAGATGACAGCAATGCCAGAGTGAAAATAATGTTCGAAGAAACTGAATGTGGTTCGATATTTTTTTAAAAAAGAATGGAAACTAATGTCGTCGGATTGTTGGATATTCATATTACTGTCAAATTATGTGTTCGTCAAAAATGTCGGTATTGTTATGCAATCAAAATATTGAGACTGGAGTCAAGAGAAAATTAATTAACAGCTGATGCTGGCACGGCAGATAGTGGATGGGAGTTGTGTTTCATACATTTTATTTGATTTGCAACTACTACGGTCACCAGGCAAGTTGTTCTTATTTCATTTCTGTGTACATACCTCCCTTCGTTGTCTTTGCATTCGATATTATCCCGATGTGCAAGTCTGTGTCTTGAAGCTTACTTGGCTTAGAGTCTAGAGCGGTCAGAAGCTTTCGAATTAAAGGGGACAACTTGTCGTCGTTTTGATTTCTAAATTGCATTAAGGTTTAGATCATTGCGCACGTAATTTTATTCCCTGCATCTGTCAGAAACATCGTGCTGCTGACGTTGGGATCGAACAGAAGCGATGTACTAGTTTGAAAGTAGATTGTAATTGCGGAGGAGTAGGTAATTAACAACTTCATTGTATACACTGTCAGCAATTGAATCGGATTATGGACTGATTTGGTGTCGTTGCTGACTCATGTAATGATTATGGAATAACTATTTTATCATTAAATGTATGCCATTCCGTTTTTGATCAACGTCATCACAACGGACTTGACATTTCGGAAGAAACAGGGTATTTTGATGATTCCGTCCGTCTGTATGTTTCACAGGGACTCCAGCTCTGATTTTCACAAGCTGTTGTCCAGTTCAATGTCTGAACTGTCTGGCTGTGAGTTTCAGATAGCTGAGGGATATCTTTATTGCTTTTCTTGTCTTCCTAAGCTAAGGGTTTCCATGCTACTAGATTTAAGGACAGCCAATTGTAGCTTATTTGTTTCTTTTTGAGATGAGAATGTGCACATGCATCTTTGCTGAACTCAGATACTTAACTGATTTACACTCCTTGGACATCTACAGGAAGCTGATGGCAATCAAAGCGGGTATTTGACGGATGATTGCAACCGATGGAAAGCTAACTGCATCAAAGGATATATGGAGTATTCCGCAATATGTACATTCCGAACCAAACTGATCTTCAAAAATGTCTTCAAAGACTGCAAAGATTCTGAAGGAGAAGGGAAGGATTATGCATATGATCTAGTAAGAAAGATCTAGTCAGCACAGGTTCAAAAGTCTTCGCCATATTGTCAGAGAATTATGGGGCACTTCGTCTACTAGACCAGGACTAGACCAGACCAGACCAGGACAGTGTATTCCCAGATTTGTGTAAAGCGGCTCGCTGAGTGTCGGTGAATCACATGTGCAGGTGAGCCCAGGAATAGAGAAAAGGCAGAAGTAATAGAGCGAGGAGATATCCAACGTCTGTCTTCCCCTGATTTCATCAGATAGCGGTGGGTGAGCTTGAACAGCTGAAGGTGGATTTACATTGATTTTTTTAAAAGTAAGTATGTATGAACTAGTGAATTCCACTAATTTCTCACTTTTCGTTGCCATGGACTAGGGGTAATTTCGGCCGAAGTTGGATATCTGCTCTCTTATCCCTCTGGACAAGGGTTCCATGAACAAGCCAACAATGAACTAGATAGAACGTGGGCAGACATGTCAGTAACCATTTCCCCCTTTTAAGCCAATGTTTCTAGCAGATGTCATTCTTAAAATGGGCAGCGTGTAAAAAGGATTGAAGAAGGATTCTTAACATCAAACTTGTATAGGTACCGCACAAAGGACTTCCATGCACATGATGCATACTTTTTCAAATATCTGACCTTACCACAAGAAACTTCCACCATTTCGTACTTCAAACAAAGCCACTGAAGTTGGCAGGTTGAACGAGACAAAACAAAGGTCCATTGTCCTTCTCTCAAACCTTAACACCAAAACCTGCATCTACAGATGCGGACAGACAAAAATTAATCCGGTGAATGACATTTCGTTCACAAAGAACTCGGAGCAATGTAAATCTCTCACTTCCCTTTGCTTATCTGATAGCACCTTTCTTTGTTGAGATAGGAATGGATACTCAATCTCTCTCTCTCAGCCACTCACACACACACACATTCAACCATTCGTCTTATCTATACCGATTTGCAGAGCAGACAACAATAGCCATTCTGTAACTGTAGTCGTTGTGATAATTTCCTTCATTTTCAATCAGCTGGTAATTGCTCTCCAAATATTATTGTGGTTGGTAGACGTCATTTCTCCCGTTCTGCTTTCATTGCACAAATTTAAGAGAATTTTTTCTTTCGAAATTGAGTTTCACCACAAGGGTGAAAAAGAATCTCACTTGCCTGGGCAAATGCAATCAAGGACTCGGGCTCATTAGAATTTTCAAGTTCACTGAAAGATGACTGAAACAGTTTGCATGAGAAACATGTTTTGTGGACGGTGGGTTCATGGTGGATGTTCATACACATGGGGGCGAAACAACAGCTAATTAATTACGAATGTAATTGAGTTTTAATCCTTTACTGGTAGCCTTGTAGTTTTGTTTAGCAAGTCCTTCAAGTCCTTAACAAAGTACCTACCTACGTCACTCTTCTCACATTACGCATGAATACGGTTAAGAAAATCGAAGTTTAATTTTTCAGTGAAAATAATCTCTTTATATCGGCTCTCTTAAAATCTTGAAGAACCGTCAGTAGGTACGTTACCAAACAGTGCTGCCGTAGTCCCATTTTTCTGTGTCATGTTCGGATTGCGTTCTCAAGCAGATCTGCACACATTCTGTGTTTGGTGTTTTCACGAATTCAGCGGCGTGCGGTGCAGCGCCTTCTGTGTACGCAAAAACAATTAAAATAGAAGAACTTTTCTTCAGTTTGTTGTTTTTCGTAAAAACAAAAACGGTGTGATAGACACAATTGTTCTTTGAAGCATTCATTCATGACATATGAAATAGCACATCTATTAAATGGCCACCGCGTCTTCGCTGAAAGTGCTGCTAGCCAATACGTGCGGCGTATAGAGTCTCGGAGTCATTTGTTTGAATGTCTAATCTCTAATCGCAGCTGTTTTCAATTTTGAATATTCGAACAATCATCTGTAGTACAGACCTCTAATCTGTATTATGTCTGCCAAGTCTACTCAGACCGTTGAATTATTGATAATTTAAACAAATTTTACAAAGATACCACCCGCCCTCGTGGCGGTAGTGGCGTTGTGGGTTGGTGCATCGACCACTACTAGGCTCATGTGCCTACGCAGTCTAGGTTCGATTCTCGGTACGAGCAAAATATCTTACACATGCACCTCGTTCGAGTCACCGGGAATGCTCAAAGAGTAATAACTGTCTGGAACACCCTTCTCAAAGTTAGCCGTTCATTTCGGAGTGGGTATAAAACTGCAGGTCACTTCCACTCGGTAGAGAACAATAGCATTCACAAGTGGTTGCTGAGAAGCTAGGCTCTGGCCCTCTATGGGCTGTAGCGCATCCCCTATCGGCCGGCTTCGATCGTAAATTTACTATAAAATTCATAGCTGAGAAGGGAAACTCCATTTATGTTTACACAGATGGCTTCAAGCAGTATGAAGGCGTCGTAGTTTGTGTATTTACCAAACTCAAAAGCTGTTACTGTACGATAGAAGCTGGTCCATCCAGAAAGCCGCGTAAAGCCTGAAAAGCAGCGCAAACCACAGATACTCACATTCGAATCCCAGCCTCCTGGTTTGAGAAGGAGATGTAGACCAAAGCTAACTACCAACCTCCCTACCAAGACTGCCCTGATCATTACAGGTCACTGCCGGGTGGACTACCATGCTCAGAGATCCACTCATAGATGAAGAAACTGAAAAGAAACAGCGGAGGATAAAACTCTAGAACATCTCCATTAGCCAAATATAATAAAAAGCCAATTCGATTTAAAGTTCTAGCTCTATGACACTTTAAATCGTCACAACGGCGTGATTGTCTAGACACCACAACACCTCATGTTACAAGAACCACTGGAGCGTTTTTCTTAAGTAAGACTTCAATGGGCTACAACTATGTTTACTGTGTTGGTGGCAGCACTATGGATCATCAGGTCTATGTGAGGCTCAGCCCTGAAGGCAAGGTACGTGAGACGCCTAAGGACTTCTAGCAAGGCGTCTCCCTTACCGTCAAATGTTCATTGTCACTCGGACTTTATTGCATCCATTAGAGAAGGCTCTAATGATAAACCTAAGCAGTAAGTCTAATTTATTCACTGTTTTTTTTCTCAGAAATCAGCTAGACCATAGGAAGGGAATGATGTTTTCTAATTTTTCCGTTTCAAGCAGCAAGCAATGTCACTCCTTGCTGAAACCAAACCATAAGTCAACTCCCACTTCTTCCTCACTTTGGCAGCATTTTGTATGACCAAACGGAACAATCAGAGAATGTCATTAATGCTATGTTTTCACCGAACGAAACCTCGAGATTTCATCAAATTTCTCCAAGCCTACCAGGATTCGCCATTCATTTTCGAAGCATCGAAATCTCATACTTTCCGCGAAACCAAGTTGCAATCCGCTTGAGTCAAACCGAAGAAGCCTAACTTTCTCATTTCTTGCGCTTTCAAATTGAGATCTATTGACATTTGAAAACACTTCAAACTCGGTTGGGATGGCTTATTGAGCTTTCAGTAAAAGTTAGTCCAAACCTCCTGGCTTCGGTTTGGTGTGAACTGAGCATTACTTGCTTTAGTGACTAAATGTTATGAAATCACTCAAGGAACAACGAGTTGTGAAGTCAGTCTTCCAACTCACTTTAATCTGACCAAACTTTTAAAAAGCCCTGAATCACCGTCAAAATGTCGCTAGCAAATCAGCTGTGATTCTGCACTGATTTCTGCTCCAAACATACCACAAAACGAAAGCACAATTCAATGGCAACTCCGCACATCTCTTCAACCGCAGCAAAGTGCTTTTAATTTTCGATTCAATAATTTTCGAATCCGTTAAACTCTCTGACAGATGCAAAACGGACACGGTAGAGTGCAGTTGTGCTTAGGACGGTTTCGTGGACGCCAAAGATTTGATTAAAATCCAACAGAATTGTGACACTCAATTATTATTTTCCCTTTGATTTTCGTATTCATTTCTTCCCGTTTATTTTCGATCGGTCGCTCGTGACTGCCCCGCTCATCACTTTGGGCCCTCAAAACGGGGAACAACTACGCATCGTCGTCGTCAGTGACAATTTGCGTGTTTTTTTTTTTTTCATTTCGCGGATCACAAAGTCTCATCAAACAACGATCATATGTATTTTTCCAATTACACAACAAACACCAAAACAAACATTTAACACTTGACGTGTGTTTTGCTGTGTGTGGACTGTTGCAGAGTGTGCAGTATTGTGTAAGAAGACTTCTTGGTTTTTTGGAAACGGCAGAAAAATATATAAGAACACTTTTCTTTGTCTCCATGTTGGTGTTGTGAAAACGGGAATTTTTTTGTTCATTTCCTTTTCTGTTCATCCTTTGATTTTCCTTGTAATTTCTGTAAATTTTTGCAAAGTGACAATTGCAACACAGAGCCACCAGCAGAATTTGTGCTCACACACAGAGCGAGAGAGACTAGATAAAAGAGAACGAGCAAGCGCCCATGAGACCTCCTCGCACAGCAGAGAGCTGAGTTGCCAGTGCAAACGGGACGGGAGAAGTAAATTGAAGTCGACGTATTTTGACGTTTGTCAAGTTGTTGAAACAGGAAAAAAAAGAGTGAACTTTGTCTCGATTTGAAGTGAATTTTCCAAATTGAAAAAATAGTCCCTCAGCCTCAATCGAATTGTGAATAAATCGAAACGAATTAAAATGCAATCTATAAATAACTGTAAGCCGACGATGCAAGTGCGACGGACATTTTCGAAAAATAATCTTTGACAGATTCTGTCAACCGGAGTAGATTGTTGTTCGGTGAGATTAGTGAAATTTTGGTCATTCTCCAGTCCTGCTACAACTATTATAGGAGTACTCGTAGTAGGAGACTTCAAAAAGGGTAATAATACAACTGGCTTTTGTCGTCGACGTCGTTGTCGTCGTATCTACGGGAGTGAGATTGGCTCTTCGCCCATCATCGCCACCACTGTTAAGTCTCCACTGTGATATGGTGTGTGGAGAATCGATTGCTGAGTTGTTGCTGTAGCATAATTTAGTTTAGTTTTCAATTTGAAGGCTGTTTTTCTTCTGTTTCGTGGCTGGGATAGATGTTTTTTTATGTTCTGCCTTCCGTAGTTTTTCTTTGTGGAAAATCGAAAAGGAAAGAGAAACGAGAAAAAAAAATCTCTGCAATACCGTTGTGTGCACCTGTCTAATGTGTGTCTGTGTGTGCGTGTTTCGTAGAGAATGTAATAATTTTTTGCTGTAATCATCGCATATGAAGACATCGACATCAAAGCGAAATAAAATTGATTTTCTATTTCCAAGTGGATCCCATCACCATTTCGCAGTGAAAAGTGGGAAGGAAGTGTAGCAGATAGCCGATAGTGACATCTCACCTACTCCTCCTCCGCCAGCAATCAGCTGCGCCCCCTTGTGTGCATATGTGATGCGAGAGACTTTGTCAGAAAGTCATATTGCACACACGACAGTGTGGTGAAGATTAATTTGCGAAAAATCACCCCAATCCCGATACATTTCGAAACGTAGTGAAGAAGATTTTGAACAAAGAAAAGAAAAATGATTTCCTAAACAAAATTTAAAACAGAAACAGACCGAAGTCAAGGCAAATTACGAAGAAAAATGCAGACTTTAGTGAAGCCACAGTGCAAGGAAAGTCAGTGATTTTATTTTGTTTTCTCTTCAAAATTTCTTCTTTTGAAATCATCACCAAGAACGAAGGCCTAGCTAGTGAAGGGAAGCAGATAATCTGGACAAGAGACGAAGCGAAGGAGCATTGTAAGGTGAGAAGGACATTTCCATTAGTATATCGATGTGCACGCTAAACACTGTCGTTTTGTTTTTCCTTCTTCTTTCTGTCAATGTTATTACGTCATTGAAAAAACTTATGAAGTCTGAAATAAGTATGCATACGTTGATTGCGGTGGTACTGGGTGTTCGGTTGATCATACACATCGGGGGGATGGAACGGTGACTGCCAACAATTTTTTACCTTCATTCTAACTCTCCTCCATTCCCTTCGATGACGAACGAGAAATCAGTCAGCTGTTCTTGTCGTATGGGTGTATGAGTGTGTGTGTGTGGGTTTTGTTTGGTTTGCTGTGACAGAGTGAGAGTGTATTTCAAAGATTGTTGATTAATTGAATGTTTTCTTTTTTTTTTCTGTTCCTCTGTCCATCAGAACCCCATTTAAATACACACTACACCACCGACTGTGAAGCCATTTCGATTGGGTTGTGTGCGCCACAGAATGGGGGACGTATGTCAATTACATATCTTGACACAAAGAGGTCTAGTGTCGATGTTAATTGGGTTCTATGGCTTGGCATAGATATTCGATTTGAAGTAAAAGTGGGCATAGTTTAAGCTTACAAAGGGAATCTAATGACACTTCACCGTTATGTGTCCAATCGAAATTTTGCCGCTGTCGTTTACAGTAACTAAGGCTACAACTGTCATCTGACGTCTGTTTGGGGCAGTCGACAGACCCAATTTGGTGGTGCTGGCCGCTGGGTGTCAACCGGAAGACGTTGACCTCTTAGGATAGCGTGGGAATGATATTTAAATCAAAATGTTGTTTTATTTTCGTCCGTTGACACCATCGATGCTTGGGGAGAGGGTCAGAGTTAGGGGCAATTTGACGCAATGCGGGTCAGAATGAAGTGTGTTGAAAGTGTTTGCAAAGACGAGACAAAGGAGTGTGAATTAGATGCGTGTGCAATTGCTTACAAGGGTTTTTCCAGAACGGTACACCATTCGGAGATATAGTACTTATCTCGAGGCCTTGTGGCTAAGTCCATGAGTCATAAAAATTATCCACAAAGACAGCCACCGCCTGCTGTGATTTTTTGTGGTAATTTTCTGATAAAGCAGTACCTTGATCGAAATGCTTGCTGATTAATGTAATGGTTCATGAAAATTAATGTAGAACACATCCGAGGTGATGACACTGTAAACACCGCACACCAAAGAGTGGAGTCATCACTGTTCCTTGCTTGGGTGACGACAAGTGGTGGATTCCGTTACCAAATACAGCAATACAGACCATATAACGTCATGCTCATGACAACACACTTTACATATTTGTTTGTATAATGAACAGCAAACAATCGCCGCGCTGATCGAATAAAGCCGATGCCTTATTAATTTACGACGAGTTTAACGACGCGAAATTTTGGCTGGCCAATTACGATTATAGCTTCATTGTAATCCCAAAATGCTAGGAATATTAAAAAAATAATAATCCTTCAAAAACATATTGCGTTTTATTTAAAATATCATCAGCAAGAAGTTATTCCTTCTCCCCTCGTCCTATTTAAGCTAGAGAAGCATGTCATTGATTCCCTGAGTGGTTTTAATCGAGTTCATTGCTATCACCAACTTAGTGTGGGTCATTTCTCCCAACAAAAAATAAAAATACCAATAATCTTGCGAACATCCCCACTTTCAGCGCATGAGAGGAGTGCAAAGAACCAAATCAAACAATTTCAATTATAAAGACGTAAAGATTGGACAACAAAGACAAGTAACTGTGCGGGACGACTACCCGTCGAAGCGGACAGACAGAAAAGACAAACAAAGCATAAAATTGAGACTCGTACTAATTAAATAGCAGCGCCGATTAAAGAACGACCCGAGCAGTGGCCTTGAGCAGCGAGCACAGGTGTGAATCGAGAACCGATAACTTATAAATATCGCTACTGCTTTAAACAATTTACCTGATGTGCCGCTTAGTCGTATTTGTTCCTTTTGCGCATTCGAATGTATGGTATAACCGCCGCGATAACTTGCTGCTGGTTATCGATTAGCTCCGCACACACAGACCTGTGTGCCAGTGTATGGAAGTTTCTATTGCTTGACAATCAGTTTGAAATGCATTCGAGGAAGATAAGAATTTTGTTTGAGTTTTATTTTCGACAGATGCTGGCCATGGGGGAAAAGGATTCCCCGCCCATCTCGGTTTGCAGCGCTGCTTTGTGCAATCATCCCCGCCCCAGCAACTCCAAAGTCCAGACAACAAAGTTAATAGCAGTCTGAGACTCTGTCGCTGTGGTGGACGAGAGGAGTCTCTCATTTCGTTGTGGAGTTTGTTTTTGTGTGTCTTGATTGTTTTGACTCGTTGCAGTCGCTGCCGCCGCGCCGCCGTCAGTGCCGGTCGTTCATCCTGTCGAGGTTCTTTGTCTGGTCATCTACGCATCTTCTTCTTTTCTTTTGTTTCCCCAACACCACCTTCAAACTTAGTTGCCAATCCAGAAGTAGCTCGGTAGAACGCAGAGTCTGAGTGGAAATTTCTTGTTTCTTCAGGACAACCACCTCCGCTGGTGTGTGTGTGTCGACATTTTCAGGGGTTGTCTGGCTTTACCGGATGCTATTTTATGCGCAATAAAATCTTTTTTCTTTCTCATCTCACTTTTGATTAATCATCGGCTTCGAAGTGAACAGAGTCACACCACGAAAGTCGTGAATATGATTGCAATCTTCGATCAGTGGCTCTTCTAGCGACCTCAGCACACCAACCCACTTTTCAGCAATAATGTTGACTAGCGTACGCGTTTAGTAACCAGCACACAACCTTGGTCTTAATGAATAATGGAATGGGAATACTTTATTTATTTTTTTATGATTTCCGGATTGAGCAGTAGCGACGGCGTGCCTCTCACTCAAATCTTTTTTGTTAAAACTGGATATTGCCCCCAAGAGTTACTCTCCACTGAATAAAGCAGCGAGACATTCATTGTTTGCCGACGTTCCAGCAGAATGGCATGTTGTTGCATCATCGCAGCTAGGCGTGTCCGGGCTTGGTGGATGTAGATTTGTTATGGCTGCTTGGCAGGCAGTATTGGGAAACGTTTCAGTCAATGGTTTACCGGACCTTTGAAGGTAGGTCATAAAAACCTCAACAAAATATTTTTAATCCAGAAAGCGCAGCGAGAGCGTGAGGGTTTTCTTGTCTTTACCGAGTTTTCTCAGCAGGAAATGGAATGAAGGTAATTCTCTCATTTTCATCATAAACAGGTCTGAAGTAATAAAACGCTTGCACTTATGGGTTTCAGAGGAATATACGACCTGAAACCCTTCAGATCGATGAAAGGCACCACAAGACCGAGTTTTCAAAGACAACTGCTTTCGTACACAATATTGCAAAACACATTTATCCCCACCCAGCTGTTAGGTGAACTGCTTCCGTGGCCGCAGAGAAGAGATGATTTACAACCATAAAGTGTAAACGTTCTCTCAATGAGAGACTTTGTCACCGGAATTGAAGGTGATTTGATTGGCGGGGTCAATGCATTTGAGTCTGGCATGCATCCAGATTAAATCCTCCATAAAATCACTTGAATCAATGCTGCTTTTCTTAAGTGGCCTTGGACCAGTGCCAAATTTAGATATGTACGTCAGACGCATCCTCTCGTATTTTTAACAGCTCTAAGGCTTGTGTTGATGGAATAAGTACAACTCTGGCAACTGGCGGCTACACATTTTTGAGTGCTTTGCTTCTTTTCGAAAGTGTAATAAATTTTTCCGTAAAAAGAGTTCAAAGACTTTTGTTTTTGTTTTTAAAAAAGCAGATGGTCATCAGACGAGCACATGAAGTCTAAGATTCCTCCGGCAGCAGTGTACATTCTGTTCTGGTCAGAAATTCCCGTGTTTGTCTATGCTGTTGATCAAAAATCAAAAAGTGAAATAATTTAATGTCCTGCAGGACAGAGCTCGGATCCTTTTCCGATAAATGTCTTTTGTAGCGGGATGCACTGGCGGAAACAATTCTCGCTAATCTTCGACCACACCATCCTTATTAAAATGGGCCGTAATTAATTAAAACAGACATAGAGTACACATTCTTTTCCATCCTTGCCTTTTGTGGCCTAGTGCTTCAGAGAATCCATGTACTTGTTCTGGAATTTCAATGGATTCTCCACAGACTCTGCAGAGACCGACCGTCTTCTGATATTCCCAGTTTCCTTAGGTGCTCCCTGAGTCTGCAGTGCTCTGTTGGGAAGCCTGTTAGGATACGGAGGTTGTTCTTGCTCACCTTGATACATGCCGCAAACCTCTTTCGGTTTTATTGACCCATGCTCATCTTGGACTGTTTCTTACCATTAGTGTTGTGCTAGCCTTTTGTCTGGTCACCTCTTTCTAGTTCCGTAAATTCTTCTCTGAAAACATGCTCTCCTACCGCGCAGAATGGCAGCAGTTGGGCAAATTCTCATGTCGGCTGTAACATAGAGGCATGCCAATCTTTGAACTTTACAAGACTACAATACAACTTTGCAAGACTACAATACAACCGATTGCAATATTGTTGGATATCCAGCGTTCGAAACTTGTTAGAATATGCGGACGGAAACAAAATATACTTCATAAATACAGCCACCTTAAGCTCAGTTCCGGATCATACTTGTACCCAAGGACAGAGCGGATAGCCTTGCGAAAAATATCTTTAACATTGGAAATAGTGGAAATAGGAAACCGCAAGGATCGCGGGGTAAACCACGTCCGAGAGATCTCCAGGCAACTCGGTCCTCCACCATCCAGTCTAACTCATCTTGTTAGAGTTATGCCCAAGCGTAACGAGGCGAGTTTTTGGACTTGGTCCAGCCACGTCCTCCTGGGTCTGCCAAGCGGTCGCCTGGAATCGCATTCAACGCCCGCCTCGGAAGGGGACATTCGTGCCACGTGACCAAACCACCGACACAGCTGCTCAATGTTAAGTTCCTCGCACACTGCCGTGTTTCAGCAGCACGGATAAATCTCATCTCAGCTGCATGTATTGGCGATCTTATTCTTTCGGTCATTACTCAAATTTCATGACCAGAGGTGAGAGTTGGAATAAATACTAAGTTGAAAACCGCTAACTTGGCCTTGCAATCAAGCGCGGCCTTCCTGATTAAAGACCTACCAAGCTGTTTCAAAATTGACCCAGCTTGACCAATCCGACAGGAAAACTCAGCATTACCCCTTCCATCACTCGTGAAAAGACCCCGAGATACTTAAACTTCTCCACCTGCTTCAACTGGACTCCACCAGGGCGCAGAGTGCATTGAACAGGCGTTCTGGAGATGACCATAACCTCCGATTTGTATACGTTGACCTTCATTCAGTGCTGGAGTTCCGTTTGGGAAGATGTGAGGATCACTACGTCATCTGCAAAAAGATGATGACTTACTCTCAACTCTCCCAATGTGAAACATGCCTCGCCTAGGTTGCGCCGCAACACCCTGTCCATATATACAATGAAAAGGAGCGGTGACCTGGTGCACCCTTGGCGAAGTCAAACACAGCTGGTACAGTTTGTGTATAGAGACTGAATGGCCCTCAGAAGAGGACTATCAATCCCATACTCCTGCAGAACACTCGAGGAATTCGGTCGTATGCCTTTTCCAAATCACAAAACAGCTGGGCTTGGCATACTCCAAGCCAATAAATGAAATAATCAGTAACTGAGGCTGGACGTTGACTGAACAGCGAAGGCCATGTCATCATGAATGGTCAGATTTAGTCGCAAAAGTGCACACATCCTTAAAGAGGTCCTTATCGGGCAATGTACGTTGGCAAACGTACGCGTCATGGCATCAGTCGCAACTACTTCTCTAGGAATTTTACTTCGGTTGCTCAGCTCTAGCAAGGAGGATACTGCAGTTTCTTCTTTTCCTTTTACTGGCGCTACAATCCGGTGTGAAAGCCTCTCCTAGCAGCCTTGCAGCAGCTGTCAGTACAATTTCGCACCAGTTGTCGGTTGTGACTCTTTTCCACTTATGTGATCCATCGGTTTCGAGGGCGTTCTGTATTGCCTTGACCCACTGGTGCAGAGTCGAAGAGCTCCCAAGCTGGAGAATGCGCTCTAGATGGTCTATCCAACTTAGGCGTTAAATTCGTAGACGACTAGCTAGACTCATGTCACTGTGCAGCCCATACAATTCGTGGTTGAAACTTCTACTCCAGAAACCGTCAACGCAAACATGACCAAAGATTGTCAGAGTTTTTCTCTCGAAAAGACCAAGTTCCTCTTCATCTTCTCTTGAAATTCTTAAACAAGATCGCGATCTTGAAAAAGAGCAGGACACGGATAAAGGTGGTAAAGGTCCTTCGAGAGAGCAGTTTCCAAAGACATAAATATGATCGCACTAAAGCCTCCCGAGACAGAATGGGCCCAGCAAGTTGGCCCGAATGGGCTGTAGCCGTATGGCCCCAAAGCCACTCCTTTACTTCCTAACAACTCAGAGCATCTGTGTTTACACACTCCAATGATATTCACCGCTCCTTGCTTCCGAACAACATCTCCACATTGGTGGCCAGCTTATAGAGTTCGCATGTTTACCCACATTCCGTGCAAACATGCCCTAATGTCCAACTCAGAATTGTTCTGTCAAAAGCGTCAACTATGCCGAAACGTCGTGTTTTTCATCCTTCAGATTTTTAACCAGGCTGGCAGGACAGCGGATTCAGCATGCCGTTGGACCTTCGAATCACGTGTTTGGTGGCAGCCTGGTCGAATTTTGAGTCCACGCGTTCGCCGAGGAGTCGCCGAAGGTTGTGGCTGTGACCTATGACGTGTTTACCCCACGATCTCTGTTCCGTTCTATTCTCATTCTTCTGCTTGTGAAGCTTCTCCACCGGCACGTGGGAATGACGTCAATATCAGCGTAGTCCATTAACTGATCCGATTTGTAGACGTTCGTGTTCTCTAAACAAAACATCATCACTCATTTGTCATTACTATCATTTAGGCGAAGGCCCGGGGAGATAATGTGACTAACTTAGATCTTTTGGTAACTTGGGAAAACTTAGGGCTAAGTTTTCTAATTTCATCTGGGCACGTGTGAAGTTTGTTGCCTGTTATGACATGGTTGGTGAAACATAGCTCGCGACAAATTTTAGATTTTGTTTTCTCACATTCCACATGAACATGTTTTCATTGACAGGGTTCCCACTTTGCGGGATGTGAGCAAATAAATCATATTTAATCTATGGACTGTTATGATTTTTTTTTGTCTGTCTCACTGGGTCTTAGACACAATTAATAATTGCCTTCTTCGTTAAAACGAATTGGATAATCCAAATGGTCGCTTTTCGTTTCGTGAAGTTCTTACCAAATGTGGGAACCAGTCTATGGTCAAATAACTTCTTTTATTATTTTAGCTAGCAAAAGACAAATAGTTTGGGCAGTGTGTACGCTGGAATCTAGGCTAGGCTCTATATTGTATGTTAAACCAATGATTCTGACGTCTGTTTTGACTTGTGGATTCGTAGTACAGTGAAGCATCTCTTTAGGGACGTCACGGTCCCGTCACGAAGATTTGCGTGTTTTTCAACCCATTCAAAACGGACAATCATGATGGCCCCGTTGCTGTCCGCTTAAGAATAGTTTCACTGTAGTACCAAGGAACAAAGACGAGGACCTATCGTCACACAAACTTTCACATGCCATTGACAGTCATCTGGTAGATGAACTGACAGGTAAAACTTCTCAAAATAAAATGTACTCAAATTGGTTGTTAGCTTCTTAAGTATAAAGGGACAAAGAGACTTCAATAAATCGACAGAACAAAGAAGATTCAAGCTCCAGACATCAAATATGGCGCGAGTCCTGGTCCATGTGCAAAAAGTGAGTTTCAGCAATCGAATTCACTAGATGTCATCCCAATCAAAAACAAAACCCCATTCAACATCGATTCAATCGCTAGAACTGCACTCGTTTGCCTTTTGCTGACTAACTCACTTTATTCCCGCCGGTTCTCACTCATAAACTAAAGAGCCAGTGCCGAAAATGTGAAGGACCCCATCAACTGGTAACTCCCCGCTTTCATTTGCAAATGTCATCCTCAGCAAACTTACTCTTTCTTTCATTCACATTTATTAACCTCACTCCTGCACAGTGCTGTCCGTGAAGTATGATATTTCACTTTCATTCCGACAACACACACACATATATAGAACCACAGAATTCCTCTCAGCGTACGTCCTTATCAAAGATATTAAATGCAAAAAAATGTGGGGTAGGTGCGCAATGCAGCCCTGTTCTTTGTTTTTGAATGCTGCGTGTCTGGTGGTTTTCTTTTTCTGCTCATTTTGAAAGTGATTCCACAGACGGAACGGAATACGAGCGCAAACTTGTTTCCCTTTTAATCCTTCAAAGTGCTTATGTCGTAATGCTGTTGAAGTTGACGTTTTCCCCCTTTTCGGTTATGAGATATCCAATGACTTCATTCGCGGGTAGAAGCGAATACGGAACTCCATAATTGACAAGAGTGGGTACGATGCCAGTGTTTCGAGAAGGAAAAAAAATAAATAATAATAAAACCCATATGGAGACTCAGGAAAACGTCAATACTTGTGTGTATTCAGGGGGATCCGAATCCTCTGAAGTAACCCCTTTTTTCATATTGGAACAAAGACCTAGCAACGACCCCTGTTACTTGCGTGCTGATTTTTAATAAGGACAAGACAAAGGAACCGGCTCTCTTTGTCTCAGGACTTTGTGCGCGCGCTCTCTCACTCTCTCTCTCTCTCTCTGTTTCCAAAAATGTGTATGGATGGCTAGGAATTTCCCGTTCATTGGGGACGGCATTCGCCCCCCAAAAAAAAAACACAAAAAAATATGTCTGAACCACAGAGATATAGGAAGGTGCCATCGACACACCACCACCACCACCATACGCCATACGCAACGGAGGGTGGAAAAGCTCCTCAAATGAAGCGAATTTGAGTCGTAATGTGTAAACGCAAAACACTAAACACAGCACAAACCCCCGCCGAGCAGTCGGTCGCCCCCAATAGCAGCCGCACGCAGTATCAGTATCTTTTGACTCGAAAAGCCATTCAACCTAAAAAAGGTCAGTGTACTTACACTACGGTACACAGAACATCCATACACACACGAGGTATATGACTACGACGCGGCCGTATATCCCATCACCGCTACTTGTGCCGTGCCGTTTCCGACCAAACTTCACTTCGAAACAAAACAAAAATAAAATATGTTAACACAAAATAAATAAATAAATTATTTATATCTAGACGCACACAGTCCAGTGAGTGAAGTGGGGATCGCACACATACGAGTTCGCGAATATGGTCATCATCATCATCATCTGCTAAACTAAGCACGGCCAAGGTGTTCACGTTTGGTCGTTTCTCGGGGGGCGAACGACGCGTCGCGACGAAGTGATCGCATCATCAGCAGAATGAAGAACAGTGGAGGCGCAGCACCCAGAAGCACGACTTGGTTCTCTGATTCAAACATTTGTGTGGTGGTGGTGTGTGCTGTGTGATCGTTGTCTGTTAGTTGGTAGTGGGGCACCGCAACGAGGATGATCTATACCCAATAAAATCGCGCATACAAACTCAACAAACTCAACTCGATCTCGCCCCTCCGGAGTCATCCAAACAAACGCGAATGATCACTTCCTACAGACACACAGGCACTACCAAACCCCGCAGCCAGACGGAATCGCTACACTTAGCTGTTTTCAGAAAGATTATTAGCGTTTTTTTTTTTTCTTTCTCTTCTCTTTCGAATACATCAAATTAAACAGGTTCAGCAGGGCTACACCAGAGGATAACAATGACATTTCCGAAGTAAATGCCTCTGACACATAATCTAGACTAAACACACTGTCAATGCCATGTTGTGGGAATGGATTTAAATTAATACGTAGACAATGACAATTGTGTTGTTTGAGATGTTCTACTTTTTGTTTCTTCATTTGTGTTTTTTTTTTGATGCGCACTTCTCTGTGCAGCAACACAGTAGAGGGCGAATAATTAGATACACTCGATGTTGGTGAATACATGCGTGCAGACAATCAGTATTCAAGCGAGATGCGATGGTGAATATCTTTTTCGTTTATAGGTCACAAATAGCAAAGTGGTTTTCTTTATTCAAATGGATTCCTTTGAATGAATCTTCAGTTTCGTCACGACTATTGTCTGATCTGCCATCATTCATTGAGTCGCATGCAAAAACTTGTACGTGCTGTCTGTGTGCCAAAGGTTTAAGGATATTGAAACAGGTCTTCGTAATGACTGCTCCGCCCAAAGAGAACAAAGGAGCCTAATAATTATTCGAGCAAAAGCTGTAACCGGATGTGTGGACAAGCAAACGATGTTTTTAATTATCGAAGAGCACTTAGGGGAATACGATGCAAATGAGTGTGAAATGTTGTTAATGTTGGTATCGCGATTTATTTGTTTTAGTCTATGCGACAAAAGTAGTCAATTTCATGAATATCCAGTGTCAAAAGTAAGTACACAACAACAACTCCACTACTTACTCGAGTTAATCAGTCTTGATGAAAATCATCTGTCAGTTGAAAAGGTGACGTTCCCAATTAGTCGACTTTTGCCTTGTCTTGATTTTCGCAAATCGATATTGCAAGGAACTCAAGTGAAGTATGTCGATCCAATGCCTAATGACACTGAATTGTGCATTAGATCGACAGACTTCACTTGGTTTTCTTGCAATATCGATTTGCAAGAATGTAAAGTATTGAAAGTCATCTGTCATGGGTCTCAGTGAAAGTGCGTAGGGGGTATAACTATCAACTAGGGCATTCATTGACAGTTGACACATTGATTCAGTGATGCCAAATTAGTCGCTCTTGGGTGAGTTCATCGTGCGAAAATGGGTTCGTGACGCATCGCTTTGCCTTAAAGCGGACATACATTTGCAAAACGGGCATGGGATGACCAGCGTTTGAGTGGCTGAATGCCAAAAGTAAATATTAAGAAAATTTGTGGAATTGCACTATGGGCACTTGATTGACATTTATTGACATTTGATGTTTTGTCAGCCGGTAGGTTATTCCAATCAATGCAGTTGTAAATCTTCAACCAAAATTTTGAAGAGACCTGAACTTTGTTGAGGTTCTGATCCTGGTCCCTAAAAAATAAATTGGTCGGTTCTGAAAATCTGTTTTCTTATTTTCTGAACTGAACCATGCCGCTGGAGTGTTTAATTTTTGGTCTTATTTCATCGATCAAACATCTTTTTCTATAATTTGCGCCCAGTTTGTAACCAATTTACTGCTACGAATGACGTTAAGTGTTTGGAAAAGATACAGAACCGCCCAAAATTTTGGAAGCAGAAATGTACCCATTCACTTTATCCACTAGATCTAATTATGTGACGTAATATAAGCCAAATACAAATGAGACCGAATATTACATTTTGGAAACACTATACAGGAATTTGCTCACATTTTACACTTCATAACTCGAACAAGATGCAGTCGAACATCCACAAGTCGAGTAGTCATGCGAACAAATATTTTGTTTATGGCATGCTCGAGTTATGGAGTGTACAGTATGAGATCATTTAAGTCTAGGTTCTGAAACATTTAACAAATTTTGTTTGACTTAGAGAAAAATTCCTCTTAAAGATGTTCGTCTTACAGAGCTTTGGAGGTATTTATACCCGTTACTGCTCGACTTATGAGGGTTCGACTGTATTTTGCTCGAGTTATGGTGTAAAATGTGAGAAAAATCCTGTTAAGGATGTTCGTCTTACAGAAGTTTGACTGTATATTGGATAATAACGCGATGGTCTTTCTGTGATATACGCGCGTCTCTGACAAGAAGACGAGATTTTTCGGCCTCGACCTTATTTTGTTTTGCCATACATAGCCATTTTACGACATTCGATGCCGATGCGACATGATATTTCATTCTCAACAGCTTTGCGAGACGGAACAAATACAGAACGCCGAAAAGGGTTTTGTGAAAATTTGTTGCGTATTTCACTTTGTATGGCCGAGTTCATAAGCGTCACACTGCAAGATGTGCGTTCACAAATGTAAATAAACTGCAGTGACTGTGCATGAGAGCAGTTGGCAAATGCGTTCATAAAAGCAATGTGACAGTCAAACTGCGATCAAATTGGCTGTGATTTTTGTTTTGTTGCAGGATTGCAGGGGAACCGAAAAGTGGACTTTTTCGTGCGAAAATGGTTTCTAAGAACATCATACTATAATTTAATAAAAATACAAAATACTTTAGTTTACTTTAAAACTTTATTTTCACTGGCCACGTCTTATTCCTCTGACTGTTTACAAACGAATGACTGTTCTCTCTTATTCCTATCCGGTAGTTCCTTTCCATTTTCGCTGTTGTTATTTTTCTGAGAAAAGCGTTTGAATCCAGAGCATATTACGATTGATATTTGAAATATGAACAGTTGATGATGGCAGTGTTGTATTTAAACGTACAGTTACGAAGGACACTCAAAAAGTCACGGGATTATCAAACATTTGTTGTAAACTCAGCTGTCAGAGGTCAATTCTGCGAGGAGTGTCGTTGAGATGTGGTGGCGCTTTACACTTTTGAGATGGAGCGACATCTAGGTTCCATGCACCGCAAAATATACCACCACGATAGATTCCATATATACCACTCACCGTTAAATAAAACCTTTAGAAATGTTGTCTAGAGCTATTGACCATTGAATTAAGTCCAAAACTTTACTCGGTTTTAGACTAGGGTTCTTGTTTAGTGCCACTTTATTTTTTTATCGTGCGATATGATGGGAAGCATTCAAACATTGCTTCTTGTGACTGCGGTTAGTTGCGACTAGAAATGAAGTATAGTACCTCTCTTGCCCCTTAAAACGTTTGACATTTATTTTTATATCGTTTTCTAAAGCCAAATTGACCAATCAGAGAATGGCATTCGCGTTATTTCGTGAATAACTGTCAAAAAGCCTCTCAAATTCGTCGATGGACTATGGGTCAATTAGCTGTGAAGTTGGGCATCTCTGTCATACTTCATTTCTGGGAAGGTCCAATACGAAAAGCAACTTGGTTACATTTCGATAGTTTTCTTTTTCCCGTGCTTTTGAGATGTTCACGTTGCTCCTTGCTAGTTATGGCCACAGATCAGTGATGAAAATAGTGAAACATGATCTCTTGAGCCACGTCATCACTATGCGACACCTATCCTCTCTTGCTGGCTCTATGCAAATTAACGACGTCATCCTAGATCCTAGCATATTTTCATCTCTTATCAAAAAAATCAAAGCTTTCGGCATTTACGTGCATTCAAGGTCACTGTTAAATTTTAGACAATAATTGTGAAGAGTGTCGCGATGAGAAGAAGGTCCAATACATTTTTCAAACACCGTAGGTGGCCAGCAGACACTCGGTGCCTGGTCAAACTCGCCGTTTGATGATAATTAGGTTCCTCGACTCTTTCAACCGGTTCTCCAGCATTGTTTACCTAAGCAGAAGGGGACAGACCGGAATGAATAACTTCGACATAAATCATCCCTCAAATGCAAATGCCATTTGGTTCGACTCAGTAAGAGTCATCATTGAAAATTTAGCTGCAAGTTGTCGTCATCTCGAAAGAAGGCTATAGACAATCATTTTTTAAATGATATTCTTGCTGAAATGATGGAAAAATGACAGTGTGTAGGTTGGAGTGAAAAATTACGACAAAATGATGAGGGTCGACATTTTTCATGGATTTCGCTAAAATAATGAAGAATTGTGCATGATGTGAAATTTGCCATTCCTTGAATGATAGCGTATGTCCTGGAATGATAAGGAATGACATTCTAGGAGTACCATTTGAAAACAAATGTAACCTAACATAAAATTCCCAATCCTCTTTGGGATTCCAACTCTTGGTCTTAAAAGAAAGTTATTGTTAATCCATCCTTATCCGATACTGATAAGGCTCTAGCTGAACATTAACTGCTTACATTTCCCCATCTCATTAAATCATAACGATCAAAGTATGTTTGCAATTTTCCATAATTGACGCCTGCCTTCTGTGCATAAGCGCAACAACGGGTGGTTAATTGTTAAGGCCGCAGTGTGAACATGTTTCACATCGTCAAAGGCTGCATAAGGAGGCAGCCCCGACAGGTAGACACTCTTCAGAAGACGGTGCACATATGTGAGTGGTTTTGTAAACTACCCCGAACGGCGGCAAAGGACAACTATCCGCTCATAGCACACACACGTGCTATTACATTCATTTTAATAACCCCTCATTCGAACTGAAGGGATTTCGGATGCTTGCCGAGGAGATTAAAGGATACCACACAATTACTGCGGCTATAAAAGCAGATTTCAGCAAGCAGAGACTCCATAGGGGGCGACTAAAATACCCAAATGCTTGCAGTAAGCCCTACCTGGTGAGGGAATCCGCAAGAGGTAGATGTGTGCGTTTTAACGGCAAAGAGGACGGACTTTTTACCCAGAAGGCATGGGCGTTTAACTAATTTTTCATGGGTATTTTCCATCTCCTCAAAGGTTCATCGAATTTTGGAGTTTTGTGTTCGATTGCTTGCAAATATCCCAGGATTGTTGTTTCACATCTTTCGGATAAAGAAACGCCACAAACATTGGAAATGTTTGAACTCTGTCCAAGGAGGCACTCGCCCCCGACATGTGGTCAGACTCAGAGAATCCCGAAACAAATCCGGACACGCCGCTGCATGGAATCACTCAATTCTTTTCGAAGACGCAAATCAACGCGTGGTGGTTATACAAAAAAGAATTAAATAACTAGGTCAGTGTGCTCTTTAATTTATATTTTGTTTACACATGTGTCATAACTAGGAATCATCGTTGTGCCTAGTCTAGAACAAGAGAGTGTAAGTTGTTCCTTTTTTTTCAAAAGAAAACGAGAGAGGAGACTGCGCGAATGAAACCAGTATCACATTCACACAACGGAGTAGTTGTGGAATCCTTCCATCTTTGGCCAATGGAACGAATTTACAATTCAAGCCATCGACGAAAATAACTTTACCCCAAAGAAGCAGAAGCAGAAGATGACGATGAAGTAAAAACAAAAATCAGAAGACGGGGTTGATGCACGACAGTTTGCGGATGTTTTTGTGCTGTACACCTTTACGTCCCAGTTTACTCTGGATTAAAATAAACTCGCGTGGACTCGCACACGATTGCTGCTCTGAAGTGGGGAATTTTTGTTCGTTTTCCTTCGACAACGACGCATATATTCCAGTGAAAATAGAAAATTCAAATCAAATAGGAAGAGGAGAGAATGTTTATAGATACGCGTTTGCTTACGAAACAGAAAATTCCCTTTAAACGACGAACGACACTAAGCGGCAGGGAATCGCGTGCATTTCGAATGTCTTTTCGAACTGATTCGAATAATAAATTATGTACGTCTGTTGAAGGCTTAATCTGTGCATGATGATGGGTGGAGGGGTGAGGGTTTTTTTTCGCTTTTATTTATTTTCACAATTCGAACCTGAATGGTCGTTCTTGCTTTGTCTGTGGCAATATGAATGAGGGATCCATTACTGTTTTGAATATCGAGGCGATATTTTTCTGCACGATTTGTATTCGATGTAGCCGAGGGCAGGAAATGACGCTGGAATGAAACCGCAAACCGAAAATATTCAAAAACGAAAGGGGGGTCTGTTCTGGAAGTGTTGGGATGGCCTTTCCCTTCTCTCAAGTTCGTAGAGATGATCTCGAACTGCTCTTGTCCTTTTGTGCAGCCTCGCCTGGTATGCTGCATGCTTTGTTGCTGTACTCGCTGTCTAACCAATGGTCTTTTCTGGTGGTCTTTAAAACCCAGCATTGCCTCTAGTAGGTTCTCTGATTCTATCAATTTCCTGGCAGGCTTGGACTTTCTTAATGCTTCGGGGAGACTCGATGGGCAAGGTTCCAGTTTATCTGCTGCGACCGTAGCTTCGAGATCGAATTTTTCGACCTCGACTCCGATATACGTGTTCTTGCCGTCGCTACACAAGGAATTGAGCCGAATCCATGTGGGCTCCTCGGAATGTTCGGACTTACAGAATGCTCGAGGAGTGTTTGTGGTCGAACGAAATGTGATCAATCTGGTTGACGGTTGACCGGCAGGTGCCTTGTTGTGGTGAGGGAACCGGGTACTGGCTGCAGATAGGTTTCGCCATGCTACTTAATCCAACATTTTCAGGGATTATTGCTGGCAATTCGCCAAGTTGAGAGCGATCAACAACTTTGACCTGGGTGCATAGGCCCAACCCCTCTCAGGGTAATCGCCTCCAACCTCCATTTGTGTACACTACCTTGAGCTACCTCTGATGCGCTGTGTCTTGGAGTTGAAGACTCTTCTGGCCAGTGCCACGCTGTTCCGACTCTCGCCCAGCAGTCCATGTTAGTACTAGTCTCCGGGGAGGTGAGGTAGACACAGCTCTTGAATACGATTTGGATTTTCTTGAGCACTCTCTTGACGCAGGGGAAAGTGAACCTTTTCGATATTTTTTTTTGTATTGTCATATTTATGAACGACCTTAATTTTGTTTGCTTCCGCAGCTAAGGAAGAATAGCTCAAAAAGGAACACAATATAAAACATTATACATAATTTGAAATCGAATGAAGACTTCTGTGACTAGGTGTACCTCAAAGTCTTAGCCACCCATTGTGAAATTTTCTTCAAGACAGCTTGTAGGTGCTTCTTTTTTTCCTCTTTCATCGCCATTGGCTTTCTAGCCACTTCTGTCTCTCGCTCTCTTTCTCTCTCTCTCACTCTTCCTTTCGCAGACACACCATTGACGCTTCCTTGCTTTCGAGCAGAAACGTCAGTGTCATAGGCGCGTGCTAACAATACTAAAATAGGACAGTTGCAAAGCTCAAAAAGTCAAATAGAATCGGCTGCCTTTAGTTCGGTTCTAACATTGCCTTGATTTTATTTACCTAAGTCTATTATTGGACTGGCCCTGGAAGTTTAGCCTCGACACAAGGGAGAGGAACGCTTTATGTACTTCACGTTGTAGCTGTAGCTAGTGCTAGGCGGCAGTGTGACAGTGGAACGATTTTTCTTTCAGCTCGTAGGTATTTCTGTTTATTTTTCAGCAAGATAAACCCAACTAACCTCGGTGAAATAATCAGCCTCACACTGCTAATCGGGATCAACACAGTAGATTAGGGGGAAATAGTTTAATGACATCTCTGACACACTTCCAAGATAATCAAAGGCCAACACTTCAAAGTGTCTTATCAACAAGTTCAAAATTGCCACACAATTTCTTTCGGAGAACTACGCATTTTCTTATGGAAATATCCAAAGTCATGTGAGAAAACCGCACGCGTTGATGTCGTGCAGTGAGTGAGTGAAGCATCTTGCTTTGTAAACCAAAGCAAACGCCTGAGCACATACAGATAAACACAAGCTCAGAGTGTTTACCTCAGTTCACCCCGTTCGCTTCAGATTGAAAATTCAAGTACGTTGATCTGTGCAATAAGTACTCATCGTTAAAATACAAATACAGCGACCCTGCCAGGGAAGAGGGAAACACAAAAAATAAAAAAAAAAAAAAAAACTAGTTTCTGCTTTTCCAATTTATTTTTCATTCCCTGCCCTCGGTTCGGGTGCGCTGATAACGTCCAACAGACCGCGATGCTTCGTCGATGTCCATCGTCCGTCTACCTACTACCTTTACCCGACCGACCTTGTATTGATAACCTGAATAAAAAAAATAAATAAATAAACCAAAAACAAAACAAAACACGGCGACGACCGCAAAAGGGAGAAAGAAATATCAGAAAAAAAAAACAAAAATCGAGAAAAACGAGTAACCAAACGAACGTCGACGAAGCAGAGACAAACCCAAATAGAGAGATAAAGAGAAAATTTACAGAAATAAAACTAAGAACCTAAAAATATCTGCGATACGATGGTGTACGGTGGCGGTGGCTGAGTTGGCTGACTTGGCTGAGTTCGGATGGGTTGGCTGGCAAGCCTGCCATGCTGTCTATGCAGGATGGATCCCGATTAAAGCGTTCGTCGCCCCTCAGTCCGTCGATCAGGGCAGTGGTCTGTTCACCGTTTAATTACACAGTTGCCTCTTCTCGTGCTAGTGTGGTGCTCTTCACGAGGCAATCCGACTTGCTATCAGCAGCCGCCCAATGAAAGCTTTGTGTGTTTGAAGAGTTTTTTGCTGTTGTGTTTTGTTTCTGTTTCTGGCGATGCCAAGAGAAACCTTCAAACATTCAAAGTCCACATGGCCATGATTAGCAACCGCGAGACATCGGCAGGGAGAGAACAAAGACTCGATAAAACTGCGCAGTTTGGCGGTGGAATGAGGGAAGAGCCAAGCGTCTATTACGCGTCCGAAATTGTTTGGCCGTAAATCAAGCGATCGCCACGATCGCTGTGTTCGACAATCGTACGGTCGGTGTGAGCAACATATTAAGCCTTAAGCGAAGCAAATGGACATTTCGAAACCTGCACGGACAAGCAGTTACAGATCCAAAGAGGCGGCTCACTGGCAACTCAGAGAGGCACAGCGGCAGAATCTGCTGGTCGATTGGGTTTTATGGGTTTTCCTGCGGCTTTTATCTCTTCTTCGAGTCGTCTCTGAAGTCGGCAACTCAGCGAATCAGTTGAAAACCAATTTCAGTGCGATTTCGAGTGAAAGTTGCGGGGAGGAACCCCCTGTCCGGCGTCCCCGAGTCGCAGCACCAACTGCGGGTTGTAATTGAGTTGTGGCCCGATAGAAATGCGGCAATAGTTGCACTTTCTAAGTTCGCATATCGAATGAAAAGTCATCGGAAGGTATTGATTTAATTATGAATGAATTATTCAACTGGAAGTGTGGGTTACATCACACGTCACTAGAGGGCATCAGACGCGATTTGTTGCGCACTTGACAGAGATTGGTTCTTATTTGAACTTCAAGCGTGGCTTTAATCGATTACATTCTTTTGTAATCATTCATTTGAGTTTGTGCACTTCGTGGCGACCATGTGTAGAATTTGATGAGGTAACACTGAATCGTGTAGTTGCACTTGAAGTTTGCACCTCTCTACTCGGCTTAAGGTTAAAGTAAGCCATTCGAATTCGTTATCACCATCCGTTTGACAAATCATCCCGAGAAGCCCTTGCGGTTAATCAATCAAGTGCCAGTGTGTATCAGGCGCATGTTGCGGTCGTGAGTTGTCCGTCAAGAATGACTTCCTTATCAGGCTGAACATCACCGCATTTTAATTGAGTTATTGACATCTAGTGATAAGACGGGAATAGCTTCAATCGTAAAACTCACTCGCAAGTGGCTCTTTAGCCTGTAAGAATGGATTCGTAGACAGGGCGTTATCGTTCTCATAGAATCGACGAGTTGTTCGCTTTTTGAGCAGTGAGTTGAGCTCGTGTATTGATTGGGTCTCTTCAGAGTTCCTAAGTCTACTCCCAAAGTAGTTCATCGTACAGATTATTTTGTGGAAGAAAATTAATGAAATGTGACTTACGCAATGTTGTCCAGACAATTATACATGAAAATAATTTGAACGGTCTCTCGGTTGGGGACTGGTCTCGTCTTGAGATCCAATATCCCCTCACAGTCAATGGCAAACTTAGTTTTTGTGTAAGTTCAGTGTAACAGAACCGTTTTTCAGCCACGCACCCCACCGGAAGCTAAGCCTTCAATTATCACGTTCTCCCTCAGTGTTGGAAACTTTCCGGGCCGTTGGGTTGCCATCCATTCGTCCTAATCATGACTTTCATACCTCATGAATATAGATTCGAATAATACAAAAATTAACCATTAACCACGTTTTTGATGCAGCTGATGAAACATTATTTAAGCATTTTTTACTACTCCTGCAACATTTCTTCTTTTGGCGGAACTCTCTTCATTTTAATTCAAATGGCATTCAGATTATTGCAGCTTTAAATTTTACACGGACAGGACGAATCGTGAGAAATGCCTAGTTTTTTTCTGGTCTTAAAAATTTAATTAAGGGCAATTAAGTTAATATAGCAAGATTTCATGACTTTTGTGCAGCAAGTAAGAAACTCAGAGTCGACATACCACTGTGGGCCGATTCCATTCGTGTGAGGGAAACTCCAGGCAACTTCTCCAGCGCCCAATAAGCGAACGAACGGCGTTGTCTATGGCCGCCCCTGTTCAATTCTTGCATCAGCACAATGACTCTCTGGCGATTCAATTCAGCTGAATCATCATTTCTGGGTCGTCTTCGATAAAGACCACTACGGCGGCTATGTTTCCTTAATTTCGCATTAATCTCTTGTTTGTGGCTTTATGTCGCAAAGTGTATAGTCACCCTCGAACATTTCCACGGGGTGACGAATTGTTTGTACACTGAAGCCATGTTGGAGACCGATCTCGTATTTGGAATGTCGATAATATTTTTTGATATTTTCCACGCGTAGGTAAGTGGGTGCCCTTACGGCCTTCGGTCGTGTCGCACTTAGGCCAATAAGTTGGGTCCAATATGCCCTTGATGGATGTTGTAGTTACTACCATCGCAGCTGCCTTTGGCACAAAGCCCGGTAGGGTTTCCTAAAAACATTTGCACTTCCTTGCGACGAAAGCTGATCAGTGTTGTAGATCTCTTTTTGCCCGGCGTCGCGTCAGCCGGGCACCCTTGCTATTGCTTCAATTTCCAGACTGAGCCAACTTGAGGGCTTCGTCTGCCAGCTCAGATTTCGCGGCGAATGTTGTCCGGAGTTCATTTCCTTGGATGCTAGTGTGCCCTGGTACCCAGCATTGAGTCACCGTCTTTGCCATGGATATTTCACAACCCCGACGATCTGTCTACATGTGACCTGACTAGTTTCGATGTAAATATGTCCGATGCTATGGCTTTTATTACCGCGTGGCTGTTGGAAAAAATGGAAATCGATTTGCTGGTTATATTGCGTTCTATCTAAAGCAGTTGCTGCACTTTACGATGGGATTTAGCTGGCTAATGTCGATATCCAGTCCGCCCAAACTTTGGTAGATGTGAGCACCCCTAAATGTGAATTCTTTCATGTAACTAAGAGTGCACTGGACAAGCAGAGGAGGTGATATAAATTCCTTCATCAAGATATTTTGAAACATGACCTAATGCCGCACCGGCCTAGACTGTCTCACCGTGGCTGCTAGAATAACTAGCAATTTATACATCAATGAGATCTCTCAGTCCCCTAATTGCGGCTGTTTTGCTTTGATTTGCAGTTTGTGTCGACGTTTGTCGAGAGACTTCCAGTCAATGTACATGCGGATTGTGAGCGACCCTAAGTCCGAACCTCCATTGGTGCCTGACTTAAAAAGTACCTATTAAAGCCCTTGATACCTTGGTACCATATTCGGGTATTACCCGGGTACCCGTTTGGTTGTGGATACCCGCAATATGTCGGGTACCCGTAAATTTAGACAAAATTAGTCTGCCACTTAAAATGACTCCAAATGCAATTCGTATCGGACTCAATGCATGCTTAAAAGCTCCAGCAATGATTTATGTTTTCATCGATGTCTTCCCTTCTTCGCTGTGGTTCAATAATGTACTTTACTAAATTTTAGGGTATTCGTTAGGTACGCGTTACCCGATAATGACTGATATTAGGTACCCGAACAATTTAGGGGGAATTTAAAAGTTTAATTTAAGCAGCAAGTGCAGTTGAGAACAGCTTTTGAGGTGACCCGGGTACCCGCGTGCTCGGGTAATTGTCGAAACGGTTGCTACCCTTGAATGGACTCATTTACTTTGTAAGGAGATTTATATTTATATTTTCAATACTCTTGGCAACGACTGATTGTTTTCAATAATCGCACAGAATCAGCGATTAAGTCAGAAATGCTTTCGATCTGAAGTCATTCAACACCTCCCCTGGATCTCATATAAAATGCACCCTCTGTTAGTTCAGTGGCAATGAAATAAGTGCACACCCTAGCCGCAGGGTCTGCCGAAATACGCTCAAAAGAATTTCATGCATTTTATGTTTATCGATTTGTTGGCTGCATACATAGGTACATGCATATGCGTTTGCTATGTTTATACACATGCTTTCACATCGATTTAATGTGTGCCTGGCCAAAACGGTCGGGGGTTTTTTTCTGTTCATTCCTTTGCCATTACTTCGATTTTGCATTAATTAAAGAAATAACCTTCGAACAGAATATTCCCCACCGTTGATCGGCCGCGGGGTGTTCACTTAACCAAACATGGCCAAAAAAAGAACAAACGAATAGCAATCAACTTCCAGCAACAACAGTTTATGCTGATAAATGCATGTACGGGTGTGTGCGTGTGTGTATACATAAGTTTCGAGTCGTTGTTCTTTTGCCCCGTGGCCCGTGGATATGTGGCAACATTGGCTGGCTTTCATAACACACTCCAACAACGACAACAATTCGAACTTCATTTGCGTTTTGAGTCGTGTCGTCATGAAGCATAAAAATGAAAAAAAAAAAAAAAATGTTACCTCTTGTGCATTTCCTCCCTCCGTCCATTCGTCAACACTTCTGCTGCTTACGTCGATACGACGAGATAAATTTGTTTGAAAACAAACTTGTGTTTCTTTTCCCTCTCGCTCTCGGTCGGGCTCTCCCATTTGGCCTCTTCTTCCCCCTTCTTTGAACAGTCATTCACTAGTTGTGTGTCAAGTTGAGGCAAACATAAACAAACTACATGCAGAGAAATTCACGAATCCAGTCCAAGAGCCGCCGCCGTTGTCGACGTAGAATTCGAAAAGGAAAGAAGAATGGCGAAAAGCAAGAGTGAACGCGCAACACAAACGACTAACATAATTTGTATGTTTTCCAGCTGTTTTTTCCAATTCGGTTCCTTATGTGAATCCGTTGTGCGCTGGGGGCGGGTGTGTATGATGTGCGTGCCTGTGTGTGTAAACTCTTCACGACGCAGTTTTACTTTGGGATAATGTTACATCTCGACGGCAGGTCGGGTGAATCGAACAAGAACACACTACAAACAACAGAAAATGCATATGTAGTATGAATTATTGCGTCAATCGTTGTGCTTCACGGAAGGCACTGTAGAGGTAAGGCACAAATGCGGAGGACGGGAGCGATGAATTGTGTCTGAACTCAAGTGTATTTCCACAATTTATCAGCATATTCCTGTGGTCAATCGAGTGTGGGTCTTTCTAATTGGGCGCTGTACAGTGATATGAAAAAGTTTGTAGATGTTTAGGGTTTTAAACGCCTGTGGTTTTCCGCTGCGATAATGTATTCTTTCTGTGACAGATAAGGACGATGGGCGACCATTTTTGGGACCCTTCTCACGCCGACTGTGTTCAGTGTGTTCAGCCGTGGGCTATGAATTTAAATGTTCAATTTAAACTTCTTGAGCAGCCGCAGATGCGATCGAGAACCACTTTCTAAGGTATTAAGGTCATGATGATGTGTACCTTGGACATGTTAGGATGGGTGAACGATGGGCTTTTAAGTGCCCTTCTACGGGTGATTTATTAGTTGTGTCTCAGAGTGGTAGTTACGCCGTTTTGTTCAAACGATTATTTTGCAGTAATGCTTATTTACTTGTCAACTTCTCGAAAAAAACAGACGTAAACTTGTGACTTCAGACGTTCGCTACTCTAGACTACAAGGCAGTGTCTCAAACAATCACGGAAATATTCGCAAAATGAGAAAGAGGAAAATAACTTGAAGTAAATCCAGAAAAAACCTGTGACTAATAAGCTAGAGAATAGAAGAGGAGCAAGTAATAAGAACAGCTCCATAAATGTGCATACATAAGTACAGGGTCACCCGAAAGAAAATTTAAGAAAATAAATCATTGATTTTGATCACGTTTTTATTTCAATGACGGCCGTAGGGTGACGGCTCTAGTTGTCAGTCTTTTAACCTTTTATAGACCAATATTCAACGTTTGAATAGAGATTTTAGATTATTTGTAGATATATGTAGACTATAAATTTAAGGCCTTATTTAGTTAAGTTCCAGCGTTGCAAAAATTATTCACAATAATTTGGAGTAATTTAGATCCAGTTGTTAGTAAATTTCATTTTTAGTCAGCCTTACACTGACATCTGTCACTGACCCCTAATTGCAGCTGACTACTGGATACGCAAGTGGTTGACAACTGTGGTAATCTACTTATCAGCCGGGGGCTTCTTAGGAGAACTGAAAAAAACTTTGTTGGCCCACCTGTAAAAGATTGCATAACAATATTTAATAATTTATTTTTAAAGAGAAAATGAACTGTAGTTGAACTACAGACAATACAATGCACGTTTTTGTAGTTATAGCTTGTTTTCCCAAACACTTGCACTAATTTTTATTTTTATTTTTTTTTTTCACTGAAGTCACAAAACCGACCCGAAAGCTTGAACCAAACTTTTTTATTTTTATCACGATAACCAGCAGCTTCATTGGGACAGAATTTTGCATCTAGATAGAAGAACAGTTAGGCTTGACAAATAAACTTAGGCATTTACTATTTTGGTGGATTTTTTTAACGAATTGGCTGACTACTGGCGAGCTACATGCCATCACTCTATTCCATGCAGCTTGCCATTATTTCAAATGTCCCCATCGTGAGTTGTTGCAGGTCTTAATTTGGACAAAGTCCCTTCAAATTGTCGATAACTTTTCGACACATTTCGGCAAAAGCTCAGCCATAACTTGACGAGTATTCTTTCTCAGTACGTGAAGAGGTATCGGGTTGTTGTTCTGAACACGATCTTTTGCTTAGCTCCACAAAAGAAACCCAACGGCGACACATTTGGAACGAAAAATAACTCGTCGAGGATATTTTCAATGACAACTGGTCCAATATAGGCGATGTTGGGCTCGAATTCCGCCCTCCCGAGCTCAGTGAAGCTACGCTATTTTTTAAAACACCTGAATACACCAACTCATCTGTGAGACTGGACGGATGAAAGTAAGTGGCGTACACAACTGGGGAAAAAGCTCTAAATGTGCTTAACGTGCGAAACATTACCGTGCTGGATGGATAGTCATGTTCACTGAGGCCCAGCTGCACCCCGGCCTGTAGCGCCGGACAAATAAGAAAAAGAATTGGACGGGATATGTGAAATTTGGTACCTTCATGATGGTCTTCGATTTGACTATTGCGACGAGTATTAACGGTGTCCGTTGCACCTTCCTCATGTTTGATACATAAACCGAACCCCCAGACCAATTTGCCCACCATACAGTGGCAACCGTGACAATTCGATTTCCACTTCCCCATGTGCGGAAACTTTGTTCGCCTTTATTGAGTCTCATAGCTGGATAAAAGTGTGAACATTGGTAATCCCAACGCTGATGTCCAATTTCCAATCGAAGCTCTGCGCATTTCGTGTTCAGCTGGCAGCAACTCATGAGTGAGTGGGGTGTGGTGTACTTCCTCTGGCGTCTATAACAGACCCAGTCTCTTCTCAGTCAGTCATGCTCTGCTCGTAATCATTGTTTTCTAATTTTTAACTCGTTCGGCGTTTGGTAAACCATCCATATACAGTTCAGAGTGGCGTACGTGATTGTCAAGTGCGTACCACAAACTGGATGACCCTGTACATTTTCTTCCATTAGTTAAAGCCACCGGAAAAGGACGTTTGAGGCGAGAAATCTAGTCATCAAATTCAAACCTGTGCGAATATTGAGAAATTTCCAACAGAGCCAGCCGATCTCTTGTGGGTTTCTTTCGAGTCAAATCTCTTTTTGATTTTCATTCTTCGTGTCTTATCATTGTTTTGCAAACAAAATGCATTTTTGAGTAATCGAAAAAATAATTATGGCTGTGTACATGTGTTCACAAAGATTTGTTAGAAAATGTGGGCGATGCCTCAACCAGATAACAATTCAGTGAGTATTTGGGCCTTTAATTTAACGACGATTACCCCACTCCAGCTGTATTTGATCGATAAGCTCGCCCCTTATCGCCAGGGAATGCGTTTAATGTCCACAAGTCAACACACTCTTCACCTCCACTGTGCCTGTCACACTG
The DNA here is from genome assembly GCA_905231855.2 of Eristalis tenax. Lineage (NCBI taxonomy): Eukaryota > Metazoa > Arthropoda > Insecta > Diptera > Syrphidae > Eristalis > Eristalis tenax. The sequence continues at coordinate 10,391,915 of HG993127.1, forward strand.
CTCTTCACAAATTGCCACACAGCTTAACTTTGTCAGGGGAAAAAATGGCGCACAAGCGACATGAATAATTTCTGAGAAAAATATATTCTATCTCAAATGAAATTCACTTTTAACTCGATTATCTTATCCATTTATCTGTCGGTCTTATGTAATGAAAGATGTGTGAGCGGTGAATGTGCATGTGATCAGCGAGTTCATAGATTAACCTGCTGTGACAGAGAGGAGAGCCGAACTGTGTGTGTGACGTTTGATTATTTTATTCTGATCAATTGTTGGAACCGAAAAGAGGACATTCGTCTGACTCATGTGCGAGGTGTACGCCGAGACCCGTCAAGGGAAATGGATGTCCAATTAGTCAATGGCCACACATGAATCAGCAGTAATTGAACGAAGATGAATTATCTGATTTCTGGGAACCTATTCGTCCCACTTCCTGTCCCCACATAAACGAGATAGACTCTAATTCCAGAGTGAATTCTTCGTCGTCAGCATAAATCACTCACACTCACGGTGTGTTTGTGTCCGTGAGTGTTTCCGTACACAACACCCTACACACGACGCGACGAGGAGATACTTTTGTTCGATGTTACAACTCGGTTATCTTGTGTGACTTCAAAGTTCGCAGATAGAGACACTCCGCATGAGAATCATTATTGAAACATCATGTGACCCCGATTGTGCGCTGGAAATTGGAATGAACAAACGAGTATCTTACGTGTCAATTAATGCCGAAACCGGAGGGAGTAACGAGTTTTGGCTTGATTAACTCGACACTAAATGGCATTTATAATAGTATGCACTTCAGTCTGGAACCCAGGAGATAAACAGAGACCATTATCTAATCGAGGGAACGATTTACATGAGTGTGGACTGTTCATTAAGCGATAGTTAAAAGAAAACCACATCTTCAAAGGTGTAGTCTGTCAGCTGAGTGGTCACATACGTGCTGGTAGCATTTTGTATGCGTTAGTTGTTGCCCAATCTAATTCGCTGTGACTAATAGTACATGAAACTGAGATTTCCAGAAAGCTCAGTCAACATTCAGCGATGTTGTGTACCTGTGCAGGCAAATGCTTTATTCCTTGTACGAGTGTTTTATTTCCATATCCCCGAGACAAATTTGTTGGCCATAAAACTAGAGATTAGTCTCAGATTGGTGTGTCTGCGGTCGGCTTGGTTGTACCTATTTGCATGGATTTTTCTTGGAATTTTGAACAAAGACCTACCCTAACCTAGAAGTGCGTTGAAAGAGGGAATGACAAGAAAGAGAGCGAGAGAGAGGTCTTACACAACAAGATTTGGTTTCGCATTCTTGCACATTATTTCCATGAATGGGAATAATAAAAGTGGTTTAGGCAGTTAACAAGATGCTCCCAACCTGTTCAGATAAAAAGATATCAGCTTCCAAAAACTCTGATCGAGAGTTGGGTGTGCCTACAATTCCAGTTAAGGTCTAATCTTTCGTAAAATGCGGTTATTTGTTGGTGACTTACTTATAGAGTGTGCCCAGTCGCAGAGCTAGTGTACAAGTGGAAAGTGAACGTTTTTTTTTAGTCTAGGTGAGCCACGGCCAAGCAAGGTCACCCTTCTTACCTACCTGCTTTAGCTGCCACAAAAGCTTGAACTCGAAATATTCACCATCTGTCCCTCTCGTTTCTTGTCCCATCTATCGAGTGTAACAAAATAATCAACGAGGCAGGGAACTGCTGATCTAGTCTACGATTTAACAGCAAGCATTAGGACTCGCTTTCAACATCTTTCACGTGTCGTATCGTCGTACATTGCGGCAACTACAGTGTGACCCTTGTGCCAAAAATGTATCCTTTATGTAATGCAGCCTTCATGTCCAAAATATTCTTTTTACATTCTTAAGGCCCAACTATAATATTGACTTAAATAAATTCACGAGTATGTCAGAAAAGAACGAAAAGCAGCCAGAAGCGTTGTCAAATTTTGAAGTGTGCATCTGGGAACTAATGCAAAGTTCGAACTGTACGTAGAGAGCGATTGATTGAACCTGCAGTTCTGCTAAAGTGAACGAAACTGAACGATGTTTGACCTATTTGATTATTACTTATAGCTGCGAAGTTCTTTTGAGGATCTTTTGAGGATCCTTGAACTTATCCTTACCGGCGTATTTCGCAAGAGCAAATTGCAGAGGACCATCGTCATTCGCAGAGATTATTTGCATTTGTACGAAAATATAGGCGGTTTGAAAAGAGACACCGAAATGTGTGGGCCCTGCTCTCCCGCTTTCTGGGAAGTTGACATCGCCGGCGACATCGTCACAATTGGACAAATCTGTGTCCCAGAGTTTGCATTTCAACGTACTGAAATGCTCAAAGGGACAGGGTGACAGGAAGAGCTTTAGTTCTAAAAAAAATAACGAACTGAACGAAGCCATTATTATGATCGCTGTTTGCTTATGTTGAGCAGGAATAAATGAGCAAGAAAATATACAATTTCTACCTCCCTTCCTTGATTTTTCGTCCTGAGTTGAAAGGCTGTGGTGAAAGACTGATACACTTCTCCAAATGGGGAAAGTGAACGTAAGGGTAATTCTGACCGAAATTGAAAATCTCCATGTTCATTTATTTCTGATTTTGACTTACGTAACTTAAGTCACCTAGGAGCCTTCGTCGGAGGCCTCTTCAAAGTGATCTAATGATTGAAGGGCAAAACGATGTTTTGCATTAATATAGAGAATGCTACGAGTTTTAAAATACAATCGAATTCGGTTATAACGACCACTCATGGCAGACGAAAACGAACGTCATATAAACGAACGTCGTCGCTATATAGCAATGAAAAAGGCGCTATTCATTTTTGATTGGGAAACCAAACTTAAGCCTTTAACTTCGTTATAACCGAAATGTCTTTACAACCGAGGTCGCTTTAAGCGAATTCTATGAAGGTTTAAGGCATGCAATAGGACTTCCTAAAAGGTTTTATTGAAATTAAATCATTGGAGAATGGGCCTGCTGTTATTAATCTCATACATTTGGCTGCAAAATGACGTGTCATCCATCCAAAATACTTGCAGTCTTGTAACAGATTGATCTACAAAAGCATAATTCGCGATTTCATTGAGTTAAGTACCAAGAAGCTCTAGAGTTCTTCGTGCATTGTGATGAATCCTATTCGCATTGTAATAAACAGATGTCTTTCTCATAATTTTTAAATGAAAGTAATGCACTTTGGAGCGCCCCGATGACAGTAATAGATTAGAGGTCAAAACGATCCAACACACAAATTCTTTCATTTGAATCTCAAGGTTGGCTTGCATTACAGCGCAGCTATGCGATTTGTTTTTATTGGAACGCAACAGTTCACATTCATCAAACCGCTTCGGCCTCCTCGCGCCATTTGATTTGAAGCAGACATCTTAGATGTTACGTCCGTAACGTTAACGACTCGAACTTGCGGTAAATGTGTTGCTTTATGAACTGTTAATCCATGGCAAGACGGAAAAGAAACTCACACCCAGCAGGGAGAGAGAAAAATTTCACATAAAAATCTATTGCCTCCGCCAAGACTAGGAGTGTATTACATCATTAGGCACGCAAAACGTAAAAAAAAAAAACACTCATACGACACATAAACAATTAATTTAGTTTTCAGCTTCAGCGACGGCCTATTTCCACGGCATTTCCTTCAAAGCCTCGTCGGCACTCCTCCGCCTTTTCGCCATTTCTCTCCTCCTGTGCGAGTATTTACATGATCTTCGTCCATTTTTGTGCACACGCAAAGGAATGAGACGAAACCGAAAACCATATGATTGCGATATACTGTTCCGCCAGCAACATGTATCTATGTCATAGGCAACACACTCGACACGAAAACCTCTCGTCTCAGCTCAGCTGTGTGCCAAAAGGGAAAATGAAAAAAGAATTTTCTACCGTGCCTATGCACACACACACACCCTCGTGCTTACAAACGTGGCTCGATCTGTGTTTGTGATGTAACATGTGCCTAATCATTTTACATGCACACACAAGCGCACTGGGCTAGTCGATGATGATGTTTTGAATATTCGTTCACAAGACAGTGTACATATGTAGCGCTTTAGTATGTCAACACGAGTGTAGTTGTGGGGGAAAATTGACACATTTTCTGTTTGTGGATAGTTTTTCGTTTACACTTTTTTCTCTCCTAGGTTTTGTTGTTGTTTCTGGTGTGTGTGCGTGTGTGTGTTTTTTTGTGACTTTGTCTCTCCTGTTCGTCGTGCTGTTTGACTTGGTAGGTGGTAGGTTTTGTCCGTCAGTTTGGTTTACTTTTTCGTGTCGAAAGCATATTTTCAATGGCAACGCTCGGAAAAAAGTGAATTACTACTCAGTGGAAGAAAGACAGACTATGGTGTCAAAGAAAAATGATTGTTAATGACGACGACATTTGCTTTTTTTCTTGTTTTTTTATTCCTTCTATGTGACGACATTGGTGCAAATTATATAATTTATTTTTTTTTGAAAAAAATTAATTGAATCTTTGTGAGATCTGCATCGAAGATCCGAAGATCGAGTTCAATGTGGAACGTTTTGAATTTAAACAGAGTGATCACTTGAGTGTGTGCATCATATTTAATTTGATTTGAAGAAGTGGGACATATTCAACAACATCGGTAGCTGACTGCTCACTGTCCGCCTGTTTTATTGGTATGGCACTAATATTCATATTTAATATCGCATATTTAAATTTTTGGTCGAATTCATTGTTTGTCAATTTAATGCGCACTTAACAGCTGTCTGGCTGTCAATGTCAGCTGATTTTTATTATCCATTAATTTTGAGTTTTTTTATTGCTACGCCTTGCAGTTGACTTAACGACATTTCTTTAACTGTCAAAAACAGCTGACGTTCAAATAAAAATCACTTGAGATCTAAACGAGGCGTAGGTACGAGCACAAAGTATCATTTAGTTTCATGCGTGGAAACACAGACAGAGACAGTGGTTGTCATCATATTACACGGAATTCACAACCATGGAGACTAGTTTTCTTTGTTTGGAAAGTTACTTTCGTGTGACGTTCAAAATGTTCCAGATGGCGTCAAGTTGCTATTTTTCGAAAATGTTTAGTCATTGCCGTAGATTTGATGTGTCATTGTAATTAAAATGCATCTGATCGGTGGATGTTTTAGAAAATTTTTAATCCGTTCTGTGTGTACCTAGGTACGTCACTTTTACTTCACTGTTATTCAATGTTAAACTTTAAGTCCTGCACTTAGCACTAAGCAATAAATGAACTGAATTGAATTAAAAAACACGACAATTTATGGGATTTACATTCAGAAGTGCTGTGAATAGTGTCCCAAATGTTTATCAATTGCGATTTTGTTTGAATATTAAATCAAATGAGCGAGCAAGCTTCAAATCTTAGCCACAATAATGTCGATTCAAAATATAATTCGGCAGATTTTTTTGTAAATCGGCTCAGACATTTTTGTCTTCTCAAACATGGCAACTTCCCAGTGAGTGGGTGTACCACGTACTTCGTCTGCATTTTGAGTTTTTCGTGTCATTTGTGGTTTTACTAGACTCTTTCCGAACATAGCTTCCATTTTGCAGCCTTTGTCTTTCGCATTGACAAACGAACATACCCTTTGTCAAAATCTACTCTGAAAAAAATATATCCATTTGTCAACAAAGTAAAGAATAGAAGAAATACAGTCAAAGCCCAGTAAGTCGAATCTCCTTAACTCGTCTTGTAGAAATAAGACGAACAAATGTTCCAGGATTTAAACGGACTCAAGACTTACATTTTCTCATATTTTACACTCCATAACTGGCACATTCCATAAGCCGAACACAATATTTGTGCCTGTGTAAATGGATGTTCGACTGTATGCCCTCATGGAATCAACAAATTTGACAGACAATCCAAAATTCAAACGCCTTAGAGTCTGATTATTTTGGTTCAATGTTTGTCGTTTCCACAAGATGACCTTGGGCAGTATACATTTTAGCAGGCTGCATATAGTTCCGACTTAAAATAAGAACGATCTTCATAATCACTCTATTTTCGATCCATCCTTGCGTGGAATCAAAACAAAAGGATGCTGATTCATCTGTCACAATGAAAAATCACAAACAGTTTGACCGCCAAAGCAACAATTAATAATTGTAAAGTGCTTCAATTCATGTGCACATATGAATATGTCCTCGTCTGTAAATACCACCCGTTGTCATGATTTATATGAACCGCACCTGACAGTAGGGAAAACAGGAAAGTTTATAAAAGAAAGCATCATCAGGGGGAACAAATAGTGACACTTCATAGAATCAATGGCGGTAAACACTGTCCCCCATCCTTCCAAGCAGTTCAGTCATACTTGAAATATTGATGACGTTGTGAAGGAGATGAGTTTTCAAACATGTTCTTGTCGCCTCTTCGTAAGAGGAAACAATTAACCTGAACAATTTTGCTTTTCATTTATCACGATCATTTTCTGTCACAACGGATCGCGTTTTCCTGACACAATCCATTGGGCACTTCAAGTATAAATATCATCTACTCAACCGATGAATTTATAGTCGCTGCGGTCGGTGTGTCGGGTATGTTTGCGATGGGGAGAATGACGCAACTCGATCAACGCGATCGATCTACACGTGTCGTAGTAGATACACTGACTGTGTTCTAAGATAGATATTTTGCGTGTCAGAGGCAACTTCTTTGTGCTCGAACAGAGACTGGTTGTTGGTTTCTTGTAAAATGTTCGTTTATTTTCCTTTTTGATTTATTTTCGATTTCAATTACTTCAGCGCGTTATTTCTTCTGCAAATACACACATTTACGTTAAGACAATATTTGCATTCAATTTGAGTCTGAATGCGCAACGAGACGTAATTTACTTGCGTTATTGTGCGGTGGCGACAGGAATAGACGAGGAAGAGGTTGAAGATTAAACACGACAATTATGAACGATGATGTTAACCTCGTCTCAGGCTTGTTGTACATCGGTTGTATTTAGAATTAATTGGCTTTTCATTGGGGATTGCTGACCTTGCTGGGTTTAATTCAGACAGGCGGTGGCCGACAAATGTGTGTAAGACTTCGAGGGCGGATGTCATAGCCCTTTTGATGGGCAGTTGTGTCGCCTTTGTTCTGAATAAGATGTGAATGATCTTGTAAATTGAAAAAAATGCGCAGTTTCTTGGCTCGTTGACAGCTTTTTTTGGTTTTCAGTAGAATACCTTAAAGTGTTTCCCATTCCATCTTCAAATTTAATCAGAACCGATTTAATTTGAAGGCCTTGCGGTTGATTCGATAATTAAAGCTGACAATGGCGCAGACTTGCTTCTGTCATCTGTCAACTAGTTCACTCTTCCGTCACAAAGAAAGAGCTTGGAGCAATCTTTTTGTTCGTTAACTCACAAGATTTCTTGCGAAATACACATCATTCACAGACAGTTCCCAAAATCCTCTAACCAATGACGTCTGTCACAAACTCATTAATTTGAGTTCCCAAGCACATTCTGTCATTTATTGCTCATATTTACGATGTTTGTCTGAATCTCAGGCGTAAATCAATTCAAAAATAACGACATTCCGAAATAGAATCGATTAATATTTCCCAACCGCATCAATTTTCAACTGCGTGCCAATTATTTCGTCAGCCACTGTACACGCCATATGCGAGAACGAGGAAGCCGAGTAATAATAAACAAGACAACACACTACATCTCGTCTCAAAGTCCGCTTCTTTGTTGTTGCCTGTAGTTGTAGTGTGGCTTGTCTTTGTTGCTCAAAGAACAAAATCAATTTCACTCACTCTAGTGAGGCGCGTCAGTTCTTTCAACTTTCGACAGTCGCCCGTCCTCCATTCCCCGTTGGTGATGTGATGATTATGGTGTCTGCGCATTGACAATTCAAAAGGAAATCCACACAAAACTACCCCTGTCTGTAACCCCTGCACAGCCAGGGGCAACGTCGAATTGCCTGATTCGAGTCGGGTATTTAAAATTTATTACAAACAGCTGATTGGCTTGGCAAGTGTCTCTGGCACAAGCAGCCGCACTTACATACCGTCTCTGCGCTCGTGGCCAACACAAAGTTGGTTCGAATGAACGTAGTTTTTTGCTGTTTTGTCTCAGTTTGATTTCCCTACTAGAGACGGGGCGCACCCCCTTCGAACACAAACGAGCGACAGATACCTGCACACGATAGTGGTGACCTTGTGCGCCTCTCAGCTGTGCATGCAATTTGTAGTCTCTTCAGTTGTTGGCGTTTGTTTGCACATTATTCTTCTATGCGACACTGGGTGAGTTAATCGACGTAACTGCCCGTCGGGTGGAAAGATACTTCTCTAATTATCCCACGTGTGCGCGTGTGTCTATACCACTTGAGGGGCATAAAATACAAATCACTCATCTATTGATGGCTTGCTTTTCGTTTTGATAGCTGGGCCTGGCGAAATTGTTGGCGTTGAATTACACGTCGAGTGGTAGGAATGAAGCGGTTTGCGGCGGCTGTGTGGCTTTGTGCGCGATGAAGGCATGACATTTTAAGGCCAGCCTAGCAGCATCGCTTTCAGTCTGCGCTTGCTTCCACTTTCAGATGCGAAAAATGGGGTTACGCTTTGTCTCCCCTGAATTTTTGGGCCAGCAAGTAACCACCGCGAAGTCTCGTACTTCACGTGAACTTGACATTTTCTCTTGCTCAAAAATGAAACCTTGAAATCGCGTTTAAAACCAAAAACCTTGAAGTGGGCAAGCAAGCATGTCGAAGAAGTGAGAGTACATTCCCGGCTGGTTGGATTTTACTTGCACTGACACGCCACCAAGGATTTAACAAGCGCGAATGACACATTTTTTGCATGTCATGTTTGGAAATAAAAATGTGATACATGCCCGTGCGACACGAGTGTTGATTCAAATGGTCTCAGCTTTGGGGTTCTGGCGCTAAACACGGAGTGTTGTGTCCTATTCATTAGAAGTCATTATAAGGATCAATCATATCGTAGTCTAGTATGTCATGTCACCTCTATGAACCATTCTGGGTCTGGTGAAATCCACAAACCTGCAGCAAGCGTGTCATCCTGTCATGAGAAGCACTCAATTAGCATAAATCTGCATTACGTGCGCGCCAATCCGTCCATTCCTTTGGTCTGCTCTTTCGATTTCTAAACCGTTAATAATCTGGTCGAAATTGGGTCATTGCCACCGAGACTAGGTACCAAAAGAGTGTGTCTGCCGCTGAGTGGAAAATGACCATCAATTAGAAAATGGAAAAGCTAATCAAAGCTCCCCGACAGAGCAGGAGGAGGCACCAGTGAAACAAGTTTCGTTTTATTTTTTGTTTTTTTCGAGCACTGCTAGCCCCAACCAAGTACGGAGAGGAAAATTTTAGCCCCAAGGCGTCTTATTCAATCCATGTTGCAACAATTGCGTTGCAAGCCACAGCACTGTGATCCAAATGGCTTAATACGCTCAATTGAGGTGACCACCGTTCAACCAAAAGAAACGAAAATCGTGTTTTTTTGGCGATTGTGCTGCAAAAAGCTTGTCTCGGCATCCATTTAGGCCAAGGACTGCGAGTGTAGCGCACAGATTTGCTTGCAACAGTGTTGTGCATGGATGTGAAAACCTTACTCCGTGTGTCCAGTGGTGAACGACGAACAACTGTCAAGTAGTCACAAAGTAACAGGGACGGAAGGCAGGATTCGCAACGAGGGCAAGTTAACATGATTGCTCTGGGTGGCAGCAAATTTACTCTTTTGCTCCGTTCCGCATAATCATCGTCCTACTCTGACCTGGTGCTCCATTTGGGTGGAAAATTCTCGACATGGTTTCTGGGTTGTTGTGCTTGCATTCATTTCTCCATTCTGACAAGCAAATGAAACGAAAGCACTTGAAGGTATGTAGTTGAGGGCTGTGGCCATAACAGGGTTTTGTGATGTTCGTCGCCCCCTCCTCCCTCTGATCCATATCTTGTGGTTTGGTATTGTATTGCAAAGTCCACTTTTTGACTGAAAGTTGTATGACGGGTATTTTGAGAGTTTTCATTTCTCATTTATGTCATTTTCTGTTTACTGGGTTGGTCGAGGAGGTGATGGTGGGGATCGGGGGAAAGAGAGAGAGAGAGAGTGAGAGCTGTTGAGTAATTTCCATTTGACGTGCCAACGAGTTTGTTTTCAATTATTTTACTTGCTTACATAAGTTTGACATTTGTTGTTTTTTTGCAAATGGCCCTAGTTTTGAGGTTGAGGGGGGGAAGATGCACTTGAGTTGAGTATTCATTGCTGAAGGAGATCATGGATTAAGCTGTCATAATTTCTTTGTTTTACTGCGTCCCGATGACCAATGCTCGGGCTGGGAAAGTCTTCAACTCCAATCCTGAGGGACAACGCGGTAACTGAAAACCACGCCTCCGGTGGTGTACGCTGCTGGAAAGGACCTCAACCAGCTGATCGTGCAAAGCTCCGGACCGTGAAAGATGGAGAGGCATGTTGACTGGGGCCCAATGTTTACCGCACTGTTAACACTACTCAAAGGACTGACTAATTATTTGCAGTCGAATGTAAACAAGCACACATGAATGCTTCGATGAATTGCAGAAGAGTTTAACGATTTTCGCCGTTCCACTGACTAACTTTTGGCATATCCCCTGTGAGTTAATTTATCATGCTTTTATCTCTCTCCAAACCCTCTTCACTTAGTCTTAAAAAATTCAATGAACGTGCTTTTGTCAGACAATTCATTAAAAGTGCAAGTCTGAAGTCAAAGAAAACTCTGCATTCTCGCTGGCATTTGGTGGCAGACACATTCCAGAATTTGGTTTATGCACGTTTAATGTTGTAATAAAACAAATGGAAAGTAAACCTTCTCACACAAGCGTGGGCTTATTTGAAAAAGTCTCCATCAAGCAATCGAGTTAATGGCGATACCCTTTAAACCGGCCGACAAAAGTCACGATGCAATTTTGTGGTGTGTTTATTTTAATGCCCTATTCACTTGGGATTTTTTTAAGTACTCAGATGTGATCGTATTATTAAAATGTGCGACGTTTGACTGTGGGAACGATGTAATCGTACCATAATCATTTAGATGTCACCACCTGTTTGACAGTTGTCACCGTGGACTGTGTGACATGTTCACAATGATTCGGTCAAAATTCTTTCGGAACAAAATTAAAGATTGATTGTTTCAAGAGAATCACACCCTCATCATCAGAAGAAAACTTTCTCAATTCAGCCATCAATTTTAGCAAACTATCTACTGCGCCACATCATTGACGCAAAACTACACCACGTGAGTGGAACCAATTAGCACCACCCAATGCTACGTAATAAATGCACAACACATTGGTCCGCATCTTCTCCCAAAAATTCTTGCTCCCATTTGTTCAAAAATTCGAAGAATTTATCTTCTAATTACACACATGGACGAGGATTTGTTCTCTCAATTCGTTTTGCTCTTGTTTATACAAAGATCTGCCTTTTTTATTTATTACACTGTTACATTGACCTTCCTCCGCTGTTCCTGACGACAAGCATACTGTCTAAACTGAAATTCGTGAGCGCCTACACCCATGGGCACATACATACCGAACATACCCAGAGCCACATGTGGGGATGGCCAAGGAAACCATACAAGGTAAAAATGAGAAGGAAAAACGAAACGTAGTTTTCGCTCGAATCCAATTCGAAACAAAACCACAAATGCATCGAATGAATGCATACACGATAGCAGCAGCCGAGCAGCATTAGGAGGCTAGGCGTGCTTGCCAAACCGTTTCTATGCAGCTTTTGCGTCGGTTTTTCACTGGTCACCCTGTCACGGACACGAACACACAAACATAGAGGTCTGATGTACGATCCTATTTGTTTTCGTTGCAATATGCATATTTATAGCAGGCACACTATAAATAGGCAGCACACTGCATCGGCGTGTGCAGCCACATGCGGTGAATCTAATCGACTGGCCCCAAGATAAGGAGCGCCTTCGATTATTGGGGTCTAGGGGCGAGCAATCATTGCGATGTTGATTTTATTATAAATCGATGTACAACCTCCTGCCGGGTATTCGAGGCCCTCAATGTCATCGGGCATTAGGGTCTTTGCTAAATGTTTTGTCTTACCTCAAGGGCTCTCTGTTTTCGTTTGGCTACTTGTGTATCGGAAAATCTGGGCGCATATGCTTATAGTGGAGTATTTTTTTAGTGTTCGTATCCATGGGGGCTCTACTGTTTCAATTGGCGGCTGTTCGCGCACGAAGGTCGGTGATGTTCGGAAAAGTAGCGCCGTCGGCTGTCAACCTTGTGGTGTCTCACTTTGGAAGCCTATTGAAATCGTGTGAAGTGGAACGTCGTGAGGCGAGTGAAACTATTTATGGTGCTATGGGAAACAACAAACATGTGGTTGCTGGAAAGAACGACAATTGAGTCAAACGAATTGTAGTTCATGGGTCATTATGACAGGTTCTTGACAGAAGAATACGAACGAGCGCGAGCAAAGTCCCTTCTTAAAATCGACTAATTGTTCCTTACTGCAACAGCACACGAATAGCGCTTCAATGCCCCAGAGTTTTGGCCTTGTCTAGCTACTTAACAAATCACTAGCTACATGCATGTGAAATCGCATGATCATGATGGACAATTGACTGACATTTCAAAAGATGATGTGTGTCAGTGCTTTACTTTATTTGTAAAGCTTATAACAGCAAGGCCTGCAGTGCTATTTCGAAATCACAAGATCATCTGTGTTAGGCGAAAACAAACGGAAGCTTATGTCATCATTCTTCAATAAGTTTTCGTATGTGCTGTCAATTGAATATAACACTGTCATGTGAATAGAATGAACACGTACTTGTCGGTAATTTCGTTTCGTGTTTGTTGATTTGATTAATCCTGATGTGCATGGAATTTTAGAAAAATAAACCACTAGACGACCGACTCTAAAAATGAAATAAGAAAACTGGGCACTGAGCTATACGGGTGGGTACAGTCGCTCACTCATCCATGCGCGTTTGACACTAGGCCATGCTTCCTCAGGCGCAATGCAGTTGGGCCCTTGAAGGTAGCTGACAGTTCCCCAACCCCGAAGCATTTGACCAATATTTGCCTTCCCCCTCTGTTGTTGAATAACTCGTTGTGGTGAAAAATGGAGAAACTAAAAATGTTGACTGGTATGGACAACGATAGATGGCAGCACGTTTTGGAGGACACTCAGCCCATGCCGCTTCGGCTTACTTCTTATGTTTGAGTGAGCCAGTTCCAGTGGCCTCACCCGTTCAGTTCATGTGTCTCAACTCAACAAAAATTGTATCAGACTGCCGATAATCTCCGAAGATGGCTAAGCATTTAAAATTTGCCAACACTAGGTGCCCGCCCGCAGAGGCATTCTAGGAAACTGGGTATGCAGCGGATGAGCTGTCAGATCAGCACGGCCCACATCCACCCCATTGGACAAAAGGCCTTGCGACCAGCAATCGCTTGCTTCGATGAACAGTGACCGAACAAAATACCAAGGCTTGGCTGGCAAGGATTACCCGCAAATGGACCTGTTTCACTTCATCCCAAGCTCCGGGCAATACTATCGACCGTGAGGTTTCAGTGTATTCCATCAAGCCTGTTTCAGCGTGACGTTTTCCAAGTTTCAATGCAATCTCAATCAAGTACCTACCTACCAAGAGAATGTACATCATCAGCATGGGTTTTTGTTCCAAATGAATGCAGTTTTACTTAAATACCATCTAGACCGACATACACAATCGCACATTAACGTCAGTTTGTTAAACTTGACATTTAAACACACGTAGTCTTCTGTCAATTCGAATTGATTTGGCCATGACCCAACAGCTAACGGCGAGGTGCTAAAAGCTCTTTTCAATAAACTCTCAAATACCTGTACCGTGCCAGCATAATGTCTTGTACACAATGCCAGTGTACACATGCATGGAAAAAAAAGTCCATAAAACAACATCTGAGTACTTGTCGCATCGCAGCGCACTAGAGCTAAAACAAAAACGAAAAATATGTTAGTTCACCCTTAGGACATATCTATCGACAAAATGTGGCACCTCTTCTCTAGACCACCGCGAGAGAGTGAGTAAATGAAAGATAACAGTTACCTATCCGCTTTCCCCTCAAATGCACGCGCCTACATTTTTTTCTTCGCTCATTGCTTGCAAACAAAAATCAGCTGTAAAAGGTAAACGATGAAAATAGTTCAAGTTTTTTTGTTCATTCTCTTTCGCGATGGTGAGAGCGAGAGCGAGAACGAGAGCGAGGGAGATAGGTGGAGGCAAACCAGGAAAAGGAAAACAAAAACACAACGGACACATAGAAAGCTTTCCCTTTTATGCTTATGTACATCCGTCTCTATTGGTCTCCTTGTCGCTCCACTGGGGATGAACGTCTGATTTGAGTTTGTTTTGGTTTCTTTCTCGCTCTGGCCGCCTATCATGGCACTCATCAGCTGGTGTTCAGTCGAGTCGTGTCGCTGGCTTGTCATAGACAAAAAACAGTTGAAGTGTTTATTTGCTGAAGGGTGAGCGAGGGGGCTGGTTGTCGAAACGGGTTTGTCTTCGAAAAGTCGAACACGAACAGCAATTTCGAAATAGCGAAGAGCACGTGCACTCGATTGTTGTGGCAGTCGTGGAAGTGGAAGTAGATGTGGACCTTGTCGCGCTCTCTCTCTCTTTCTTCGATCATATGGTTTTTGTGGGTGTGTTATGCTTTTATTTTTTCTTCTCGTTTTCTTTCATCTTTTCCTCTTTTTTTTTTTTCCTTTTGGTGGATTGTTTGGTGTGTGTGCTTAGGAGCTGCTGGTGTGATAATGGAATTGAATGTATGCAGGTCATGTACATGTTGCGCTGTAAGAAGAAGGCATTCCGAGCAACATTTGTTGACTGGCGAATGGCTTGGGATATGTTATGCACGCGATGTTGTGTTGTGTTAAGCAACATTTCGAGTGAATGTGCATTTATGTGCGTGTACGGTGTGTTACGAATGATGCACGTCGACGGTCGAGGATACTGAAGATCTATGGTATTCCGTCGAGGAAAAGTGTCGAATGGGTATTTTCCACTGGCAAATGTCAAATCGAGAAGTGTGACGACTGAGAAAATGTGTTCAATTAGTAGTCACTAGCATACAAAGGACTTCTGGCGTCTTATTTAACTTTTGGTAGCTTCCTAATTGGAGAAATACGATCAAGACACTGAATGGAGAGAAATTTCCAAGAAACAAGGGAACGATATCACCTCTTAGCGTTTAGAGACAAATAGCAGACAAGCAGACAAAGTTACGATTGTTCAGCCGATTCGAGTTGAAATTCGACTTTTGTTGTACTGAATTTCGAGTCCTTGTGTTAACGCTAGGACATGTCTAAAGCCACAACCGCAACCGAATTAATTAAATTTAAGCTTCTGTCAGGGTCGCCGTGGCGTGGTGGATTGCGTCGACTCTTATGCCAGGTTCGGTCCCCTAATTTACCAACATTCTTAATTCACCGTTCCACCTCTTTCGAGTCACTGATAATGCTCAAAGTTTATTGACTCTACGAAAAGCTTCTCAAACATCGCCGTTCGGTGTCGGCATGAATCTTTAGGTTCCATCCACTTTCGAAAGAACACGTACAACACGAGTGGCTGCTGCAGGCTAAGTCCAGGTCCGCATCGGACTGTCACCCCGCCCATGTCATATCATGTGTTGCTGTAGAAAAGCCTGTCGTACGACAGTGACTGCTGCAGAAGCTAATTCCAGGTCCGCATCGGACTGTCACCCCGCCCATGTCATATCATGTGTTGCTGTAGAAAAGCCTGTCGTACGACAGGGGCTGCTGCAGGCTAAGTTCAGGTCCGTATCGGACTGTCACCCCGCCCATGTCATATCATGTGTTGCTGTAGAAAAGCCTGTCGAACGACAGTGGCTGCTGTAGAAGCTAAGTCCAGGTCCGCATCGGACTGTCACCCCGCCCATGTCATATCATGTGTTGCTGTAGAAAAGCCTGTCGTACGACAGTGACTGCTGCAGAAGCTAATTCCAGGTCCGCATCGGACTGTCACCCCGCCCATGTCATATCATGTGTTGCCTGTCGTACGACAGTTGTTGCTGTAGAAGCTAAGTCCAGGTCCGTATCGGACTGTCACCCCGGACAGTCTTATGTGTTGCTGTAGAAAAGCCTGTCGTACGACAGGAAGAATGTCTTGCGTCTCTGCCATAATGTATATATAGTTTCTACGACAAATTCTATAATATTCGTTGCAAATAGAATACCTCGAAGATCATAATATGAAGTGTTTATTCAAATCTACAAAACTAAACAAAAAATTGTATAATTGGTATTGTCTATAAAAAAAAGAAGGCGTGAGCAACGCACCAACCCATTCCGTTCACAGCCTCTTCAAATTCAGAAGTGGCCGTAAATGTTTCTGGCGTCTGAATAGTGTGAAACTTGACGAAACTGAGCGAACTGAACGATTATTGTCTCAGTACGTCGGCATATAGACTTGTTGACTTAACTCTTTTCATGGTGGGCCTTTAAGTGCAGGTCTGGTCAGTCGCCAGAACCCAACAGATGTCAATCTAGCAAAATTAAAAACTAGGTACTCCACACAAAAAACTCCAGTATCCTCTGATCAACAAATCGAAATCAAATGGAGGATCTACACATTGATGCAACTTCTTGGAAAGAGATAACATCGCAAAGCTCGAACTAGTTACGAAGAAAGAGAAGGCTTTGAATTCATGGCCGAATTTGTGTTAACTCTGCACCACTGGTGGGGAATCAACCAAATGTCACTTTCAACTTGAAATGTACGATTGTTCGATTCTCTGTTTCTGTTTCATCCGTCTCTAGTTTGTGACTCTGTGGTCTATTTGCTTCCGTTAGTCGCGTGCGTTGTCATGGCATACAACTTTATCGAATTAATTAGTTGCAATTTTTTGGTTCAAGTGTGAATTGGATTGAGTGTTACCAGCAGAAAATAAGCAAGTAAGGGTGTGCTTCTCATCACCCGTTTATTCATTCCGAATGATTGCACTTCGAGTCTTTCAGTTCGAATAAACCGTAAATTTGCAAACAATGCCAAGTATAATCTGATTGATTTTTCAACTTCACACCGTCCTTCTGAAAATTGGATAATCCTTTTCCGAGAAACGCTTGTCTAAAGCCCTTATCCAATGGAATGTGGTGAGAAATAGCAGAGGAAGTAAACACGTCCCCACACAAAACGGCCAAAAGCTTGAATTGTCGTCAGTTGCTATGCAAAAAAGTTTACCTCACTGGTAAACATACATTGATTCTTGCATAGACGTAATTGCAAAAAAAAAGTGTTCAATTCCCCTTCCAACCTTGCTTGTATTTCTTGTGCTTTGACCCAGTTTCCCTATCCCCTTCGAGCTTTTATGCTGCGCGAAAAGCGATGACACGCGAACGTTATGTTTCGACCAAGTGCTGTTATGTGCTTCTTTCACATTCTCTGAACCATGACCTAGATCGTCTGTCTTTTTAGAGAAAAATAGAATCAGAAATCTCTGAGCAATCAACAATCGAGGATGAGTCGGAGAGCAACACAAACATGTTGCTCCGGCACAATCCCTAGTTCTGAATTATCTGATTACTGTAGTAAATCAATTTTCTTTTCCTGTTTTTACTTCAGATCGTTGCGGTTGTCGTGTAACTCAGCAAAAATGATTCCAACAACAGCTACAAACACACCCACCACCCAGACATCGTCATCGGCGATGATTGGCATTGCTTCGCTTGTTTTGGAGGGACGTGCCACGTCTGAGGATGAATTCGTTATGCCGTCGGGTTTGGCGAAAGATCCTGCAGCACATTGGCATTCACAATATGCAGCGGCAATGGCATTGGGTCTTGAGATCGGTAATTCAGTTGTAACAACGAGCACCACAACCAGCAGTACCAGCGCACGTCCATTGCAAGTGGTCAACATCACGATGAATCCGAATGCTATAACAACAGCCCCGATATTAACAGCCAGAACAACAACAGGGGTAGCCGGCATGGACACGAATCACCAGCGCTGGGCACAGAAACTCAATCAACTGCGACAATCATCACCGGCAGTCAGTCGTGAGGTGACATACGAAATGATAACAGTTGGGGCCGATGAAGACAAATCCGATGTTGATCACATGCTGTCACTTGTCCCTCTTCACCGAACTGTGCCTTCGCCACTCACTGAGAAGCTGCACACCCTGCAGTCACTAGCCACAACTTGCTTGAGGGCATCGCCAGACAATACACAAAACTATGGGTACACGGTGATGTCGTCATCGCCGACATCGCCTCTAGTGCCTGCAACAACGTCACCGAAGTACTCATATTTTGCCTCGCCTCCGCGATTTGCAACACCCTTTGCGTTCAGCTCAGCACAGGCTTCCACTTCAGTGGGGAACAGTGGCTGCAGTGCGGCGGGAAGTCTAAACGGATGCACCATCAACTCGGCAGCGTGTTCACCTCACACAAAGAAGCAGCAATCGAAGAAGGGCAATGGAATTGGCAGTAGTAGCACTAATAGTTCTAGTATGCATCCCAAACAGGGACCACATTGTGATCAGTTCCTCAGGAAGATCGGCTTAGCTAAGGGCGAAGCCGCCGATGCTGAGGATCACATCTGTGATATTAATTACGGTATTAAGATTGTAAGTCCCACCATCATGATCTCCTCAGTTTGCTTTTAATGCTCATTCGAATTTCTACTTGCAGTGCATGCGTTGGCGCACACATTATCAGGAGATGGAAGCAATAATGGCTCGCGGTGAGCCAATTTGTATAGAAGTATATCTCGGACCATTGGGGCATAAGATTCTGTTGGAGCAATGGATCATCGCGCAGAAGGAGAAGTAAGTTACATTCACTTGCGAGTTCCCTGCCTACAACTGAGAAATTCATTGTTTTTTATTTTCTAGAGTGTCAACACCCGCAATGACACTGCCCTCGCTGTGCACTGCCATCCGGAGTCAGCTGTATTTTTCACAAATTAGTGCCTGGTGTGATCTTATAAAGAAATCCGATCGAACAGTCTACGAAACAGGGCGTGTCCTCTTTTTGCCAACAGCTGAGCCCACGCACTCAGGGAAACGACCACGATTGAACATCATCTATCGTATAAAAGCTTACGATTCAACTGCCAGCTTTAACTCCAAGCCGAACGTGCACAACTTTCCGAATGTCGCCATTTCGGACAACACTTGCGTGTCGGTTTGTTTAAAAAGTCTTCCACGTATTACTGGCGGAATTCCACGGGTCGGAGAATGCTCCGCTGCAGTGTGTCCATCAACTAACCTTGGTGCCTTGTTTGGTGGCTTAACACCCACTGGCTGTCCATCACCATCGGTGGGCTGTTGTGGAGAGAATGCGACGAGGAGGGCATCGATGGGTAACTTGCCATCTACATCCGCTGCATCAGCAAACAGCGTCAGCGGTCACGATGAGGACAAGGGCAAGCACAAGTGCATGTTCGATGAACTGGACGGGGGCTGCAGCTCAGATGCGAATCTGTCGCACCGCGAGAGACAGCTGATGAAGTACAAGAAGCGAATGTTCAAACGTGATAAGAAAACCGGCAAGAAAACTTCCTCAGACACTGGAAGTGACTTGCAATGCTCTGGTCAATCGGATTTGTCTCAGGATATGCCCGCGGCAGCTGTGAAGTGCCAGCCAATGCAGTTGGACGAGAAAATCAACGGAGTGTTGGATGAGACGTTCGCAGAGGTGGCCAGCAACGGGCAGCAGCAAACACTACCGCCTGAGTATGGCTCAATAAATTCGATACGCCCGCCGTTGTATCAGCCCAAGCCGCCGAACAGCATAGCTGAGGGAGTGCAGACCCAAGTGGTTCAAATGATCTCAACGGGCACACAAACGGCCAGCTTCCCGCAATCAGCGGCTTATCCGAATTGTGATTTGTGCGGCAGCGAGATGTCGATGGTGTGCTTTAACTGTGATGAAAACTTTGCTGAGGTGACCCCTATGAACAAGGGCGAGTTGTTGTTGCAATCGATCCAGCGAACGCCAAAAACAGCGCGGAATCGCAAGCCTCTGAAGACCAACAACAACTCACCGGTGGTCGAACATCAAACCGCGCGGAGTACTAGCGACTGTCAGGTGTGCAAGCGGCAAAAGACACATCACATTCGCCGCAAGGAGGACGGACAGCCGAAGGAGGCGCAGGAGCACCAGAATAACAACAACCACTGCAATAATGTGATGAACGGAAAATGTGCCAATGGAGACGGACCACCCTGCGATTGTGGTACGAACTCATTCCCAATGGACGAAGACGAGGAGAACCACGAGTGGAATACTGTGGAGAACTCTCACACTGCCATAAAGGAGAACAATACGTCCACATACATCTCGAATGGTGGGGGAGGCGGAATCATAGAGGAAAGCAGCCAGTTCAAGACTCCAAATTCGCAAATAACGACTAACGGCACATGTTCGTTGGCTCTAGCACAGCCTTGCAGTAAGCCTAGCGTTTTAAATATCGACAAGAGGAGGAACCTGCCGAAGGTCAATTTGACTCAGATATTTTGTGCGTCCTCCTCGACCCCGATACCCATTAGTTGCCCCTTACCTGAGACGACGTTCACATTCGATGTCGTCAATGGATCAGCGTCAAGTGTCCAGTCTCCGGATGCAAGCATCCCCGTGCAGAAATCCTACTCGGCGCCAACACTGCCAAATTCGCCTTCACTTTCGCCTCGGTTCGCCAAGCAAGCTGCCTTTTACAAGAGACGCTCTCGCCACTTGTCCGACCGTTCCGATCGATCCTCACTTGGGTCAGACGAACAGTTCTCAGATGAGGAACTGGAAGGAGGCATCTACAGTCCGGCATCATCGCCAATGAAATCTCGGGCACGTGCCGCAGCCTACGGTCGCAGACCACTGTTGGGCAATCTGGAAGAGAGTCTGCTACAAAGGCGGTTTGTTCCCAAAACAGAAGTGTCTGGCTTCAAGGTCTTACTGGGGGCGTCGGGAGCATTTTGCCCCACACAACTGACGATCCCCGCCTCAGCGTATTTCTATGAGTTGCGGGGAGAGGCCTTAAGCACACCATATGTGGTAAGTTTTCAAGCCTCTCTCCTCCTGGATATCCGATCCTGACTGTGATTTTGTATTTCAGTGTGAAATTCGTTTGCCCCGGAAGGGATATGTAATTCCAAACTGTGGGACCGTACAAGCGACACTTCTAAATCCAATGGGAACGGTTGTGCGAATGTTTGTGATACCCTACGATTTTAGGGACATGCCACCGCTTCATCAAACTTTCATCCGTCAACGTATACTCGCCGAAGATTCACAGTCGCCGGACGAAAGAGCTGCAGACGTATCGGGCTGCAGGGGAGCTGCCATGTCAGCGCTGTCTCGAATGCACGGAGGAAGCAATTTGGGGCATATGATTTCCAGTGAGCATATGAAACGTCTACGTTATTCGATTCATCTGAGGTGAGTACATCATTCAGTTGACTGACAGTGTTTGTGTGGTTTGTGGTTGACTTGATATGTCGCTGGGCGCTGGAAGAGAATGTGGCAACATTGTTATGGTACCCCCTTACACCGAGGAATAGAGAAAGAAAATGAACACACGTTGAAATACGTGTGTGGGTTCTCGTGCGTACTCATGGTTTAGTTCAGGGTTTTAGGAGCCATCTTCTCGCTTATGGAAGGGATGTCAATACAGTAGAACCTCGGAGACATGAACGGTTTTATGAGGTGAACAATTCGGAAAGAGGAACGATTTATTCTAATATTAGATGTTACAGTGTTCCAAAACGTGAGCATGGATTGGTTTCTCTAAGTTTTCACTGTGCTAGTTTCTTGTATGATCACAATGCTAGTCAAGTCATAATTTGCTTGTTGTCCTTGTGAGTCGAGGATGCTCTGGATGGGAAACGTGTTGCTCACACTTTTCCCTCCTTTAGTGCTCCAATCCAAGGATTCAAGTTCTCACCAATCCCCAGATTATTGTGATTCGCTGTCTTCAAGCGCTTACCTGGGCAGCTACAACGTTTGCGTGACACCTAGTATGCCATTGACGTAACAATTGCTGTGGCCCTTTGATTATTCTCGTCAACCATCAGCGTTGGCATGTATATGATAACTATGCTGTGAACGTTATATTCTCGATACGAAATTCTGGTCTAAGCAAAGTGTGCAGCAGCCTTGCCAAAGGATAAGCCACTCATACGACAAACGAATCACAAGTTCGGTTCAAAGAAGAAGATGACTGCTTACCAAACTTGAACTACTGTTTTGTTCTTTCTTCATCTTCTCATGAATGCAGCTTCTGCTTAGAGCGGCACGTTTAGTCGTGATGTATGCGTACTTATGGCACAGTGCCCGGTATGGACTTGGCATGTGTACATGCTTGTAAATAAGATCAGTGATGTTGATCTCTTTTTACTCAACAGCGGCCATACAGCCCTTGCGAGTTCTGTTCAGGGATTCGTTTTCTAGTTTTTTTTTCCCTCATGAGATTGCTAGAGATTTATCTAGCTCCTATGCTAGATGTAAACTCTTTTTCAGAGCTAGGTTTGGAGGTAGCCTGTTTGTCTCATATTCTGTTCTGCTGTCCAACCTTTTAGTATGGCAACCCGCTTCACTAAGTCTCAGGACCTATGACGCTGCACTTTTGCTGCTGAATAAGTAGTGTTCTGAGACAATCATGGCAACCCGCCTCATTGAGTCTCAGGGCCCATGACGCTGCACTTTTGCTGCTGAATAAGTCGTGTTCTGAGACAATCTTGGCAACCCGCCTCATTGAGTCTCAGGGCTCATGACGCTGCACTTTTGCTGCTGAATAAGTCGTGTTCTGAGACAATCTTGGCAACCCGCCTCACTGAGTCTCAGGGCCTATGACGCTGCACTTTTGCTGCTGAATAAGTCGTGTTTTGAGACAATTTTTTATTCCAGGCCGATCTCTTTTTCATCTTGGTAGCTGTGTGAGATACATTCATTGTCTAATCCTCTTCAACATAACAGAGAAGCGCAGAGGGTGGAGGGGTTTGAGACCCTACATTTTGCCAAAGCCACACACTCCTCATACCTTCTGTATACTCTCCCCCGTGCTTTCCTTCCGCATTAGTTCGGAATCGAGTAAAACACTTTGTTTTTTTTTTTTGGTGCGTGAGTTTTAGTTCAACTACATTTATAGTTGGAAAAATAAACTCCTTCCTTTCAAAGCACTTCTCTTTTCTGCGTCCAGTTATTAACTATCACTAGCCCATGAATGAGACATGGCAGGAAACTTTCCTGAAATGACGATGGCCACATCGTCTGCGTATGCGCCTGCTGTGAAACCTTCTCTCTTCAACGTTGTTATGATTTTGTTAACCACTAGTAGAGGAGAGATGAACGGACTCCTTGGCGCGTTGCTCTGTTCACCTTCCTGGTGCAACATACACTGCGCGAAATTAAGGATAGAGGCATGGCTTTCCATTGAATGCAATGACCGTTAACAAAACTATATTTTTTGACATTTGCTTTTGTGCTAATGAGATCGTGTCCACTTCCATATCAGTCGTCGTGCTCAATCAATTTTACTGCGAAATTAAAAAAGAGGCGACTACAATTTTTCGAAAAATATCAATTTTTGGGTAAGTTTTTCGGTTACAGTTCAGCAGAATAGGTATTCAGGAAAAAAGCTCACCCAAGAGGAAAACAATTGAAATCCGACTCCTAAAAGAAAATGTCTATTCCAACCGGCAGATTGCTGTTAAAATAGGAAGATCCCCTAACGTTGTAGACCATTTTATAAATTTGGGTGTAAGCTATGGAACAAAAAGGGCAAAAGGAGCTCCAAAAAAGGTGACAAACCGCCAAAAAAACCAAATTGCTCAAGAAGCACGCAAGAACAAACTCTATGCTTCCCAAATAAAGGCGAAATTAGACCTTCAAATTGGTGTACGACGTGTCCAACAGCTATTTCAAGCAACTCCAACAATGGTTTTCACCAGCAAAATGAAAAAACCTGCACTTACTCCCGGGCACAAGGAAAGTCGACTCTTGTTCGCATGTCGTGGACCACAGAATGGAGACAAGTGATTTTTAGTGACGAAAAGAAGTTCAATTTGGATGGACCAGACGGTTTTCATAGCTATTGGCAGGATTTGCGGGATAAACCGGAAGTGAGAATGAGCCGCAACTTTGGAGGAGGCAGTGTGATGACGGAAAATGCCTATAGTCTACGTTCCTCCAAAACTCTATGAAATATTTAGAAATGTTGGAATATGTCTAAGATGAATTTGCGGATCAAATTGGAGGCGAGAATTTCATCTTTCAACATTCTGCCAAAGTGGTAAAGGAGTATTTTCTTGAGACAAATACACCTGTTTTAGAGTGGCCATCGCGATCCCCCGATTTGAATCCAATCGAAAATTTATGGGGAATAATGGCAGTACAACACAGGCCACGAACTAAGACAATCCATTCAAGATGTTTGGAGAAACTTGGGTGCTGAATACCTTCATTCTCTTATAAATTCGATGCCTAGCAGAATTTTTGAGGTCATCAGCAACAAGGGGGGAAGTACACATTATTAACATACAACATTTGTAAAACAAATTTAAAAATAAAAGTAACAGAACAACTGTGCCTCTATTTTAATTCCGCACTAATTTCTTTAAAATGGTCGTTTTTACGGAACGTATTTGATCAAATTTATTTTTGTTCCGTACTTTTAGTCTTCCGTTGTGCAGACATTAAAGTAAAGGGTGATTTTTTAGAAGCTATAGGAAAGTTTTTCAAAAAAAAAAACACATCTAATTCAGAAAAATGCATGAAATCTTCATTTGAATCGATAGTACGGTCCATATAATTTAATGTTTGAAGATTATTTCATGCAAATGTTGACCTTGACGGCGCCTCAAATGATCCATCCGCATTGTCCCTTTTGGCATACTCTTTCCAACATTTCGGCCGGTATCTCACGAATAAATGCTTCAATGTTGTCTTCCAATGCGTCAATTGAAGCGGGCTTGTCTGTATAGACATGAGTCTAAAGGCGTTAAATCGCACGATCTAGGCGGCCAATTGAGCGGTCCCGAACGTGAAATAAAATGTTCACCGAACTCGCCTCTCAATAAGTCCATTGTTGCGCGTGCTGTGTGGCATGTGGCACCGTCTTGTTGAAACCACATGTCATGCAAGTCAAACTCTTGCATTTTGAGCAGTTGGATATCTTCTCACGGTAGCGCTCACCATTCACAGCTGCGTTACGATTCGCCTCATCTTTGAAGAAGTACGGTCCAACGATGCCACCAGCCTATAAACCGCACCAAACTGTGACTTTTTCTGGATGCATTGGTAGCTCTTGCAATGCTTCTGGCTGATATTCTGAAATCCACAATTCTGCTTATTTACGTACCCATCGAGCCAAAAATGAGCTTCGTCTTAAACTGGCCATAAAAAGGAAGAAGCGCGCGATGAACTTTCTTAACAGAGCACGCATTTTGATGATAAAATTCAATAATTTGCAAGCGTTGTTCGTTTGTAAGACGATTCACGGTTAAATTATAGACCAAACTGAAGATGTTTGACAGTGAAACAAAACACGAAACGTGCGTCAGCTGTTTAAACCAGTGCTGCCAAAAAGATAAAAAGATTTTATTCGGATGTATGATCTTGCTTAATTATATATTATGCCTCTATATTAATTTCCCCCCAGTGTAGATCACCTATGCATGACTTGATAGTGATCGTCATCGCATCTTCAACTAACTTAACTCCTACTTTAAGGCGACTCGTCTGAATCGCGTCATTTGTTACTGTCGCTATGAGGGAACGGTCCCAAGAAGACTTGCACCTAACTCCACAAAAAAAAATACTATCACCTTAAATACTGCAGGTCTACGCCCACTCTTGAGAAAACAAAAGCGGGCACAGGCATTGGTCAGGTTCACTATGGGAATTCGTCGACCGATTTAAAAATCAATTTTAGCATGCGATCTTTATGAAATATTCCTCTTATCCCTCGATTCAACATAATTCTCTTTTTCGTTTTCCACTTACAGATTTCAAACATCACGCTCCGGACGTCTCACCCTTCATACAGATATACGCCTATTGATCTCACGTCGCACCGACTGCGATACAGCAGCGGCCCATGCCAAAGGGGTGCTCGAGGCACCCAACGATCTGACCACCGACACCGTGATGCCCAATTACCCGAAATACAGCGCCCGTCAGGAGAATCCAAATAAAATTTAGTAGTTGCTAAATTTCATAAAAATGCAATCGCAGCATTATTTATTTATTATTTATAACAATTTAAAAGTGCGATTTAATCACTTGCGTAGGTTTAGTTAGTGCAAATTTTTTATTTTATTTTTTTTTGTTTTCTTTTCAACATCTCTTTATTTTGCATTATTTTTTATTTTATTTTTTACTTCAAACTTATTACTTTCGATCTTGTCCATGCCCACAAGGATCTACGTTGAATCTTACTTGCATTCTCTTGCAGATTTGTTTTCATCCTACTGACAAAAGATAATCAAAACGAAGAGAGTTAGCTGTGTGCGCCCCGCTTAAAGATATTTTTTTTTTATTTTTATTTTCACTTTGGCATTCTTTCTTTTTGGTTATTTTGATATACAAATGTTTTCTATTATTTTTATTTTTATTTCTAATTTTTTTTCTTGTTGATTATTATTGGTTCTACCACGTGAAATAAAGGCAAAACTTGAATTAAAACATATAAAATATGATGCAATACACACTAGGATACAAAATTTAAGCCAACATCTTGTTGGAAATTTGGAGTGAATGTGATCAGTTTGCTGCAAGACGCTCATGTCGGTGGTCATTGCTGTTTCCTTAACCGTCTCCTTGTCCCTCCTTTGAATGGCATGACTCGCTGAGATTTGCACGCACTCAGAGGGGCACTTAATCAAACCGTTTTCGTTGCACCTGGTGCACGTCTCTCCCTCTTTCTCCCTATAGCTCTGTCCTCTGAGCGCAGTTTTTTTTTTTTGTTTTTTTGAATAGTGTCGATGTAAACAAAGTATGGGTGATAATATTTAGAATGTTTTATTGTTATTGTATTACTACTGATTATTTTATTTTGTTTCTTTTCAACTCAAAGGAAACGGTTTTTAACAAATTTTAGGAGTTCTACTTTTAAGAGACGATATTTTAAAGAAAATTAAATTGAAATGGATGTTTACCTCCTCAAACAAAATGCAAACAAACACATGATTTGATACTATTTTTAAGATACATATATATATATACACGTAAAAAGAAGAAAATCAAAAATGAAATTTGTAGCACGTAAGATGTAAAGATAAAGAGGTTCACAAGACTTCGGATATATATATAAAAAGAAAAGCAAAACACGAAATGAAACATATTTGATTTTTTTTTTCGTTTGTTTGAGGTTTGTTTCACTTGACCTTTTGAGTTAGTCTTTCGGTTGCGTGGATGGGGTGGCCCATTGTAGTATCATCCAGAGATAAGTTCTGCTTTCAAAGTCTCACTCTCAGTTCAGGCCTAACTTCAGGCTCCTAGCTCTGTAATATGTAGCAAAGATGACACTTCGAAAATAGAGCAGTTTTGTCTTCAAATTCTACTTCGTAGACGTCAAGTTTATGCTCTCTGCTGCATAGACTAACGTCACAAGCCGTCTAATTGCCACTGTTCTGTTCGGCAATGGATGCAGTGACGAATAATGAATAAGCAAAGTTAATGCATTCTCATTTTGTGCAAATTAAACTTACTAAGATGTGTAGGGAGAGGTATGGAGCCCCCTCCCCACTTTATGGTATCTAATGGAAATGCCGGTCCCAAACTCGCCGACGACAACCATTAAGTGTGGCAGTATGTAATCCAAAGGTACCCCACGTTCAAAGGAGTCCCCTCCCCACTTTATAGTATCTAATGGAAATGCCGGCCCCAAACTAGCTGACGACAATCATGAAGTGCGGTAGCATGTACTCGTGATCTCGCTTCACCAATGAAAAAATCTTCCACACTGAATTTGTTGCCTAAACAAATCACTACCACCCAATTTATAGGGAATTCCAATTGTGAAAGCGTATGCTGTTCAGTGCGGCGCAGTGTTTCCATTCAAGGGTTGAGTAGAATTACTTTTACACAATTTGGTCAATGTTCACCTAACCTTTGTACAGCCTCATTGCCATTGCCAAAGTTGTTGGTCGACACAGTGTGTTGTGTTCGTTCACTATGCTTGTGCCCTCTGATAGGACAGACTCCCATTCGCCTAGAACTTCAACGTAGCACAGCATTACACTAGCCGGTCAGTTTCAGTGAAGAACTTTGATCTGTTTTGAATTTTGTTTTGTCAAATGAAATGAAAATTGCTAACTTTACCTTCCTGATGGAAAGCTGTCTCCTTCAAAATGACATACCCTGTTCTGAATAGAAGGAGAATAATACAGAGTAAGGCCACAAATTCGCTAATAGTGGAGTCCAGTAGGGAGATGTCATTCCTCTTTCCTTCATTTCGCGATCTGGATTGACGATTGAAACCATTCTGATGGCGGCGATTAAAACCATTTAAGCATATGCTTTATAAGACGTACTCTCCTTCATAAAACAGAGAATGCAATAAATTCCGTCTATACTTCTATATTCTACCTTCGGTATGTCATTGGACATTGGACTGTAAGCGCAGAAGTGTATGTGCCATAGTTAGTTCTTTCCCTCAACAGTCCTCCCTCTGAAAGCATTGATACATCCTGAAAAAGAAGACGCCTTTACAAATATCTCAAGCAACAATTGAAGCATATTTTAAACACTTGATTTTATGGCCACAACACAAATTAATGTTGTTTCGAGGTTACCTCCACTTGATCGCGGTCTACGAGTGAATTGAAGCAAACATTCTGTGATACGATATGGGCGTCACTAAAAATCCACCAGAAACCCACCAGAGAACTTAATTTACTTTTCATCTTTCTTTCAAAAACCGATAAAAACGCACACACATTCTTCGCAAATAACAAAACAAAAAAAAAAAAAGAAAAATTAAACTAATAAATCGTTCGTTTCGTTTGAATTCTTCTTTCTTAGACTTAAGATTTTCAGTTTGATCTTGAAAATAATAAACAAATCATAAATTCTAAAAACAATCAGAGTAAATTGTGATTAAATGAAACAACAAGCAGAAAATTGAGAAAACATTTTGTAAAGAAAATCGTGTCCTAATGACGCAAGAATGAAGTCTCATGTGTACATAAATGTTGGAGTACATAGAGAGAGAGGCACATACATAAGTATATATTTTAAACACAGAGAAAGTGTAAATTGTCTGTTTTCTAGTTTAAATGTGTTCGAAATTATGTCATTTGGATCGGTGGCAAGCAAAGAGGATGAATGAGAAATACACACCATTTCAAATATATCAAAAAGAATGGGTACATAAACAAACAAATATACATACATTTACAAATTAATAAATATACGTAACAAAATGTTATTTTACTTTAATTATTTGTTGTTTTGCTTTGTTTCTTATTTGCTTCTTATTCGTTGTTAATTGCTTTATATTTTCAGTTCTTGTGTTGAAATGCTTTGTTTTCCGTGAAGGAACAGTTTTATTTTTCATAGATTTACACTCATTTGTGTTTGCGAATTGTAAGCTCTAAATAGAGGAGGAAGTCTAGTGGGAAATCAAGTTGTTAGAAAACCTAGAAAGACAATGCCTGTTTTTATCTGGTTGCTCCATGTTTTTATTTTGCACTTCTTTTTTGTAGAATTTTATTTTTTTTTCGATTAGAAGTAGAGTCGCAAAACACTTTCGCACATTTCTGACATTCAAATAGCGGTGCAAAGTAAGGGCTCTTCTCTGTCCTTCAAGCAAGGCCACATGATGACCAGAGAACATTTGGTCCCGCCCATAACTCACTTCTTGTTTAGGTCTAGCGGTGCAAACTAAGGGCTCTTCTCTGTCCAAGGAAACTCGACTTAGACCACATGATGATTAGAGGACATTTGGTCTAGCCCATAACTCACTTCTTGTTGAGGTCTAGCGGTCCAAACTAAGGGCTCTTCTCTGTCCTTCAAGCAAGGCCACATGATGATCAGAGAACATTTGGTCCCGCCCATAACTCACTTCTTGTTAAGGTCTAGCGGTCCAAACTAAGGGCTCTTCTCTGTCCTTCAAGCAAGGAAACTCGACTTAGACCACATGATGATCAGAGGACATTTGGTCTAGCCCATAACTCACTTCTTGTTGAGGTCTAGCGGTGCAAACTAAGGGCTCTTCTCTGTCCTTCAAGCAAGGCCACATGATGATCAAACAACATTTGATCCAGCCCATAACTCACTTCTTGTTAAGGTCTAGCGGTCCAAACTAAGGGCTCTTCTCTGTCCTTCAAGCAAGGCCACATGATGATCAGAGAACATTTGGTCCCGCCCATAACTCACTTCTTGTTAAGGTCTAGCGGTCCAAACTAAGGGCTCTTCTCTGTCCAAGGAAACTCGACTTAGACCACATGATGATTAGAGGACATTTGGTCTAGCCCATAACTCACTTCTTGTTGAGGTCTAGCGGTCCAAACTAAGGGCTCTTCTCTGTCCTTCAAGCAAGGCCACATGATGATCAGAGAACATTTGGTCCCGCCCATAACTCACTTCTTGTTAAGGTCTAGCGGTCCAAACTAAGGGCTCTTCTCTGTCCTTCCAGCAAGGAAACTCGACTTAGACCACATGATGATCAGAGGACATTTGGTCTAGCCCATAACTCACTTCTTGTTTAGGTCTAGCGGTGCAAACTAAGGGCTCTTCTCTGTCCTTCAAGCAAGGCCACATGATGATCAAACAACATTTGATCCAGCCCATAACTCACTTCTTGTTAAGGTCTAGCGGTCCAAACTAAGGGCTCTTCTCTGTCCTTCAAGCAAGGCCACATGATGATCAGAGAACATTTGGTCCCGCCCATAACTCACTTCTTGTTAAGGTCTAGCGGTCCAAACTAAGGGCTCTTCTCTGTCCAAGGAAACTCGACTTAGACCACATGATGATTAGAGGACATTTGGTCTAGCCCATAACTCACTTCTTGTTGAGGTCTAGCGGTCCAAACTAAGGGCTCTTCTCTGTCCTTCAAGCAAGGCCACATGATGATCAGAGAACATTTGGTCCCGCCCATAACTCACTTCTTGTTAAGGTCTAGCGGTCCAAACTAAGGGCTCTTCTCTGTCCTTCCAGCAAGGAACCTCGACTTAGACCACATGATGATCAGAGGACATTTGGTCTAGCCCATAACTCACTTCTTGTTTAGGTCTAGCGGTGCAAACTAAGGGCTCTTCTCTGTCCAAGGAAACTCGACTTAGACCACATGATGACCGCAGAACATTTGGTCCAGCCCATAACTTACTTCTTTTTAAGGTCTTGGAGACGCGCATAAAGGAGTGATATACTCGTTTTGAAGTTCAGTTTATGGTTTCTGCACTTACAGCTCAACTGTTGATTCCAATCTTAGCTCACCAAAAAGTGGGATCAATGCTTGCACAACGGAAGCAACATCAAAAAAATCCGATGTCGGAAACCCGTACTGGATAACATTTTGATACATGTCCTTCCGTAAAAATGTCAAAAGTTTTATGACAGCCTTCTTTGCTTGGACGTCTGTGTTTTCATTGCCTTCGTGGTTTTCATGTCCTGTCACGCAAATCAGTTTTAAGCTGTTTTTCTTTGCGAGCCCTGAGCAGCCCTGAAGTTCAATGTGAAGCTGTTTAAGTCTTAGGGCTTTAAGTATTACCTGGCTGGCTAGATTTGTTTACATGATGTTCATGAACCGGGCATGGTTCAAGTCCAGTTCATACAATGAACTCTTTCCTTGATCAGAAAGCCGTTCATGGTTCAAGTGTAGACGGCGGCGTACATCTAGGTCCCACAATTCTGCTCCTACCCCACTTTCTGACATTGATGCGTCTCTCTATCATCTTTGGGCGTAGTCATTCTGTCCTAATGTGAGTCTTTAACTTTCACCATAAACTACTGCGTCCAAGGGGGACAATGAACTCTTTCCTTGGTCCGAATAAAGCACCAAGTCACCGCACGAAGGCACACGACATTATTTTTACGTTGCATGTACGAGTAGTTTATACTTATTTTTATTTCGTGTCATTGCTCCCTGTATTCATATTGTGATCTTAAAATATAATGTAACATATAACGACTGCCTTTAACATCGTCAGAATAATTATTGTATATCCTATGGAAATTATGCATAACCCAGGCCGAGGTAACGCCAATTTTTCATTTAGTGTTTGCTCTAGGCTACTACGATTAACCTCGTCAATATCATTAGTTTATCTCATGGACTCAACCAAGACATATGCGGCATAACTCGGCGCATAGGCTGGCAGCATAGTCTATGGAAGTTATGAACAAACAAATCACAAAACAAATAACGCGAGCTGGGTATACCTCGACACAACGAACCAAATACTAAAACTAATTATGACAGAAAAAAAAATACCGTAAGAGGAGTAATTTGTGAAAGAACAAGAAGATTATCATTAATTCTAGCGAACTGCAAGGGTGGAAAAATAATAAAAAAACAAAAACAAAAACTAGGTGATATATGCAATGTATTTGGGAGAACAACAAAATAGAACAACAAAATAATTCTAATAATATATTTAAACAACATATTTATGTATTTATGTGTAGTTTATTGTTAAAATTAAATTTAATTAATTACTGTAGTAATCACTGCCATCGAATAATAAAACATTTTAAAGTAAATATACACCATACCACCCAATCCCAATCCCAAGCCCTCTCTCAACCCTCTTCCCACTACCCTCCGCCCACTCTTTAACGTTGCAAGTGATTAATTTTTAATTTTATTTTGCTCTTAAATATTTCGTTAAATGAACAAATATCCAAAATGAAAATCTCAACAGAAACAGAAGTAAAACAACTTACGTATGAATATCCTAAAAAATGAAATAGAAACCATTCAGGACTATAAATTAACAGAAATTAATTATATTTTCTTAGATAACCTATAAAAAGGAAAACAACAAATTATATATGTTTAAGAATGAATGTGATATTAAACAAAAACAAAAAACAAGAAAAAAATATTAACAAATCTATATATATATTTAAAATGAAAATAGTGTAAAATACACCAATCAATTAGATGAAAAGAAGCGCAAAGGCCGACATGCATGTACTTACTCTGCAAATAAACAGAAACACACAAAAGCCGGACAGAGGGAAGGAACATGTATACACAACCGACAAAGGGTAACCAATAATTTACAGAAAGTCATATCTAAAGCGAGGTTCAAAAACTCTCACTTTCCCTAAGAAAAACGAAACGACATAGACTAGATAAATGATAAATAATAAAAGAAAGACATCCTATAACTTACACACACACACCTACACGTGGACACGGACATGGACACGGACACCAGATACAAAGTAAATCAACAGGTACACCACCTTCATCTACATATGTAGTTCTTAGAGTCTAAATTCATTTGATTGTGTGATATATTTTAGATGAAAAGCAATTTGTAAATAGGCTTTTTGAATTGTTGTTACGAGTAAGTAAGTAAAACAAAAGTATCTTGATAGTAGAATAAATAATGGATAATCAGGTGAAACTGAAATAAATACAATTATTTTAAAAATATTTATTTATGAGTTTGCATTTGTTTTTGAATCGAAAGATTACCACCAGAAATGAGATAGCCACCGATCTACCTCTCTTGCCTCTTGAAATTGTTGACAAACATGTTTTATCATCATCATCATCGTCTGACCCGCATGCTCCACGCGGGGGTACCACGCACGAGCGATCTCCAGGCAACTCGATCCCCCGCCATCGACTCTAACTCATCAAGAGTTATGCCCAAGCGTGACCAGGTCTCTTCCTGGGTCCGCCATGCGGTCACCTACCTGACGGAATCGCATTCAACGCCCGCCTCGGAAGTGGTGATGAAGGGGACATTCGTGCCACGTGACCAAACCACCGAAGTATAGCCCTCTCCGTTCGAAGAAGCAGCTCCTCAATGTTGAAATCCTCGTACACTGCCTTGTTGCTCATCTTATCCCGGCGAGTAATTCCCACAACACCACGGGGAAATCTCATCTCAGCTTACATTCGCGATCTTATTCTTTCGGTCATTACCCAAATTTCAAGACCATAGGTGAGAGTTGGAACAAATACTGAGTTGAAAACCGCTAACTTGGCTTTTTCACCAAACTCGGCCTTCCTGATTACAGAGCTACCAAGCTGTTTCAAAATTGACCCAGCTTGACCAATCCTACAGGAAAGCTCAGCATTACCCCTACCATCACTGACCCCGATATACTTAAACTTCTCCGCCTGCTTCAATGGGACTCCACTAGTCTGTAGAGTGAATTGAACAGGAGAGATGACAAGACGCACCCTTGGCGAAGTCCAACGCCCACGGTGAAATGTGTTGATTTAGCACCGTTAACCCGAACACAGCTGGTAAAGTTTGTGTATAGAGACTGAATGGACCTCAGAAGAGGAACATCAATCCCATACTCCTGCAGAACACTCCAGAGATTACCTCGATGAACTCGGTCGTATGCCTTTTCCAAATCCACAAAACAACTACAGATGGGCTTGGCATACTCCCAAGCCTTCTCAAGTACCATTCCTCGAGTGAAAAGCTGGTCGGTTGTACTGCTACTTTTTTAAGTAGTTTTTCAAAGCCAAATTGACCAATCAGAGAACGGAATTCACGTTATTTCGTGAATAACTGTAAAAAAGCCTCTCATATTCATCGATGGGTTAGGGGCCAATCAGCTGTGAAGTTGGCCATCTCGCTTATTCTTCATTTCTGGATTACAACTTTGCGGCCGTAGCTCAATCAGACCAACCTGTTGCGTACTTTGTTACCTTTAATGGTTACTCAATATACATCAAAAACATCCATGTTTTCTATTCGATGTATCGAATCAATCCGATTCATCGGATACTTTCGACGTTTAACGATGTACCGATGCATAGGGTGCAAGCACGCACTTCACGACGGTACACTACCCCTTTCGCCCAAAAATATAGAGAGTAATGCTACGTTCCCACCGAACGAAACCACGAGGTTTCATCAATTTTCTCCGAACCTACCAGACTCCGGGTCTGGCAACCTCGTGGTTTCTGATAATCCTCGCGGTTTCTGATAAGCCTCGTGGTTTCTTGAAAACCTCGCGGTTTCTGATAAACCTCGTGGTTTCTGATAAGCCTCGCGGTTTCTGCTAAACCTAGTTGCAGCCCCCTTAATTTCATCCGTCCATGAGTGGCTATCACACCGACCAAGCCTACAGCGTGCATTTCCGTTTATTTTGGTAATTTTGGTGTTAATTTTCTCATTTTATCTCTTTCTTTTTTCTGGTGTTCTCACACAATTATTTCCTGTCAACAGACAGATGTTCTGGCGGCCATTTCAAAATTGAGAGCGAAACCACTTCAAACTCGGTGGGAACGGCCTATTGAGGTTTCAGTAAAGGTACATTCGGACCTCGTCGTTTCGGTGGAAACGTCGCATAAGACGCAAAAAACACCTAGAACAGGTTTTGATTTTTATACAAAAAAGTGAATTCAATGAAATAAACGCGTCTCTCATTGAATTAGGTCTCATTTAAAATTCTAGTCAAAATCAAGTAAGTTACACAAAAGTGCGCACATAACAAGAAAATATAGAAAAATGGGCAAAGACAAGGGTAAGCAGGACACGTATGCGGCCAAATCGCTCAAGAGTACGGTAAGGTTCAGGGGAAACGTTGAGATATTTCAAGTGTCGGATTCATGGCAGGTTCGCATGCATCGCGGCAGTTTAAAAGCAGAAAATCAACAAGTAAGATTCAGTCTGAAGTTTACAGTCTGGAATTTCATATATCGAAGATACATACACAAATATTAATACTGGGTCTTTTTAGCAGAATTCGGCCCAGAATTACAACAAGCTGAAAACTCGTTTCAAAAATGCGGCTACAGCTACTTTTTAAATTTATATTTTTGTTCATTGAGGTATGTTCATGGTCATGATTGAATAAATGTATGGTATTGTATTTGGTGGTTTTTCATTAAAAAACGGTGCTCCTTAGACTAATTATCGATTTTGTGAAGATTACATTACACATTCCATACATAGATTGGAATCTCTAGTTCGCCAGTATTTCTTCAGTGAGAGATCCGGCACTATTTTGAGACGTTTCCGGGTGGTGAGTGGTGAGGCGATCTTTGTTGTAATTGTGTCATCAAATTGTTGCCTTTTTGTACTCTTTGACCCTCATTTTCGTGAAGCAAGTCATTAGATCGTTCACATAAGAAGTACTGAGAACTCCTAGTTTTAGCCAAATGAGCCGCTTGGTCCAAGCCCGATACCCGCTCCAAGGCGCACCG
The DNA here is from genome assembly GCA_905231855.2 of Eristalis tenax. NCBI lineage: Eukaryota > Metazoa > Arthropoda > Insecta > Diptera > Syrphidae > Eristalis > Eristalis tenax. Next base: position 10,428,242 of record HG993127.1, read on the forward strand.
CCTTGGTGAACAGCCGCTGCATAGTCAATGCAGTTTATTTACATTTATGAACGCAGTTCTTGTAGGGCTGTCGCAGTGTGCCGCTTATGAAATCGACCTCCGTGTCCCTGTTCTTTAAGTCAAGACTGCTATTATCAGTGTTGTACGTAAAGTTATCTTGAGGGATCTATCACTAACAGCGGTTTGCAAGGGTAATTCTGGGTGTCATGTTGGTACTGATGTTGTTTGTGCAGGGACAGACGGTTCCTTATTAATATAACAGCCCGTAGAGGCCCAGGGCCTAGCTTCACAGCAACCACTCGCGTTGTGCGTGCCAGAAATGAAGTATGACAGAGATTCCAAACTTCTACATTCCTTTCTCCTTAAAATGTTTGACAGCCATTTGTATACCGTTTTGTAAAGTCAAATTAACAAATTAGAGAATAGCATTTACGTTATTTCGTGAATAACTGTCAAAAAGCTTCTGAAATTCGTCGATGGGCTAACGGTCAATCAGCTGTGAAGTTGGGCATCTCTATCATACTTAATTTCTGATTTTAGCAACACAAATGTCAACCAAACACGTTTTGTGTCGGCTACTTATGTTGCATTTATGAGTACTTCTGTGACAATACCGACCTGCTGCAAACCTGCGCCAATATTCGTGTTCATCAATGTATTGAGAGAATATTTTGTGCAGTGCAGGGGCAACAATGCCGAAATTATGAACTCGGCCAAAGTTACCTTTCAAAGTGGGTAACTCCATTCTTAGGGCTTCTTTAAGCAATGGAGGAATATAAGGACCGACGAACATACAATATGGACAAATGGACAAATGGTCCAGCCATCGAACCAAGAAGTAGCTCTCTTTCTTTATTTCCGTGAAAAGTTCCAAGAAGAAGTGTGTCTCAAGGCAAGGCTATGACCACTTACTTATCAGGCCAACGACTGAGGGTGCGATCCTGAGCTATAGCTGCCTTCCATCCTTGGTGGTCCTGGGCACGCTGCTTCCGGCATGAACTTGGGCTCTGAATCCCTGACCTGAAGGATCAAGATCATGCTGGAAGTAACGTGCCCAAGACTCCCAAGGATAATTTAAGAATATTAAGAAAGTATGAGGTTCTAAATTTATGAGTGCAAAAAGTGCTTTATGAGCAGCAGTCGTGGTTTACGTAAGTCCTTCCTGCTCTGTTCTCATTGCACAGAACTAAAATCAATACGGCATTGAGTTCTTTCAATCGATTTTTCTTCCTTCTGTTGTCTTTCTTTATTCATTGACTTACTTTGTATGTATGACATACTCTGCATGTCGCTAACAAAAGAAAACTCCATCTTGCGTGGGGTACCTACCGGTGGACGATGAATCAAGTTGTGCTCTCAATCGCAAAGCGTAACGTCACTGTGCCCGTCTTTTGTCTCAGGTCAGAAGTGATTCAGTAACAACTCAGTCCCCCGACCTTTGTTGTGCATTACTCTACCGCTGAGCCGTCAATCGATTTTGGTGTCGGCACGTCTGCAGTCTGCTCTATTGATTTCTGTCCACATAACAACCTTTGACTTCCAGTGTAGTGAGGGTGACTGAAGGAGACTTCACACACTGTTTTCAAATTAGGCCCTGCCGCCCGCTGCGTGTACCTGCTCTGCAAGCTAATGTGCCTCTCCTACCCCAACCCACGCCAACCTACTCTCGTTCTTCAATCCAAAACCATCACAAATCATGAATAACACATCTTTAAGAATCGTCAGCTGGAAGTGTACATTTCCGCCGCATGTCAGAGATCGATTTTAATGAGGTCGATATGAGTAGTTGTCAGACCGATCAACTGGCAGACGTTTCCCTAATTATCGCTTGATTTCGAATTGCACAATCGTTTATTCCGATGAGCAATCCAGGCAGCCTCTGTCGCTGATCTCAAAAGCGATTGTGTGGCGATTACGTGAATCTTAAAAAAGATCTTAAAAACCCGAATCAAACAATGAAAAGAACTCAAGAGAATTTATTTTATTTTTAAAAATAAAGTAAAAATTCGGGTGCACGTTATGTGAAATTAAATCTAGATGCGTGGCCTTCCCAGTCACCCCTAAAAATAGTCGATCGGAATGCTTTCATTCGTTTCACATCACTGATGCCGAGGCTGTTCGTCGGAGTGCCACGTAATTTGTACTTTCATTCTACACAGTCGTCTGCTTGATTAAGGGTAAGTTGCAGCCCACCTGTTGCACCACCAAGCCGGCAACGGATATCGCGTGCTGTATGCACTTGGTCAGTGGGCAGCCGTTCAGGAACGAATGTATGAACCCGGCCGCAAATGAATCTCCAGCGCCCGTCGGGTCCACCACCGGAACCATCGGCACGGCAAAGCAATCGAATATCACATTCGGGTTGTCCCGTGATCCGACGTTCCTGATCAACTGTACGTTCTGCTTGTCGTTTGTGATGACAAATATTGTGCTCGGCTTTTGCGTCAGCTCTTGCTTGGCAAACTCATCGGTCGAACGGAATCCGCATTTCTTGCTCAGCATCGTGAATTCGTCTCGGTTGCCGAAGACCAGTGCGGCGCTGTGCACTAGGAACGTTATAACGTCGAAATTCTCCTCAATTATGTAGGGTGCGCTTAGATTAAGGGCTAGTATCCTGCGATCCGATATGTAGTTGCGGACGATGTGTCGGGTGACGTCTATTCTCTCGGGGAGGAAGAAGCCTTCGAGGTAGAATATTTGCCGTCGTTTGAATCTGCGAATGAAATCCTCCTCTTCCTCGGCATTTTGGAGGTGTTCCAGGCTGAATTTCGATGAAGCTCCAATGTTCGCATGCAATGCGTTCCGTCTGCCATAGACGAAGCACACACATTGTCCAGTGGGATGGTCGGGCACGACCTGAAGGCTGAAAAAATTAACAAAAGTTAGACAGGCTTGGCAATGCTGGCAAATTTGAATGGAAAGGGTAAAGTAACACGTTAAGGGGTCGTGGTTGGAATATCCATCAACAAGTCGGATTAGGGACTGTTTATTTTCAAAAATGCAAAAAGCAAATTCCGACGAGCTTTTAGTGAAATGCGTGTCTGAGGAAGTGAACAAATATCCACCCTATTTATTCTTAACAGCAAATATCAGACCTAAGGAATTTAATTTGATGTCTAATTCCAGAGCTGATTAGAGTGTATCGAATAAGTAACTCAAGAGAGTGTCAATCACCGTGGATTAACCGGATAAGATAAGGAGTTCACATAAGAATTGACTGCGATTTGGGTTATTCAATAAGTTATGCGATTTTTTTGGGGTAAAGTGAAACACATTTTTCACAAAAAAAGGGGGAAAAGTTATTGTTGAATTCGCCAGATATCGTCCATCGTGGACGACAGAGATGGGCATATTGGGTGCAGTGATGGTAACTAAAACCGCCGATTTTTCCCTGCGCTCACATAAAATTTCCTTACAAATTCACATTCAGAACTAACCGCTTGGCAGACCCAGGACGAGATGGTTGAACCAAGTCCAAAAACTCGCCTGGTTACGATTGGCCATAAATCCTGATGAGGTAGAGTCGACGGCGGAGGAGTTGCCTAGAGTTGCCTGGAGAGCTCTCGTGCGTGGATGATATTCAGTACTAAACAGAAGTTATAACTTCCTTATATTCATTCACACTTGGTCGAAAAAGTTTTGATGATGCTGATACACTCTTTCCTTTCTAGCTTTGAATTTTGGATGGTGCTAGAATCGGGTAATATGTACTTAAGAACTAAAGGGCGATTTTTTAGCTATTATCTTTTTGGCAACACTGGTTTAAACAGCTGACGCACGTTTCGTGTTTTGTTTCACTGTCAAACATCTTCAGTTTGGTCAATAATTTAACCATGAATCGTCTTACAAACGAAGAACGCTTGCAAATTGTTGAATTTTATCATCAAAATGCGTGCTCTGTTAAGAAAGTTCATCCCGCGCTTCTTCCATTTTGTGGTCAGTTTAAGACGAAGCTCATTTTTGGCTCAATTTGGAGTGAATATCAGCCAGAAGCATTGCAAGAGCTACCAATGCATCCAGAAAAAGTCACAGTTTGGTGCGGTTTATGGGCTAGTGGCATCATTGGACTGTACTTCTTCAAAGATGATGTGAATCGTAACGCAACTGTGAATGGTGAGCACTACCGTGAAATGGTATCCAACTTTTTTTGCCCAAAATGCAAGAGCTTGACTTGCATGGCATGTGTTTTCAACAAGACGGTGCCACATGCCACACAGCAGAGTTCGGTGAACATTTTATTTCACGTTCGGGACCGGTCAATTGGCCGCCTAGATCGTGCGATTTAACCTTTAGACTATTTTTTGGTGAGGCCATGTTAAAGCTCATGTCTATACAGACAAGCCCGCTTCAATTGACGACAGACAACATTGAAGCATTTATTTGTGAGATACCGGCCGAAATGTTAGAAAGAGTATGCCAAAATTGGACTAAGCGGATGAACCATTTGAGGCGCAGTCAAGGTCAACATTTGCATGAAATTATCTTCAAACATTAGTAGGACCGATAGTACGGTCCATTCAATTAAAAAAGAAACTAATACCACATTTCCACCGAACGAAATCAAGAGATTTCAAATGTCTCCAAATGTACTGAATTCCGCCCAGTGGCGTAGCGTGGGTTGGGGCCTCCCGGGGTTAGGCCTATACTGACTGTTCTACGGTTTCAACATATACCTACGCATATGTAGGTTAGGTTGAGTTGAAGTGGTTGACTGCTGTACAAATGGACAGCAGGCAAACTTAGACCACCACAAGTCCACTGAGCTCCCATGCGGATCTGGGAATACCCGAAAGCGAAGAAGATGGCTCACTCTTATGCTTCTCAGTTCAGCCAGGCTATCAAAATAATAACCTCCCAGAAGTCTAAATCTACGGGAGGAGAGAGCATTGCAGTTGCATAGCCCGTGTTAAATGGTTTCTTCCTCATTCTCGTCTCTGCAGCTTCTGTAGAAGTCGTTGCAGTGGAGGGCCTGGTCTAGAAATGAGCACAATGCATCTATGCCTGTTCAGGTACCAAAATTCCCTCAATTTGATCACTTTCAATGAAGCTCCGTACGAAATTGTGTATCATCACGACTTCCGAGGCAGTCATTCAATGCGATCCCATCAGGTAGGCGACCGCTTGGCAGACCCAGGAAGAGGTGCAAAATCTCTCCTGGCTACGCTTTGGCATAACTCCTGACTTCGGAGTCGATGGCGTTTCCAAATTGCCGCCTCTTGCAACGTGCCGCCCAGGGCCTGTGCCCTCCTTGCTACGCCCTTGTTTTGTTGACAGCTTTTTTTGTTTATATACCAACAAAGGCTTCCAAGGTCTGGGACTCTAACGCAGCGTCAAAAATGTTCGGCAATTCCGGAACGAGTTTGAGGTTATGGTGGATGACGCTACAGCCTTGACCGTCAATGCATTTGGATGGCATCTAATTTGACATCACTAATGGCATGGATTTCCCCTTGGTTGAGTGTCTGAAGGATGCAGAGGTGCTCAGAATATCGGAGTAGGTACCTCCGCAGACTCAATCCGTGCGTATACGCTTGCTATCCCAATCTGCCCTTGTACGTCGACGCATTTTGTTCGAACTAATTTAATCTAAAATATTCTGTTCGAAGCTGCATGTGTTCTCTCGGTATCGACTGGCAAAATTGTCAAATTTCCAAATTCCCCTCTACGTGGACATACATGAGTTGACATTGTTGGGATAGGTCTGTCCAATCATTCAAGTCGGACAGACCTGCTTTTGCCGGTGCCCGACCAAATCCGTTCGACTTATCTGACCATGTAAACGCGCATAAGTCTCTGCACTGCCACGCTAATCTAATTTATTTCATTCACAAACCATTCAAACAAAACAGCTTGACCGTGGGACAAGAGTCTTAATGGCGAACAAATCGTTTTCGGAAGAACTTTTCCATTTCATCTCTCAAAGACTTGCCGATAGTTTTTCTTTGGAAATCAGCCAAAAATGATTTTAAAACACTTGTCCATTCGTTTTCCAAAGAAATGTATATTTGTTTAAATGGCAAACAAATGGGCAGATACCGAGGTAAAACTGTGAAATCGGATGATTTCGAATGAGCCACCACGTTTTCTTTAGCAAGCAATCCAGTTCAATTTGCAACTCATTCAGGGTCAATGCCTAGTTCCACGATCTCATTGCTATCGCTGTGCGTGCGTGCTTGTCTTGCTGATAAAATATTTATCACAACGAAAAAGAATAAATAATGCATCATCTTTAAAAGATGAGACGCCACTCTTCACCTTGACACTCACACAGACTACGTTGTGAAGGAACAAATTATGAAGTGACAGATGACTTCAAAGAACGGATTTTCGGATTCGGATGAAGCTTTTCAGATATATCACGACAGAGGGCACTTTTTCTCCAAAACGGGAGGTCTGACTTATTGTGACGGGTCCATGGGCTAGTTTGCGTACAAAATGACTTCAATATCGGGAGTGTCACTTCAAAGATTGTTTGAATTTGCATGACAGTTTGGAAAATGACGGTTTTGAGATGTTTCAGATGTGACTATACCGGCATAGATAGACACCGCTCTCAAGACACCTAAGCTCTTCTTCGAGAAGAATTTCTCAACCAGATCCCTTGCCCCTTCGTATCATGCGGGAAGACTGACCAGCTGATGGCTGAATAGTCCTCTGCGACTCGTCACAAATGGATCGAAGATGTTTGAAGGAGCGGTCACGACGTCTTTCAACACATGCAATACAAAGGCAGTGCTTAAAATTCGTTCTTTACGTGTCTTAGAAAATCAGAAAATTGAGAGCAACGATACAGAACATAAATGAAAGATTTTGACTGAATGATTTGCTCGAGAGCTGCGTTTAGAAGACACTTCCCAAGCAAATTAAGAGTTTTTTTTACAATACGCCATTCATCGGAGCCATTTTCGAAGCGACGGCTGATTGGAGATCCCGGAAAAATGTATCCGGTTGTGTCTCACCACGCTAACACATAGGTATGCGATGCACCGTGCAGTTTGGCTCAACTTTCGAGCCTTTTGAAACCTGTACCGGATTTCGGCTCTGCCTTGTGATTTCTTCAGTCTGGTACTGGATAAGATCGTGCGGAGGGCTGCTGTAATTAATGAAGACACTCTCTTCTACAAGTCAGTCCAACTGTTGGGATACAAAGATGACATTGCAATTGTCGCGCTTTCCTAATGTGCCGCAATGAAAAGCTCTCACGGCGACTCAAGACCAGCCGACACGAGTTGGTGAATGAGGAAAAGATAAATCTTTTCTGCTGTGGAGCAAGAAACGTTCCGCACCACCATCTAGATCAAACATCACGATCGACAGCTAGAATTTCGAGATAGTAAGGAACATTGTCTACCTCGTGAACTTCACCACATCTCTTGGCAACCGTTGTTACTTCAGTTTGTCAAAACAACTGGGCTCAAAACTCCTTAATCGAAGAGCCAAGATCATGCTTTTCAGTTGTGCCAGTCCTGCTTTATGGAGCCGAAAGTTGAACGCTAAGCAAAATAGCACATCTGGCACCGAGACCTTCAAAAGAACAATTCGACGTCGGATATATGGTCCCGTCAGCGAGGAAGGGACATGTGGATGTAGTCCGGAAGGCAAAAATCTGCCCACTACATCGAGGGCATGAACACGAATGCTCCAGCTACGGGGGTCTTCTAATCCGAGCCTCCTGGTTTGAGAGGGGGAGGAAGACCGAACCTCCGGTATAAATATCAAGTTTGGAGCTTAGTCTTTAGAAGCAGCTTCCCCAGGACCGTCAACGACGGAATGAAACTACATCTCAGGCTCGGACCCTCAAAGCGTCGTCTAAGTTCGATTAATGATTACGAGCAAAATAATTTTCACAGCCCCACCTCTTTCGAGTCACTGACAATGCTCAAAGAGTATAACTGCCTAGGAAAAGCCGTCTAATTGGCCGTTCGGAGTCTGTAGGTCCCTTCCACTCATGAGAGAACAATACGAGTGGTTGCTGAGAAGCTAGGTCCCAGCCCTCTACGGGGTGTAGCGCCACCTTTATTCTTATTACAAATATGGAGATCCCACAATGTGCAAGCAAAAGGTAGCTGGAGCTATAATGAGTAGGAACATATTGCTGTTGGATCAGACACGATGGGAAAAATTAATTTTGAAACTATATCTCAGGCTCGGATTTGTGGATCGAATAGATTTTTAAAGAAGCACAGACCAAACCCCCTCGTCTCAAGAATCAAGCAATATGTGCAAATATCCGCCTGCCGGTGGTGTTTCTTCTGTTTTCCTTGGTTTGGTTTGAGTTGATAATTTTCTCATTTTAATCAGTACTTCTACCCACTAAATGTAGAGCGACCGTTGAATTGAATCATCGAATAGATGGTCTGTTTCAAATCGAAATCTGCTGAGTCTTGCCTGCTTCGTTGATTCGCTCCTGGTGAAGACGTTACAGGAGAAACGGACGAATCAAAAATTGTCTATTCATCTGACGAACTTTCAAGCGGATACTCAAACAGCAAGAGACACCATAAATTAGTTTAGTTTTCTTTAACAAGCCGCTTGATTCACTGGTTTCTTGTGTGAAACTTTAATCACTCTTGATTTGTCGTCGATTAGGCCCTGAAGTCTTTACGAGTCCATAACAGGTCTTCTCTGATTTCATCTTTTTTCCCCTTGCAAAGCTCACTTGACAACCCAGAACGCGATGCCCACTCCAACGAAGCAAATCTCAATCGACATTCTTGAAGACAATTCACACCAAAGAACCAGCCGATTCGACACTTGACACACACGTAAGCAGGTGGTTAATCATGCGTTGTACTCGCAAGTGGTTGTAAGACACACTGTCCCCAGTGGACCGTAGAACAAAAAAACGTCACTCCATATTCAGAAGGGTGGTTGCTTGCAGCGTTCATATTTGAAATTCTAATGCGCTCAAATGAGACACCACTTAGCACTTGGCGACTGAACAGCATGACTAACTTGCGTTTGTTGATAGCTCAAGTGTGTGATCTTTTGTTTTTAAACGGAGCACGAAACTATTTCGCTTTAATCTTATCTCATTATAATCTCAAGTTGCTTGCTTTTCTGTTTTGACATCTGCCAGAACAAGGACCCAGTCAGAGTCAGTGCGTCAGTCTAAGACAATAGGTTCATTGTTCGAATGGGCGCGTTCGGTAGGGTAACCAGCACTGTTTTCTGCTGGCTAGTCACGCTGCACGACCAACATCCATCCGTCCCTTCCATTAAACACAACAAATTTACACAATTCGTGATGAAACCAAACAAGACAACTAAAATTACAACACTGCACAACCACACACCCACTGTACCCACATCATGACAAAGCGCCTTACCTCGTGCGTATGCCGGACTTTTTGAGGATACCCTTCACTAAGTCCGCCGCGGAGTCTTCACCAACGGCCCCAAAGAATAGTGCATCCGTCCCCAGTTGTTTAAGTATGCGGACGGTGTTCAAAGCGGAACCGCCACAGTTCTGTGTAGCCGCCACACTGAAAGAGCAACAACAAAATGTAACAAAAGAGAAAAAAAAAATAAATAAACACACACGCGAAGAACATGAAATCAAATAAAAAAGCACAAGACAAGTGGACAGCAACAACAAAAAAACTATAATAACACACCAAAAAAGTTCTCAGAGCACATTGCCAATACTTGTTGTTGTTGACCAGGTTGTTGGCACTTGTATTTTATATATTTCAGTGTGCTTACCTATTGCGAACCTGTTGGGATATTTTGGTCAATGTCTGAATATCGATTTCGCCCTTGGAGTCCAGAGAAAATCCATATTGATTAAGAATGTCCAGGTCGTTCAGCTGGATGGTGGAGTCGAGCAGAACATTACCGAACGCGACTACTTTCGGCGGTGCGCTGCTCTTGTAGGACGACATTCGGTTTGCAAACTCTCCGCGAACTGTTACACAACCACAACACATACTCACCAGGTGCTGGTAGTGAATCCGTCCCGTAGGCATTGGAAGAAAGCACTTATCGATCGTGGTACGACAAACTTATTCATTGGAGTGAGCGTTATGTGCAATTAAACTGATGCTGGCACTGGTATAATAAATGAAACGATTAATGCCGCCAATGACGACTGTCGCGTGCATTGCTCGGGAGTGCACTGGACAATTGTTGTGCCACTGACGGTATTTTGGTTGAATGGTGTCTCGCAGTTCCTGTGTCTGTCTTATTCAGTAGGGTGGAAATTATTTCCAACTTGCTACAGTGAATCCAGTGAGACAGTTGGAGAGACAATGTGTTGTCTGATAAGAAACTCTCCAACTCTGACAGGGGGAGAGTTATTCCGTGCAGATGATAGATGGCGGGCTCTGAACAAAAATGCGCCGTTTGTTCGTGTTGAACTGAAAAAAAAGGGGGAGATGATATTTTTGTTTAAATCGATGGAGTGTATTTAGGCGCTCTTAAGACTACTGTGGATGATATGACAGCGGGTAGAGATAATGACAGTCGATAAGAACTCGTACGTGAACGTGTGTGATTGGCGTTGTTTTGCGCGGTTATCGATCTTAACTTCCTTGTTGCCGCAAATTGATCGAACGAAAGTGATTGGGTTGAGTGACAACACATAGTCATGCACCTGAATTAATTCAATAAAAAAGTGAGTGTGAATTTGCAAAGAAATAAATGATGTCAGATGAGTTCTGGGGAGAGATAATAGAATCAGCTGTTGGTCACAGCTTTGTCAAGGGGATTGGCACTGCCAGATTTGAATTTTTCTCGAAATACGTTGGAGTACAATTAGAATGTATTGATTGTGTATATTTCATTAAATTGTAGCCATGATTTGTAATTTGTGACCTGTCTCCGTCCACCTCAAATGAAAAATTTTGGTTGCAGATAACCGTGTCTACCAAAGAAAACAATGACATTTAAAGTTTTCGTGGATAGAGAAAATCAGAAACGAAGTATCATAGAGATGCCCAACTTTACAGCTGATTGACCCCTAGTCCATCAACGAATTTCAGAGACTTTTTGACAGTTATTCATGCATTTTTGACGGTTATTCACGAAATAACGTAAATGCCGTTCTCTGGTCAGTTTGGCCTTAGAAAAAAATTTTAAGGGACAATAGAGGTAGAAGTTGGGCGTCTCTATCTTGCTTCATTTCTGGAGAAATTATTCATATTTTAAGTGCTGTACACATGAAATAACAAGATTATGCCCATTTCACAATACTGCGTTGGTCTCGATACAATGGTCCCACGCCATTCACTGCCATTCTCACCAAAATGTTTTCAACATGCTGAAACATTTTGGTGCTTCTTGACGTTTCCCGGCGTTGCTTCACACTTTCATTGGGCGGGTAAATTTATAATGTTTAAAATGAAAAAACGAACGTCTGTGACATATTTATGCGTCAAAGCAAATATCGTAACCATCACGTTGTCGAGGTGAAACGGGCATCAAAAAGCAATGTTACTTGATATGCGAAAAGTTGCACATTTAGTTGTGTTGTGGAATCGCTTTTTATCGCGAAAATCAAATTGTCAAGCTGGCAAAACACCTATTCAAGGTTTGTACGACTTAAGTGCCCCACGCACAGCATACTTTAGTCGGTGTGCTAAAATGTGTCCTGTGTGTGGGATAGTCCGTGGACCAATCTGTCAGTGTGTCACTCTGTGTGAGTAAAATGAAAATGATTATATTTTTCTGTCGGTCTTGCGACAAGCGTGATGTAGTCCGAGCACATTCATACAAAGTATCTGTCGCGTTCCGATCATTGGAGAACGACGAGCTCTGATATCGTAAAGCGGCAAGATCAATAGGGACTTTTGAACTATTGCTGTCTGAGCGATTTACATGGTTCTGGACAATAGTATAATCGCACAACAAAACGAATATCGGCGCTAAAAATCCATAAGAACTTGGCAGCACAGACGGCATTTATGACATTTATGACAGTCAGCTGTTAAAGAATTGGAAAAAAATTAATAGGAATTGAAAATAATTTGGACGAAATAATAAGGGAGAATACAGTAAGGATTTCCGTGATTTGTGCCGACAAGTCAATGAATCGGAATATGGACAGGAGCAGCACAAATTTCTTCCATGGCCATTTTCAAAGTTTGAAAAAAATTCAAACTGAGAAATAATTTTGAAAAAATTTATTCACAAATGTCAAAAAGCCCGACCGAGAAGAGAGAAGCTCTAATTTTGTGCTCAGGCTTACGATATTACGGTCTGCAGAATTTGTATTGTTTACGTTGATAGAGTCCGGTGGAGAAGATTCACCTATACCTAGTACCAAAATTATCCGCAAGACTTATTTGTTGATAGGTCAATACCGATTTTACACAAATCGCAGATGCCAGCTTATGTACATACACACTGCGCTTCTGGTTTAGGATTTTCTTGACATACCTAGTACAGGGAACAACTATTCTTCATGCCGGCTGCGACCTGTATAAAGATCATGAACTACCATTTCTAAACGTGTCTCTTTCTCTCTGCAACCAGAGCTACCACCCAGTGAAGGCGCTCATCCTCCTCATCCTTCTTAACTAACCTCAATAGCCCCTCAAATCTGAAAAGACCATACCTATTGGACGATCAAGTAATTTGAACAACTGTGTGGTTACTTTGCTGCCCTCAGAGTCGCCACAATCGGACGACTAAACTGTAGACGATTGCATTTAGTCGTAGGGGCAATCATTTCCATCTTGGTGTCAGCAAAACAAAGAATCGTGAATGCCATGTGCACTGGACCGCAGTCCTGATAGCTTCTTTGACATAAATGTTCGTACGTTGCTTTCCTACGAATCTTACTTCACTCGAAGTGGTGACGTCAATGATATCAGGGAGGCCACGCTTGATTCTGAAGAAGAATAAAAACTTGAATCATACTCCTGCAAGATAAATAACGTCCTTGGTAGCTTACGAATAATTGAAATACTGAGTGGGATTTTTGGTGTCGCTTGTGAAGATAGCGATTGTAAGAAATGTATGGGAGCGTGGTCACTGGGACCAGTGAATAGACGGAAAGCCAACATATTCAGTCTTGTGTGGTGACTTCTACATGTGGGATTACATTGCCCTGCGACACAAATTTCAAATCACCAAGTTTCGATTGCGGCTGCCAAGGTTTCTCACACATGCGCCTCCTCTTTCGTCTTTACAAGAAATGTAGAAACGAATAGAAAATAGAAGCAAGAAGAGAGAAAAAAGAAAGAAAACGAGTCCTCAAGTTTACCTCTAGCACGTGGGACTCTGTCTACCCCTAGCACGTCTCATCTCCTTGGCTATTCATTGCCAGTGCAGAGTCCAAATGACCGAGTGTAGACGCCGCCGCCGTGTCGGTGGTTTTAAACATTTGTTTTGGGCTTATTATTGTGCAGTTCTGTAAGTCACACTCGTGATTTGTGAGAGATATGTGGCGTGGAGTGGTGGCGACCGTGGAGTTGTGGGTTGTTACATCGACTCTGCCCAGGTTTGATTCCCGGTACGAGCAAAATGTTTTTCACGGCCCCATCTCTCTCGAATCACTGACAATGCTCAAAGAGTGTTTTTTTTTTTTTTTTTAATTCATTTTTATTCCAATAATCCGATCGACTTACATACTAGACAAAAATGCTTAAAACTAGTTGGACGAACATTGTTACTATTTCTAACTTACTGGCCCTCCGCGGGCACTCTAAGCTAAAGTTAAACTTATCCTATGTCTTTCGACTTAATGCTCAAAGAGTGTAACTGGCGCCAGACCAAACGCACTATTGTGTTTCAGCTGTTATGCCCTCTTTGTGTAACTGTTACAAAGAGGGCATAACAGCTGAAACACAATAGTGCGTTTGGTCTGGCGCTGCCTTTCAACGCACACAATGGCCTTGCCCAAAATACTGCGTCGACCTGCGTTAGTGAAAAAAGGGGAGTGATGAGAGGATCGTAATAAAACGTAAAACGTCAAAGCGTTCCTTCACGGTGAAGTGCGTAACGCAAGAGAAGAGAAAGAGATATCCAAGTTCGCCCATTTTTACCCCTTGTCCATGTTGGCATTGAACCGCAAAGAATAAGAATATGATGGAATTCCCTTTGCATTTCACACATACACTTATGAAAATTTCGGCCCCACGACTCATCGCAACACAGCATAAAAACGCTCTATCCTCCATTATCTCTGCGCAAGAGGATGACACAATGGTTACTTCAAAGCACAGCTGATTTCAAGCTGATTTCAAGTTTCAATGTAAGATGCAAGTGGTTTGGATTATTACTGCACAAATAAAATTCATATTTTATTAGAAATACTCAATTGCAAATCTTTGTTTAGATTGTCATGTATTTTTGAAATAATGCTGGAAACAGAAATGCAGAATTTCTCATGCAGCGATTATGCACAAGATTATATGTAGCTGAACACACATAAAGTCTGCATGTAGAGCAGCACTGCAGTCAGTCTATATTTCTAATTTCGCTGCGCAGAGAACATACTACCACAACACAAAAAAAAAATATATTTGAATTTCGCCATCTGCCTTTAGGCATTTGTTTGTTATTTCTCCCAGGCAACGAATGCAGGATATTACAATGGAAGAAACATTTTGTACGCACAAATAAATTTTTTATGACATTAAATTCAGCGCGTGTGTTTCCTGTGCAGATATGTATGCAGTGCTGCCAGCAGAAATTCTGCACATCTGTTCCCAGCACAACTCCCAGACTTTAATTCAAAGATCAAAATCTATTGAAATGTTACAATATGACGATTGTCAACGCTGAAGGAGAGACAAAAGTTAAAAGTTGAGCAACAACATCCGTCGCGTCAGCGTGGGCTATATGTCACCTGCCATAAGAACACATGAATTTTATGTACCTGTCAAAGTGTCACTGACGCTGCACAAGTTAAGTATTCTATGTGCCGTAGCCGAAAAATGCTGTGTCGAAAAATATTTGACAGAGAGGTGTGTTGTGAGATCGAAGTTGCGAGATTTTCTTCCAAATAGAAAGCTTTTCTCCCAAATTGAGAACTTTTTGTCCCTTCCACTCGTGAAAGCACAATAGCACGCACAACACTGTGCAGGGAACTAAGTCCCCGGGAACTGAGCCCACTGAGGGTCTAAGTTCCCATTAAGCAAGAACTAAGTCCACTTTGGGAAAGTAGACTTAGTTCCCATGCAAGTTTGGAATGTACTCCACTTTCTTATGGGAACTAAGTACACATATAAAAGTCTGCACTGGGAACTAACTCCCAACAACAATAATTAACAAAGACCCCGAGACTGCAGTTTTTTCTATGCATAGACTACTACATAGGGAGCATTGATCAAAAGCAAGAAAGTCTGGTGTCAAAGGCACCAATTTTCTTGAATTTTTTCTATTCATAATCTACCACATAGGAAGCTTAAATCCAAGTCGGTTCCTAGCGCAAACCACTGGAGAGGACGAATAGGATATTTAAGAATTTTAAAATCCTTAAAGACGCCTGCAAGAAAGTCTGGTGTATTCAAAGTATAAAGTGGGTGGGTCGCTTCGCTCGTTTATAGGATTTTCACCCTTTTTTCAGCAGGGTTTAACCCGCTCACGCGACTTGGTCGCTCCCCTAAGGTTATGTCAACAACTGCCAGGCAGGCGCCTGGAGCTAAATTAACAAACATCGCCAGCTCTTGAAACTGCAAAACCAAACAAACCAAAATGGGCTTATTTTTAAGGTTTTACGTCACCATTCCCCTGTTTATTGTACAAACGGTGACGTTAAATAAGACCCAACGAAATAAAGCCAAAAAATAAAAATTTGGCCTCATTTCGTTTGAAGACTGGAAATAAATACTGGGAATGTTATTTAAAGTTAATTTTGTCCTTTTTGTATTGACTACTAAAAATATTATGCTGCTAAATACCCAAGAGTATAAATAATTAAACTTTACCTCCAGGCGCCTGCCTGGCAGTTGTTGACATACCTTTAGCGGAGCGACGAAGTTGCGTGAGCGGGTTAAACCGGGCGGAAAAAAGGGTTAAAATACTGCGAGCGTAGCGGCCCACCTCCATACTTTGAATACACTGGACGCCAGAGGCGTTTTTTAGGATTTTTAATTTTTAAATATCCTATTATTCTTCTCCAGTGGTTTGCGCTAGGAACCGATTTGGATTTAAGCTCCCTATGTGGTAGACTCTGAATAGAAAAAATTTCAATAGAAAACCGGAGGTGATAACTTTTCGGAACTTTATCCCTTTTAAGGGATTTAGAGGGAACTGAAACCACATAATTTTTGTTGGACCTTAGTTCCCACCTTGCATGGGAACTAAGTCCACTATCCCAAAGTGGACTTAGTTCCCGGGGATTTAGTTCCCTGCACCGCACAACACGAAACGAGTGGTTGCTGAGAAGCTTGACCTTGGTGGCCCTTTACGGGCTGCTGCGAAAGCCATATTATTGTTATAATTATTACGCTTCCGATATGAGTACCATCACAAACGTCGTTGCAAATATGAACTCCAGGAAATTATATATGCGAGACATCGTGCGGTATGCTTTCTACCTCTTCTTCATCTACGCGGCTCTGTAGGGGTCGTTCAAGATGACGCCTAGTCTCTTTGAGCGATCTCTCAAAATGCACTGTAAATTGTTCAAGCAAATGCGATCGAGAGCCAGTTTGGACCAGATCGTCTTCATCGATCAATTTTTTACAATAGTGTTTGCCAGTTGAATCCAGAACGAATCTGACCATGATTTGATAAATAACAATAAATGGAAAAAAAACGCAGAATTAACATACATTCGACGAATTTATAGAAAACATACGAAAATTTCAAGGAATGGAGCTAGATCTACCACATTTATTGTGGTCTGGCTCTAAACTTTACGAGACGAGACTGTGCTTGATACTAGAAATTGCCTCATACTTAACACCGCTTCCGTGCAGGTCTCCAATATCGCTCATTATTCCGCCATTCATGCGAAAGTGAAAGCAATTAACTTGCTTGGGTTACAACTTCGATTTGAAAGAAAAGGCTAATGAACTCAGGTGAGACATCAGGGATGATTTGGCCAGCTCCAATAGAGAGGACACACGAGAGGAAGGCTTGCTATCGTTTTGACATATTGACAAAGCTGGACAACACACCCGTCAACGACTTCAGTGAGTCCATTAACAACGGCGTTTCTAAACCACTCGTTCCTGCTCAGCTGGAGGAATCTGATAGATTAGCTCAAAAGAAACAGCAATTGGCAAAATTGGTTCGGCGTTTGTTCTCTGTACTGATGCCGACACTGTTGTTTGAAGGAGAGCTACGGTAGACGAAGGTTTTGGCTACCTCGAAATAGCCTTTCGTTAGACTTCCCTCTCCATTTCATCATCATTACACATCTATGGCCGATGATGTTGGAGAGCAGCCGAAACGGGGAATGTCCCACATTGGGAGAGTTGTGGGTAAGTCATATTCCTTTTGCAGACGACTTAGTTATCCTCATATCCTCACGGGCGGAATTTTAGCCCGCGCTAGCTAGGTTTGTGGTGATGGTGTGATGAAGGTTAACGTGGTAGGAGGTTATGGGCATTTCCAGAAAGCCTGCATGTTAGTGGCGCTCCATTGAAGCAGGTGGAGAAGTTTAAGAACCTCGGGCTTTTTTTAATAGCTTTCTTGTAGGATTGGCAATGCTGGATCAATTTTGACCTGTTATCCAGAAGGCCGAACTTGGTGTCAAAGCCAAGTTTCAACTCAGTTTGTATTCCAACTCTGACCTATGGTCATGAAATTTGGGTGATGATTGAAAGAATAAGACCGCGAATACGGGTGAGATTTCTTCGAAGTAACTCGCCGGGATAGTGTTAGTATAAGACCGCGAATACGCGTGAGATTTCTTCGAAGTAACTAGCCGGGATAGAGTTAGAATAAGACCGCGAATACGCGTGAGATTTATTCGAAGTAAATCACCGGGATAGCGTTAGAACCACGACAGTACGCGAGAAACTCAATGTTGAGCAGCTGCTTCTTAGAACGGAAAGCGGTATGCTGTTTGGTAAATGTCCATATCAACAAAACCGAGGCGTGCCTTGAATGTGACTCCATCAGGCGACAGCTTGTGATTGGACCAAGTCCAAAAACTCGCCTGGTTTCGCTGTTGACAGTCCTTCTGATGACGTAGAGCTTCGTGTGCGCTCTGCTCTACGATCCCTTCAGCGGCTCGCCCGGGTCGCTGATGATGAGATAAGACGTAATTAGAAAGACGCCAGGTTGAGGTTAAGGACATTGCATTTTCTTTGCTGATGATTCCAGTTCCCTTCCCTCAAACCACATGTATGCACGTGTTCTCAAAGCACACACGATTCTCATTTTGCACTCCAAACGTACAGTAAGTTCTAATTGACGAAAGACAAACTTACGTTCATCGCTGAGCCATATTCTTAAACAAGTAAACAATGTTTGATGCTTCAGTTCGTTCAGAATAGTGACTTAGTGACTCCACCGTTGGGTGGACACAAACGTATTTTGTGCAGTTACGTATGTCATGGTATTCCACAGCCAGACAGGCCACCAAAGAGTACATTCTGTCACAGTCGTAATGCCTCTACGTGCACAATTCACGTGCATGCCCAGACCCTCCATGGACCGCTCGCCTGCTAATTAAGTAAGTACATGCCCAATTAGAAAGGCCGCTGTAATGCGTAACTGACCCTCAATTGATTTCCCCCCTCCCAAAGCCGCTCTCATGACCACACCTTAAGCAAAGCGATCTGATTAGCGCCTCCAATCGATTTCATGAATCCTCTGCATACAGTACATTCCTGACCACTCGAATCGGACCGCTAATGGAATCCATTATCGCGTCAGAGAAAAACGCGATCGATCAAACTGCGTTTCAGCGTGCCCGTGTCTGCGGCGTCTGTACAAATGTTGACTTAATTCCATTTATTCGGCTGAATTTTTGACCGATTTGCATGCATTCGCTTGTTCAGTGAGCCCTCGGCAAACACGACAGCCCGCACAAAACGGGCCCATTCATGTGCTTCGCACGCCGTCTCAGTCCAAATCAAACTGTGAAATCCGTGATCGAAATGGGGGTTCGCAAGAATGTTGACTTATTATTTATGTCTAGCGGGTGCGAGTTCCTTTGAATTGGACGCATGCAAGTGGCTTTCGACAGCCAGGGCCACGGGTAAATGTCGAAATAAATTAACGAAGCTGCGCAAATTTATTCGCTAATGGTCGTGCGATAATGGAATGATGGGTCACTACGCAGTTCCGAGGCTTTCCTCGTCTGCTAACTTTCCCAGCATAAATCAGCGGCTATTGTGCGATGCTCCTACGTAACATCACACATTCGGCATTGTGTGGGGTACATTTTTACTTGTTAGAACCGCCGGCGGACGCGTGCTCTGTCGCATCGGCTGTAGTGCGAGCTTCAGCTTGTCTGCACACAAGTACTAGTCGTATTCGTGCATCGCCGTCTGGGGTTTCCCGCGTACAACTACTCGCCATGATTGGCACTAGAAGTGCTTCCATAAAACTGGTTTTGGAATGGCTTATCGTTGCTTTGTGGAACTCGTCGAGCGTTGGGGTTTCCATGATAACCGTTTGCGTACATCTGGTGAATGCCCTAAATATTTTTTTCTTTCTGCAACATTTTATGGGTGTAGATGTACACAGCTTGTGCGACAGAGAGGATTAGTCACCACCCTGGGGGTTAAACGAAATGTATTTTATGCGCTGTGGTCGGCTGACTGGTGATCATGTGCCAAGCGGGTCACTGGTTTTGTAATCGAAAACGTGAAAGGCAGACGATGGCGGAGATGGGTTTTATGACTCGATTCCACGCTTCCAAATCGAAGACTGGACAGTCTTGGACTGGTTCATCAGTTTCTGGTGCGAGGTGTTTTGGGATCGTTGGTTCCGCAAGTGAGACTAGGTTTTTATTGTGACTCAAGATGGCATTCCCCGAAGATTTTAAATGTGTGCATGGTATAGAATGAAAGTGATAGAGAACAATTCGTCGAGTTTTGGGTTTATCCCCGACATAGGCTTGGCACTGATTATCACGGCATCAGCCGGAGCTATTGAAAATGTGTAGATGTCATCTTATAGCAATAAATAGCTAGCTTTGGGCAGCATGGATAATGGGTATTGACTGAGCTCTTAGAGTGGAAAGCAGTGCCAGTGAGCGGACGTTTTCACATGTGACTCGTTTACTGCTCAGGGCTTGCTTCGATTTGAATTGTTCATGAAAGCTCAGAGAAAACAGACGGTGAGGTCGTCCACAGTTGTTATGTTGTTGACCACAGTTAGAATTTTTTTCCTTAAACTTCCAACGCACGATTCCTTCTGATAGAGTCTGCTGCGTCTCTGACTGTTTTGACTGATGACACTCCTTGTCTTCTTCAACTTTATATTTTCTCCATCTTCCATTATTATCATCGTATCTAACTGAAAGACGATCGCTGGTGGTAGATTGTCGGGCTTTATTAGCGTGGAGTTCCGCAAGGGTCTATTCTTGGTCCTACCTTACTTCCACTGTATGTAACTGACTTGGCAGAAATTATAAAATACCACAAAATTCGCTAGCTTTTCTAAGTCGACCGCTTAAAGAAATGAAAAAATTCAGTTTATTATCTCGACTACGATTTATCTCGAATTTATGATTGATCGTTAAGGCACGATCCGAATAAGTCGAAGGTAGGTACATTTATTGTCCCCATTGAGTGGGCAGATTCTGTACAAAAAAAAACTTGAAGTTATCTTCTAACTAGCACCCCTATACACTGTTCGCCATCCTCGTCGCGACTTGGGAACTCTGTAAATGCTAAGAGAAAGATGTCGAACCTCGTGAAATTCTAGTCGGTCATTCCTGAGGTCGTTCCTGAGCAATATACGTTTGAGAAATTTGTTGAAATAATTGTATTGGGTCTATAACTTAACTCGTGCGGCTCGCTAAGAGATGGCGTAACTTGTATTATTCCATTGGAACATGCGTTGGAAAGCTACTGTCATTGTACGTCATTTCAGTATATGTCATTCATTTGAAGCGTAAGCAACAATAATTTGTTTTCGCTCAAACATGTCAAACTTTGTTTAAAATTATAACATTTTCATGTCGTTTTCTCAAACCAAATTCACCAATCAGAGAACGGCATTTGAATTATTTCGTGAACAAACGTCAAAAATTCAGGAATACCTGTCAAAGAGCCTCTCAAAGTCGTCGATGGGATAGGGGCCATCAGCTGTGAAGTTGGCCATCTCTGCAGTACTTCCTTTCCGATATAAAATAACGAACAGAATGTGCTCTACAGGAACAGACTATCAGCACATTTCATCTAGGGAGATTACTAACTTCCTCAAGCTAACGCTAAAGTCCTAGATCAGTCGCATTGCGATTGTATAGTCGCTCCCCACTTTCTCCAATTCCAATCAATCTATGTACGGTAATGTTCCCATTTTTCCTTGCTCCAGACAGTCAGACCTATTCTGTTCCCGTCAAAATAAGTGAATGCCCAGTTGCCCCAGACTGACGGTTTACACGAAATTAGTCTTTCCAATTATCTTCCAATCTTACTTAGTCTGCCCATTTTCATCAAATCCGGTTGCATATCTGACGTCGCGTTGTCGTATCGATTGCCGCCTAAGCCATCATGATATATTAGGTTTCCCCAGTCCTCCACCCAAAACCGGCTGGGCCATCCGAAATGACTCAGCAGATTGTCAAACGAACGCCAAACAAAATGTCATTCATACACAATTTCCTTATACCCATGACTCATGTAACCTGCTCACGGACCTAACGCCGAAGACCGTCCCCCAGCCGCGGCTTCTGCTTCAGGGGCAATTAACAGCCATGACAAATCACTCCCGACACGCGACGAAAGAAAGCCACTCACTCTGCTGCCCCTCGAAGAAACTTTCTCATTCACCTTGTAGTTCGCCCATTTCCTCAGACATTGCTATTACGAAATTAAGAATAAAACTGTAAATAGCATTTAAGTGGAAAAGATAACGCGCACACAGTCACAGATTCGGCTGCGTTGTGGGTGACACTTATCAGATGGTTCGCGGAACAAGAAATTGGCACAGCACCTTGCTCTTGTTTGAACGAATTCACTTGCTTCTGGGAATGTTCACGAGACCCGAAGAGACGTGCTCAGGATGCTCAGCTGGGTGGCGGCTGTTGGCGTGCTTCCAGAAAGTGAACACAAGCAAGCATGTTCGTATGATTTATGGATTCAAGTTTAGTTCATTGAAGAGAGTGAGATAATGACTAATTTTTTTTAGAAAACAACGTTTTCAAGGTGAGTCTCTTTTTCATCTGACGTCCAGGCTGACTGTGCGTGTCGGCACGACTGCTTTAGATGACTACACGATAAAACATGAAACAGATTAAGACATTGTTGCGCGGCTTTGATTATGAAAGCACACGCTGCCCATGACGGTAGACAGACAATCAGGGCAGCCGGTGCTAGTGCTAATGTGCATGGAAACCGAAAGTGTACGCAACTAGAACAAGCTTTGCGATTGACGTCATTGAGTTAAAAATAAGTTGAGAGTAGCAGACAGCGTAAACTCATAAAGAGCAAAAATATCCCGCAGTCGAGACGTTTGATGGCTTCAAAGGGTGTCTTGCTGAAGTTTTGAAATCTTCAGATGTTCGTTCGTTTGAATCGTAAACAGAAAACCGAAAACGACAGAATGGTTGTTTGTTAGGAGTTAGGAAATTTTTCTTTGGTTTCTCAAGTGAGATGACGTGACTGTGGTCAGTCCTATGGAGATCTTAACCTCGTTTCTACAGCTGCCAGTCGTGTCATTCTTCCCTCACGAGTAAAGCCGCAGTTTCATGCCGCATGTGAGAGCACAATGGACCTAACACTTTGGTAAAGATGAGCCACGGCCACAAGGCCATCAGGGCACCCAGTTACCTACATACCTGTGGACTCCGCCATTTTGGAGAAGATTGACGAGTTTCAAATTGATATGCTTCAAATTCTTATCGATTATAAAGCGGCATACGAAAGCATTCACCGCAGCATTCTATGTTCTGCCCGATTTTGTGATCCCGTGAAAGCTGAACCGATTGTGCCTTACACATGCGCGATATACCGTGCCCAAGGGCCCCCGAGCCACTCGAAACGTACTCCGGATTTCGGCAAGGAGATACGCTGTTCTGAGACTTCTTCAAATTGGCACTGGAGAAGATAGTGGGGCATGCTGCTGTAAATGCGGAAGGCACTATCTTGTAGAAGCCAGTCCAATTGCGACATCGTAGGGCATTCGCAGCGTGCCGTAGTGTATGTTCATTGCATGTTCACAGGCGAAACTAGCTGCTCTACGAGGATGAGGTAAGACAAAATATTGGAGCAGGAAGCGTTCCGCCGAACATACACGACCCTGATCGGCCTGATCGGGGCAAATGTGATCTCCACCACCTGAAGAGCCTCAGACAGCCGGGGTTCTGGAGGGACAAACATTATGGTCATGCTTCCATACTCAAAGGATAGACAGCGGCACAGCACAAGAACTAAACGGAATACCAGATACCAACATTACCCCCGGAGAAGACGTTCCACACTCGTTACCCAAACAGGGAACAAAGGCAAGAACAACTGGTAGCAGTAGAAGGGGATTTGACGGCTCAAAAGCGGGTGCGGTACAGGCGCGGGAAGTCTTCTTCGCGCCTGTATTCCAGAAATCCCTGGCACCAAGAGACAACTGCAGCCCTTTCCGAGCTGAAGAGGCTGCCATGTACGAAGCACCACTTGTGCTGGGAGAACTCAACAAAACTCTTATCCAACGGCAACAAAAGCCATAGCATCAGACATCAATACATCGAAACTGTTCAGGTTATGCAGACGTCTGTAAGATATCGTTGGCGAACATGGTGCCCGGGCACACTGACATCCAAGGAAACGAAAACTCAGACCGTCTGGCGAAAAATAGATCCGAGCACGAGATACTCCCGAGCAATCCCTTACGCACTCACACCGCATAGCTCAATAAGAAGAAAACTGGACGATGAAGCCCTGGTTTGGGCCAGATCACGTTCACTAAGTCTGGAAATTTGAGGAATACAAGGACCATGTGACCGACGTGAGGCCAAAAGCGAGCAAAATCACCGAGCACCTTTAGTCGCAAGGAAATGCGAAGGTTAATGAGAGCCCTTACCGGGCACTGCGCCATATGCGACTGATCATAAAACACAACAACTTCTGCAGGAAGCTCAGCGATGAAGACGAAATGTAATACACAGCAAAACCTCAGCTTTGCGAATGTCCAGGCCTTGCCGGAGCCAAATTCGGAAAGGCTTTACTAAAATGCGCATGAGCGAGCTGAGTGAGCTCAAACGCGCATGAATGAATCAGCCGAGTACACCGTCCACCATGAGACAAGCTATATTGTCGTCCAAGAACGATTGCGAACGTGTGAATTTGACAGCTGACACTTAACCACACAAATGTTTCGTTGAGCATGAGTGAGAGCGCTCTGATCCGCGATGCGCGTGTGAGAGTGCGGCATATCCAGTGAAAGCTCCCATGAGCGGACAGCGACACTACGGTCGCATCACTTTTGTCCGACTTATGGAGTTGTCCGTTCATATGAATTTATGAAACCTGAAATCAAGATCGATGGTCGTGGGAAATTGTCCGCTCATGGGGATTGTCCGCCCAAGAGAGTAGTCCGTAATGCGAGCTTTCACTGTGTAACATTAATGCATTTATAAACCACTTGCGAAATTAAAAAATTAAAAAATAAAGCAAACAATGGAAGAATTCCTGACATGTGCTCATTATGGCTGGTCGTGTGTTTCTCGCAAGCGCGACTAGGCATTTCGTTATAATTTGGCATCAGCTCATGTACACTCATGTGCATTATAGTTGAGCCTAGAAGTCGTAGATAGGGTGCATCTACCATCCTAGTGGGGATTCGAGAATCGTATTCAGGCATCTTTGTGCCTTTGAAAAAAAATCTACGTCGGTCTATGGTCCATCTATAGTCCTGTCTGCGAGGAGGAGAAGGAACAACCGTAGACTCTACGGGCTGTACCAAGATGTGGATGTAGTCCGGCGGTTAAAAATCCGCCGACTGCTCTGGAATGGACAGCAATGCTCTAGCAGATAGGGTCTTCGAATCCGTGTCTCCTGGTTCAAGTTCCGCTTGAACCTCCGGTATAAAGACCAAGTCATCGCGGACGCAAGATGGATTGGTTTTGAGTGGATGCAGCATGCCCAGGACCGTCGTTGATAGAAGGCAGCTACTGCTCGGGCTCACCCCTCACCATTGGTGGCAGGCCTAAGAAGTAAGTTAGTAAATACTCTGAACTGATATGTGAAGCTTTTTCCCAAACAATCATACTCTCTAATCAATGACAGTGACTCTGGAGAGGTGGATCAACGAATTATGAAAGTTATTCGTGGGTGCTGAATACAGGCACCCAGTGTATTAGTCAAAGACCAGCGGCCACGATTCAAGAATTCCTGAAAAAACATACGCCTGAAAATTGTGTTCACAAAAGTTTTCTTAAACCTGAATTTTCGACATAAAATGCCTGCCATTCTAATCCATCTTAGGCCAAGAGCCAACTAAATATCCGCTGACAATTGAAAAAAAAAAACCCCAAAATAAATCGAGCAGCAAAAACTGTTTGGACGTATCCCGCACAATTCGTTTACCTCGCATCAAACTACAAAGTGTATTGACTTAAAATCCATTCAACTCCCTCAACCATTCCCACAATCCATCATGCGTCAGCGCGATAACGTTAATTGACCCTAATCGAAAAAAAAAACCATACATAGCTATCTCCCATTCGGATATCCTCCGGTAACTCAATCCCTACTCAATTCAAAAAAAATGATTCCCAAGAACACCCGCAACACTAGCGAGTATCGTGCTGTAGGTACTCGTACTGATTGCTTTGAAAATTCCCGCGCTCAGTAACCCGACACTGACCTACACGTTCAGGTCGATGGCAATAAACCACAGACGAAGTTTATTGGCACTTCATATGAAAACAAAGGCGAATGTACGCCGCAACGATCCTACGCGAGAGTAAGTAATACTATCAAATGTATTTATAAACATTCAAATTGGCAGCGCAAATCCAAAGACTGCACAATTTGCGCGCAAAATCATGAGTGAAGTGGGAAAAAGCAACGGTCGACTACCTGACCTGCAGCCAGGTGTTCTTAGCTTTACCGGAGTAGGTAACCTGAAATTACCCGGCCCAGATTGGATTGTCCAAGCATGAAGGTGTGACGTGCTTTGACTGAAGTTCATGCAACTCGGTCATGCACTGCCGTGGTGAGCTGGCGCGATGACAGATGTGCAAGTGTCAAGTTTTCTTTGTGATAACCACTGCAGAACTGATGCCTATTTTCGAGCATTCACATCGAATCAATGCGTGAACAAATGCTACAAAAATAAATTACCTTTTAATTCTGGTGAAATTTGAAAATCCCTGAAATCAGTCACGGTGACATTTTCCACTTAAAGCACAAGTGATCACTTTTTAAGAACCGAATTGTTTCCGAGTAAAGTCCTCGTCCTATTTTCACTTCGCGGTACACTCTTCGTTGCTTTTATATCAGTGAGACATTTTCTTTTTTCAGTTTTGCGGAGGAAATTTCACACACGAATGAAATTCAGATGAAACAGGTCCCGCGGATGATGGGGGCTGCTTTGATACAGTCTGAGTCGCGGAACGATGTTCAGGGGAAAGTGTTGGTCTTCTTTGAAAGTTACAGCGAACGCCGAACTAGCGAGGGCTATTTTTAGACAAAAGTGGGAGCTTTGATGGCGGTGGAAAATGTGCTTCACATTGTATAAGGGATTTTCACGATAAATGGGATTTTAGCGTGTTGACTGTACTTAGCGGTGTAGATTGATGAGCTCTCTGATTTGCTAGCTCGCGTCGGGAAATTTCGCCGATTTTTATGACAAATCATTTTGTTGACTTCGTTTATTTTCATGCTAATGGCGGAATCGAGGGATTTGTGGGAAGGCGAAGGAACTGTCATAACAACGGTTACTAAGAAAGCGTGTTGATTGTTTTTTCGATGATTGGAAGGTTTTTTTTCGGAGGGAACAGGTTGGGAATTGAGTGGTTTTCGCCGCTGATGTTGAGGAAGGTTTCATTTATTTTGCGTTTGGAAACATTATACGACGAAAGTCTGAACACGGTACAGGGAAAACTTGGTTTAATAATAATATAATGCAGCCCGTAGAGGGGAAGGTGCTGGATTCTCATCAACCACTCGCGTTGTGCGTGCTAGTGGGTGGGACCTACAGTTTTATGCCGACTGGGAGCGGCTAATTTGAGAAGCGTATTGTAGAGAGCTATGCTTTTCGAGCATTGTCAGAGACGATAGAAAATGGAACTGAAATGCTCGTACCGGGGATGGAACCTAGGCAACGTAGGCTCAAGTGCCTAAGAGTTGACGGCATAGACAACCAAGATTAATGGGGCCATGACATCCATACATGTTTAGAAAAACTTCTCAAAGAGCCACAGCATAAGCCAGATGTCAACTATTCCACAAATTTAGACTCCACAGCTAGGCGACTGTCAGCTGTGGAGTCGAATTTGACCACCGAATTTGACGGACTTTTAGCCAGTTAATCACGAAATCATGCAAATGGCATTGGAACATTTAAACGGGCGATAATCTATCAGATTTTTTGATAATATTTGATTTCTAGTATATAGTACGTTCCTGATAGAATTTGCTTGCTAGGACAACCTACTTTACTTATCAGCGACCCATAAAGGTCCTTCACACGGTTCTTCTAATCATCAAGATCAAAGGAGTTTTGGTCTTCCTCTCTTTCTCTATCCATGCGCGCTAGGTTATGATGACCCTCTCAGCTGGATCATTAGTGTCCATGCGTTCAAATTGGATTTGTGGGATAACACTCACAAATAAATATCCAACCATACTAGGAGTCGCTATCAGCAATCGACAGAAGCGATTCACTGTGACCATAACAGACCCTTCGTTAGGTTTCGTTAAGTTTCGTTAAGTTTCGTTAAGTTGTGTTCTCATAATGGTGAAGAAACCGCTTTAAAGGAAACAGATGTCCGTCGATTCAACGAAGGACGACCGTCCAAGCTTGTGTCCATAAAGGCCATAATTGACCAAATCTATTATGTAGCATTACGTCTTACATACGTGTGTAATTGAAAACATTTAAGAAGATATCGTGTCGCTTGGGATTAGTTGCTAGATTAAAACAAAACCACCCAAGGAGGCAACACCGCATCGGCCCAATATATTTACAATGAACGTACATATATGAGTGTCTCTATGTTTAGGCCAGTGCCAATCATCCACAAATGATTTCAAAGGAAAATCCTGCAAATGCAGCCCTCCTTCTTAAAGCTGACCATACACAGCACACTTGCGATCGGACTTTAGTGTGTACGGCACGAGTAAGATAACTTTAGAACCATGAAATGATAACGGTGTTTTGTAGGGGCGTTAAAAACTATAATCTATAAACATCTTTTTGTAAACATCTCGCCTCGTTTGGGATCTAGGGGCAAAACCCCCTCCCATTGTAAAAAAATTGCTAGTTTTTAACATTTCATGGCACCAATGCCAACGTACTCTTCCCGTGTATACCTACATGGGTGTCGCTTTCAGCCATACACGTCACATAATTTTGCTGAACAGGGACACTAAAGATGAATACACTTCACATTTTACTCACACACTGTGGCACAGCAAAAATAGGTGCGCGCACTGGCTCACACACAGGTCACCGACCCAAGCGCACGCACAAACGTGCTGTGTATGGGCAGCTTAATGGCTACCGATTATTTCGGTCGGGATTGAGAGTAGCGAACCAGTTCTTCTCAATTTAATCAGTAATCTGTTTCCGATGAATTGCAGATAATCTGCGCAAACGTTCAAGACAGTGATTCCCCAAAACACTTTCGTCGAATTTCTGATATATTTACAAAGATCAGTTCTTTGCATAAATTTGATCCAGATTTCCCAAAAATAACCCCTAACTCGCTAAACGGTGCTAATGACGCCAATTCACTAGCACAATTTCGAACTGTATTCGGCGGATGACAAATGTCAGGCCACGTCTGGACACTGTTCAGAAGAATCACTGTGTTCGATGATGACGTTTAATGAAGCCCGCAATGTGTGACCAATTAGTGACCCACACACAAACAACTTGCCAAATCACAAGATACAGATTATTTGCATCCCACTGTGACGTCTTTTTCTCAGACTTCCAAGTCTGGTTTTTTTTGACATCCAGAAACTTGTCTCTAACCTTGTGAATCCACATGGATTCATCCGAATTCTTCTCTTAATAAATCTCATTTGTAATCCACACTATGCGTCGCCAAAAGAACCCGCACTCTTTGTTGTCGATCATGCAAAACTGGGACAGTCCCCAGTTGCAGAAGCAGATGCATTCATTCACGTCGGGCGTGTTGAGAAAATCCCCCTGATTTAATGTATTTTTCATCTTCAGACTCCTTTTTTCTTCAATTTGCATCCACATCCCACCCCCCAGTCTGAACTAAAAACGGACAGATTGCCCAGAAATCCAAACAGAGAGTGTCCACCGTGTCAAGTGAAGAGCACACCCACCTTTCCGCACTCTTCATTCCAAGCGAGCTGAAAGAGATTCTGTTTCTTTCCCCCCAAGCACGAAATTATCACACCGTTTATCGCTTCACGGAACTCGTGGCGCTCTCGTGGAATTGAGCTTTACGAATTCTTCGTAGCCGCAACCGGACGGTTGGGGTTTTTTTTCGCAGTAAACCCGTCTGACGGTAGCAGTTCCGCGGGAATTTCTGCTTCGGCGCACTCGCGCTCTCTTCCAATGGCCACACGCGAAAGCTCCGTGGCACACGCCGAAGAGAGCGGCCACTATAAAAGCCCATACAGCCAACCGATTTCATTCATTGTGAAATAACAATTCAAAATTGAAGCAAGTTCAGACGCGCATCCAAGAGGAGTGTTCGTGCTTAAGCTGAATATACAGAGACCCCCCAGGAATTACCTCTCAATTACCAACCTCTTTTGGATTATCAGTGATAACAAGTGATAAAAAAAGAAAACAAAACACAAGCCCCTCAGTGCGAGAACAAGAACAAAACCATTTAAAAAACATTTAAAAACATTTAAAGACACCCAAAAAAGACCAAGTGAATCGTGAAACTGGCTATCTGTGCTAGATTTGATTCGTTAAAACTCTCTACAAATACCCCGGTGAAACCGACCGCTGCCCCCTACCCCAAACCCCAGCTACTGTCAATCAACACAAAGATCTGTACAAATATGGTTTTGGAGGAGACAAGAGTTCAGACAAACGCCAACGCTGCAGCGGGCATGGAGTACCCGAACATCGGCAGAACGGTGAAAACAGCCCTGCTCAAGGCTGACCACGAGTCGCGAGTCATCGTGGGACTCAGTGCCGCCATCAAGATGCTTTCCAAGGTTCCCGAGGAGTCACTCATCTGCATCCTGGCCGAACCACAGGCCGGCGACAGTGCCACACACATGCATGAAGTGCTCCTGGAAGCGTTCTGCTACGAGAACGACATCTACGTCATCAAGGTGGACTGTGCCACCAAGCTGAGCAGAATTTTGGGCAAAAACACCATCGAGTCATGCTGCCTGATCCAGAAGAGCTGGACCAAGGAACAGGACGAGAACGAGAATCTCAACAAGTCCGAGAACATCCTCGTGGACTACTGCGAGGCCTACTGGGACTCACCAACGCATCCCGTGGTCAAGCTACCGGCCGTGTGAGAAGGAGGATGATTATTGCAAATCTTGTACTTTTTTTTCTGGAAAAAAAAACCAAAAACACACAACCCAACTATAACTTTGGTGTGACCATCACTAATGGCACACGCGTGAGATGCAGTTTAAGGAGTGCTCCGCCGAAAACGAACGGATACCTGCCGACGTTGGAGCTGTCCAGACACGCAGAGTGAAGGAACGAAGGTGTATTACTAACCCAAACAAAACTAGATTTACGTCGTCACAGTGGCAGTGGTGCGCTGGCTAATTGTGAAATTCATCATTTCTCAAGTTTACGCTGAAACTTGAATAGAATAGAAACAAATTATGTATTGTGTACGTTTAACTCAATGATGTTGCAATAATGTATCTTCTTCTTAATCATCACAAATGTAAATGTGTTTGTAGAGATGTAAGGATCTAGGAATACTATGTAGTGTACAAGCTGATATCTTGTAGATGCTATGTACTGTCTAAGAACAAATTCAAATAAGAATAAACATGAAATTGTCTTAAAATGAACAAAAAGCTCTTTTCTTCTCTTCTTCGTTGGCAGATGATTGTGGTTTGGGTTGTTGTATTTTTTTTTCTTTTTTTTTTTAGGTTAGGCTGGAGGGTAAAATCGTATCGTCACCTCCTCGTGGTTCCCTCTGGATACACCGCAAGTGGTTAACCAACGACGAACGTCCTTATGAAATGTGTGAATACATCTGAAGGCAACTGAAGGTTATGCAACTACACAAAATTTCTGGGACACGGAAAGTTGCAGCACGTGAATTTATAAATGCAGTCCATGGAATGCGTTGCATGTGTTGCGTTCTGTCAAAAAATTGACAACTCATAAGCCCTAGTCAGAATTGAAGTGTGAAAGAGATCGTGATTTGATGAATAACTGTCAAAAATTCATGAATAACTGTCACAAAGCTTCTGAAATTCGTCGATGGACTGAGGGGCAATCAGCTGTGAAGTTGGGCATCTCTATCATGCTTCATTTCTGGCCCTAGTGGAAGGGAGAGAGAGAGAGACACGAAATGCGGTCCACAAGTGGAATACATCGC